>JAQMYJ010000033.1:6884711-6905210 GCA_030014305.1 Clarias laeviceps
GCACATCAATCCCTGCTATCTGTTTTCACCCAGATGAGGATGGGTTCCCTGTTGAGTCTGGTTCCTCTCAAGGTTTCATCCTATTACCATCTCAGGGAGTTTTTCCTTGCCACTGTCGCCGTCGTCCTCGGCTTGCTCATTAGGGACAATCATATCATTTTGATTCATACACATTCACATTTCATACAAACTTAATTCTTTTGATTGGGTAAAGCTGCTTTGTGACAATGTAAATTGTTAAAAGCGCTATACAAATAAAATTGAATTGAATTGTGGGACCTTATATAGACAGGTGTGTGCCTGTCCAAATCATGTCCAATCAACTGAAATTACCACAGGTGGACTCCAATTAAGCTGCAGAAACATCTCAAGAATGATCAGGGGAAACAGGATGCGCCTGAGCTCAATTTCGCAAAGGCTGTGAATACTTATGTACATATGCTCTCAATTTTTCTATTCTTAATAAATTTGCAAAAATCTCAAGTAAACTTTTTTCATGTCGTCATTATGGGGTGTTGTGTGTAGAATTCTGAGGAAAAAATGAATTTAATCTATTTTAGAATAAGGCTGTGACATAAAATGTGGAAAAATTGATGTGCTGTGAATACTTTCCGGATGCACTGTATGTCTACATGCCTTTGTCAGAGCCGTGATAAAATTAACAATATACGAAACCAAGTTTTTGCAGCCAGTCATACCGCAGAAGGTAGGATTTTCTCCTTAAACATCTTTTTTCTGCTATTTTCTTTTCCTACCACACTTTTCCCTTCCAGTAAACTGGGAATATACTTCAATATAGCACTTTCTGGAAAGTCATATCCTAAGCAATGAACTTCTGTGGCTTACATGCCTTGTGATGAGTGTCCGCATTCTTCCTTATGATTGTGTATACTGAACTAGACCAAGAGATACACAATATTTATACTGGATTAATAGTAATTTACTCATACAAGAAATGAAGTATAATATTTTCAGATGCTGGATTTTTTTTTATAAGGTTCAAGCAATAATTATTTAAATAAATACTTAAATATTTAATCTTTTGTATAAAAAATGAAGAATGAGAATTTTACTTTTTTTAAACTAAAAAGTTTTATCTTCTGTTAGTTTTTATTAAAACTGAGATCTATGTAAAATGCAAAGATAGTGTCCCATTCCCTGTTTGAAACCAGCTGCAACAGAAAATATAAAAGTAACCTAAATAGCCTATACTAAATTTAAAAAATTGGCATATCTTTAAGTGTTCTTTCAGGTACTCTTAACAAGAACACTCGCTCATCATCACAGCTTAATCCTTTATTCAGGGTCGCGGGGGCCTGGAGCCTATCCCAGGAGACTTAGGGCACAATATTTAACAGAGTGACACAAACTGTAAATACTAGGTATATGTTCCAGGCTTGAATCTCAAATAGTGTAGAATGAAAAGCTAGTGCGCTATGGAGGGTGCATAACCCCTCGTTCCACACAGCTTGTTTAGGGGGTAGAAAAGGATATGAGATTCAGCTGTGTTAAAAATTCATACCATGCATTTCACAAGTTGTCCTTCCTTGGACCACTTTTGGTAGGTACCAACCACTGTATGCCAATAACATTCTCCCACAAGACTTGCCATATTAGAGATCTAATCACACGAAAGTGCTCAGATCCTTACATTTGCTCCTTTTCCCTGCTTCCAGACATCAAGTAAAAAAAAAAAACTGACTGGTCACTTGCTGGCTAATATGTACCACATCTTGTCAGGGGTTTTAATGTTATAACTGTTTTTCTAGTCATGGACATTTAACTCAGAAACAGGAGTTCACAGACCACAATCTTCTCAATTCTTTGCCATTTCCAATTGATATGGTGCTTAATTGTGCTATGCTGTGTTTGAGTCCTGCCTCTGTGCGCCAACATTGGCCAGTGAAGACAGATGATCATAGAGTTCTTGTAACCAATCATAACGCAGAAGATGGAATTTGTCACTCCACAATACAATATTTAATATTTCAAGCCAAAACAGATTTGGCCTGACTGGTGAATTAATAGGGTTTAATTATATATTGTGTGAGTGTGACCGATATCAGCCGGGATTGTTGTCAAGCAAATTAATGAACACGTAAAAGCAGTGGGATCTGAATTCAGGAAAATACATGCAAGAAAATCGCCATCATTTAGAAAGGAGGTCACATTTATTAATCGAGACCATGAGAAATGGTCACGATTTCTTCACGATTAAAGCAATGAGCGTTTTTGGCAATTAGAATAAATAGATTAAAAAAAAGCTACAGCAGCAATACAAAATCTTGCACTTTAAATTTACACAACAGCACAGCCATCCTGAAAAACTGACAAAATTAACAGGGCCAGGCTGATATTTTAGGTTATAGATTAAAACACTAATAGAAATTTCCTAACATGTGGTGGGAACAAGTTCATGACATGGACGTTTTGTCTACAAAATTGTACTGCAACCTGAAATAAAGACACTTTTCTAAGTCAAAGTACACAAACGCTTGAAAAAAAAATAGAATAAAATCTCTCAAACAACATACCACTCTGTATAGATCTAGAGCTTCAGCATCCACTTGAGGATCATCTTAATACTTGTGATGTGGAGTCTTGTGGTCCTCTCACTCTAAGAAATATATAACAACAGTTAGTACACATTTATTTTTTAAATGTCTGGGTTTATAATAGACAAACACATAGGCAATGTAATACCTTTTTAACAAATCGTACTTTACAGTATGTCGATTGAGGCAGGGATATTAACAAAACATCAAAGGAGCCTGTGAAGCAATTTCACGTGAACTTAGAACACTTCCTCACTTTATATTAACTGAATTTAAAAAACGGATACTCTCATCACCGACTTCATGTTTTCCGTCTATTATGCTTAGGTTTAAGAACTCTATTAATTCAAAGCTTAAAACAAAAACGACCATACAAGTATTGAGCATTTTCATATAACCAGCTAACCAGTGAGTACATCTTAAAAAAAAAAAAATCTACGACGGAAGTAGCTAGCATGTGTTACATGCTAGCTATTAATGAGGTAACATTAAAGTTCACTGCCATCCAAAGCTAAGAAGCTGGTCTGATTCGGATAAAATTATTTAGAAGCTACAAAGTCTCCAGGATACCGAGTTTCTACCTATACGAGTTATTTGTAAACTCGGCATCATCACTAACTAGCTAGTTCCAGAGTATGACAACTTAGTAGCCAATAAATTAGCTTCTGAGTTAGCTATGGTATCGTCACAGGACAAAATGGTCCATGGGCTTGGGCTAAGACGCAGCCCCTGCAACCCGAAATGAAACGTGACCACAACTAAAACGTTTTTTTTATTACCTAAACACCTGGAAATAGTTATGTTAGATATAATCTTCCGACGCAAATGCTACCTGGTCATGTCCATGCTTGGTCCTGAATCTGCATGATTTAACCATTTCAGCAGAACGCAGCCTCAGCTTCCCGCAAGAGCACATATTCAATGTCCGCACGTCTCAGAGCTCTAGCGACTTACCGTCGGTCTGAGTGAGGAAAGGTGTTGTTTCCCTGCTCCCGTCGCACCAAGGCAACCTGCAAGACGCTGTGTGTGCACCCAGGTCCTTATGGATAAAGAGATCAGTACAATATTATAATTGCAGAATAATTCATAACGTGTCGTTGGGTTCGTCCCCACACCACATCCCCAAACAATGTGCAGAAGCCCGGGATCTTTCGCGACACCTCCACCACCACCAATCAGATTTAAGTAAAAAGCGCGTAGGTCCCGCCTTCAGTTCTACGGGGCCTCCATTTCAGCGTCCATTATGCGCAATCCGTGCTGCCTTTGCGCATGTTCTTCCAGCTCAGGTTGTGTAAGATGGCTGCATGGTTGTTCCAGACTTGGCCACATGACTGACGACGGCACCGACTACCATTTGCTGTCGAGCATTTCTTTCTTCCTGTCTGGCGCCCTTGTTCCAGGGTGCTACCCCCTAGTCTTTGACAGTGTTCATGGTGCTTGTTCTGAGGGCTCATCCACTTGGTGACTCAAGCATGAACATACCATCTAAACAGATTTTTTTTTTTACAGTATTATTCTGTGGTGCCCTGCCGTCTGTCTTAGCCAGTAAGGAGCCATGTTTGTGCCTTTGTGTATTGCTGCTTGCATGCAAACTGGTCAGGAGAACTGCACTTAGTCTTCAATGTAGTAGGTTAAATTATATGTACCATGGCTTGAAATACTGTCTACAAGGTTTTATGGCCTGGTTCTACCCCTGAGCACTTGATAACCATATATTGCTTTAGGAACCCACTTGAAAACCTTGCAGACAACTAACACCACGAAATTGCCAACCAAGACAGAGGTAAGAAAGGTAAGATAGAAGGTAAGAATCCTGTTATGAACACCAGTTACAACAGACAGTTTCAGTCTTGTGGACAGTGTGCCTGCACAATACATTTTCACTACAGCTGGCACATCTAAATCAAATGTTGAACAAACTATTAAGTCTTTAATGAGTTTGGCCTGATGTTTTGAGTAGTGTAACTCTGCAAGGCAAAGACCCTCTTTTGAATATGCTCCGGTAATTTCCCAGATCTTTGTGGCTAAATGAAAAAAAAAAACTGGTATGATTTAGGGCAAAATGAAATTAAACCCAATTCAAAGTGTTGGTGAGTTGACTGATGGGTGGGTGCATGGTGGTTGTGAAATTGCTCCAGAAGTATCAGGAGACCTGTTCTTGAATTAAACTATAAAACAGGCTCCTGCAATAAACAACTGATCAAATGTGTACCCTTGGACCTGCATAAATGTTAAGGCCATGTTTGCTCAAACTTCCACAACCCTTACCCCAAGGGTAGATTTTTAGTGACTACTTAGTGGCCAGTATCACTGGACCACCATACCTTATTTAATTTAGACTAATAAAAAAGTACATTCTTCAGATAGATTTAAAGACCCTGACAAAACACATCCTCATCTCAGGGATGTATTCCCAATGGTGGTCTTTTAAAAAAAAATCATTTTGTATATGTTCAGCAGAGCATCTGCATTTTGTCAGCTCTGGTGAAAATGTCAGTAATTTAGGTATGGATACTTCTAGTGTCCAAGTAAACAAAGATATTTTAGACATTTGGGGAACATTTGTTTTTTGTAATTTGTTACCCTATCCTTATGCACAAACAAACAAATACATTCTGCATGGTGTCAGATCATTTTTATTAATACGAGTACACAAGAGATATGTAGTTGTGATCCAGTCATTATTAAAAAAAAGAAATTACTCAGTTACCACATAAACAAATAAGGTGGCCATTTGGTAAGTTTCCTCAATTTGCCAGCGAAGGACACGTTCATAAAGTGAGACATTAATACTGAAGTGTTGGACTGATGAAAATCACATGTACTTCATTTTAGACCCTGGTATTCCCTGAATAACATAGTCTGTGCCTTTGGACCCAACAGCAATACATTTATTCCCATACAATGGTTATATGTTTACTACTCCCAGGGAATTTTCAGATAAAGTTGTTCACATTGAGGCACAAAGGTTTCTCATTGACCGAAAGACAATGTCCCAAAATGAGCTGGTTGAATTGCAACCAGCCAGTCCAATTCTTTAAGCCCTGCTTTGCATATACAGCCGAACAGGCTAAGGTCAGAGGAAATATCATGACCGAGTTGTCCTCAAATGTGTATCTGTGTCCTAACTGCAAATACAGTGATTATATTAGAGGTACATTTTTTAAATTAAAAACACTACCTTTGGGACTTTAGGCAGATTTTGCAGACAAGCATGCTTTCTTTTCGTCTATCTAGTTGCCCAATAATTCCCAAGGAAGCCCTTAAAATCTGCAGTACGTACTGCATGAGTGAATTTAATTACCACCATACCCTGGGTTCGGACAAATCTTGTTGCAAGCAACCAAATCCAGCCTAGACTTCTGACAATAATGTCAGTCAGAACCAAAACACAGGACTAGGCTGCTTGTAATGGTACATATTGGGTGTCAGCAAAATATTAGCAGTACCTTTTTAGTGTCATCTCTGTATTCAAAGAAGGGTATGTAAACAGAATACTGTTCATACAAATATTGGTGGCACACTTGATTTATAAACTGTTAAAATAATGCAAACATTTAAATTTCCATCCAATAGCTGGCTTTCTATAGGAAAACAGAGAAGGGGGAAAAACTACACAAACTAAGGTGTGTCTATATTTAGTACATTGTTTTACAGTAATTATCATCAGAATAAAAAATAAAAAATAAAATCAGTGAGATTGTCTTGGATTTGGACCTCAATACCGGGCAGCTCAATATCAAACCAGTACACACTGCAAAGATGGATATAAGCTGTTCTAAGTTTCCATAAAAAACCAATTGAAGGTAAGCAGTAACAGAAGAAAAATTACAGAGTTCAAATTTGCACTGTAGGAAACAAATATTTCCAAGTACCAATTTTCAAGTACCAAATTAGCATTGTCTTTGATCTGACCCAAGATCTGACCATACTCTCTCAAGATAGCATGATTTTAAAATCAGTATATCAATCAGATGTGGCATTGTATCAAACAGGTAAATCAATAGTTCAAGGTATATATTATCGTCTCTACAAATATCTTTCAATCATGAGTACTTTGATGTTTGAGGAATAGCTGTAGCTCTGTGAAGGTCTCAGTACATTCAGTACATTCATACAATACATCTGTTGATGGACTCTCTTTTGAATCAGGTTCTGACTCGCTCCTTTCAACACTCAAATCGTCTTCATTTTCTACGTACTCCATATTGGCCTCTGTAGGTGAAGATGGTTCCCGACCATGCTTCTCTGACCCTTCCTTATCATGATTCTCTAGATGGCGCTCTAGAGCAGAGCGGAAGGTGAAGCGACATGGACAACGAGGACAGAACAGCAGCACCCGAGGAGGGTGTATTCTATGGTTGCGCACATGTCTCTGAAATACGCTAAGTAGCCTAAAGACTCGACAACAGTCTTTGCATTTGTACATCATGCGTGGCCTGATTTGAGAGGGCTCTTGTGTATCTGGCAACTCCTCTTTGTCTTGTGGTTTTGGTGACTGCTGGTCTTCACTGTTTTCACCTTCATGATCACTTTCATTGCTTGTCTGAGTTTTTGGTGACTCATGCGTAACACTCTGATCTTCCTGGTCTACTTTTTCACCATCAGCCTTAAGCTTTATGTCTGAACTATGGTACATGGCAACATGCCTTGTAACGTCACATCTTTGTGGAAAGTGTCTACCACAATAAAGGCATGTATGAAGGGTGCCCTTGTGGTATCGCATATGACGGGAAAGGCTACTGGAGTGCACAAAAACACGATGGCATTGTTTGCAAGGGAATACCTTAGAATGTGGATTACCTCTAGAAGCACCTCCTCTTGGTCTACCTCTCATCCGTGGCCTCAATAAATCCATTCTTTGTGTTTGGTGTTTTGAAACCATTTGACGCATTATACCATAATAATTAACAGACTGTCGTTTAATCTCAGGTGCTGGTTCAGAAGAATCCTCCTCTGGATGTTCCGACAGGTGATGCTCTTTCAAATCTGACAAGCAATTAAAGTGTCCTCCACACAAGCCACAACGATATGAACGGTCATTCGAATCATCAGGAGAATGGGAGGCATTTTTCTTAGGGCTAACATCATCCTGTCCCTGCATATTCTCTTTTTGTGTAGGATCATCATTTGCTTTGCTGACATGAGAATGATTAATCAAATGGCTCTGCAAGTCTGACAGCCAAAAAAAACGCAAGCCACAAATCTTGCAAGGATATGATTTATCTATACCATTTTCACGGTCCTCATCAAATTTACTTAAACTCTTTGATCCAAGGGATGCATGCCATTCTTTCTGATGTAAAAACAGGGTCTCTTGTCTCAAGAATCGTTTTCCACAATGTCCACAACTGTAAAAACGTTCATGAGCATGTTTCTGGAGGTGCCCACGAAGGCTCTCTCTATCATAAAAAACTTTGCAACATAAGGTACATTTAAACCCTTGCTCAAGGGGACGATATCGCTGATGCTGTTGCAAACTTTTCTGGCTCCTAAACACTTGACCACATCTCTCACATCTACACTGGGTATGGTCTCTTTCTGCCATTTTGCTTGAAGGCAAGGGATCCTGACAATGTGCTGGGTTCGATAACAGCTTTGACATGGGTTTTCCAAATAAGAATGAGAAGTTTGACAAAGCAGCTCTATCAACCACCGTGAGTGTTCCATTTTCATGAAGTGCAAATTCAATAAGTTTATCACAACCATTAGTTGAAGATTCAGAAGTGGAAGAAAATGGTCCAATGGGTCCATGATTAGCCATGTGATTGATTAGTTTTGGATACTGGCCAAACCCTTCACCACACTCTGTGCAGATGAAATCATTTCCAGTTGAAACTTCAAGTGACTGGTACGCCATTTCCGTTTAACCAAAACTTGCTTAAAATCTGATAAAGGTCATTTAGCAAAAGAGAAAGAAAATGTATGGGATAAATATAACATTCAATTCTTCCTGAACAAAAAATGGGAAACTGTAGATATGCAAATCCAATGAACTTTCCATTTGAAATTAACTACATGGTTTAAGAGATCTCCTTTATGCTCACATGTTACAAAGTTCCAGTAATTCTTTCCACTGTCACTTCTATCAAGGAAGGTATCTTATTCATTAAGTCCATGATCCCCGAAGCATAGATGGAAACCAAGACTGAAATCTGGGATTCAGAAATATTAGATGTCAAGCATTAAGGTATTCCTTTCTTTCTCTGGCTCAAGGTCTTGTTCAGGATCTCATCTAAAAAGAGAACGGGAGAACATAAGTTAGCTATGCAAAAAATTAATTCATTGGACAAAGCTGAAAATGTCTTTTAAGCTATGTCTGTATCAGGCATATACACACAAAATAATCATGACCTCTATATTCTAATTGAAAATACAGTTAGATTGTTTATTGCAGTTAAAAATTTACTTGCATTCTATTGTAAATGAATTAAGGAAACAATATATATAATTATGTATAATATGCAAAATGATCAGTTTCACAGGTTTTGCTTTTATAGGTCTGTAGGTTTTGCCAAAATTATTAGTTTTATTTGATAAAATCCTGACAAAATATGTTCTAAATTCCAAATACAAACATATTAAATAACAATGTTTGCTGATCTTGAATAATGCAAAGAAAACAGGTTCGTATTAATTTTTAAACAATATGCTGTTAATGTTTTAACTAAGAGACATTCAGAAATTAGTATTTGGAGGCATCACAGCACGCATGCTCTTCAACAGTTTTTCTCATTGCTATTGGGTATCTTTATGCCACTATTGGTGCAAAAATTTAAGCAGCTCAGCTTTGTTGCTCATCTTACTCCTGATTACATTCTAGAGGTTTCTGTGGGATTCCGATCTAGAGGTTCGGCTGGCCTTGAGAGGGTCTCGATCTGGTGGTCCTCCATCGACACCTTGATTGACCTGGCTGTGTGCCATGGAAATTGCCCTGTTGAAAAAACCAGTCCTCAAAAATGGGGAACATAGTCAAAGCAGAAGGCGGCACATGTTCTTCCAGCATAACTTTGTATGTGACTTGATTCATACATCCTTATGAAGTGAAATTGCTCAATTTCACAGCTAGTGTGGGACAATGTGATTTGCAGGCATCTCCAGGTCTCCATCTAATCATAAGACTTGTTGGTCAAAGCTGAACATTAAACCTATTAGGAAAGATAACCTTAGTCCTGTTCTCTCTGGTCCAGTTCCTGTGGTCTTTTGCAAACTTCAGCCTCAGGACTTGACATTAATAGTTGTCTGATTTCAAAAGTTGTTGTCCGATTGGGCAAGTGCAAACATGACAACGTAATATGCTCACTACCATTTAGAAGCAAATCCAGGAAAAAACTCATTCAACATAAATTTTCAATAACATGCATGTTTTTCACAAAATCTAGTTCTGTATTATTACGGAAGCGTTATTTTATAAGCATAGCAATACGAATGCATATTTCATTATAAGATTCATATATTAATAATATATTAAAATATTTTATTTGCTGAAAATCTTATGATTTAATCAGGTCTATCCACCTACTATTTAATCACTCGTTTGACTTTTTCAGGAAGAACATGTCGTATCTTAGAAAAACAATAGTTTGTATCTGAGCAAAATCATGCTATTAGAATGTTTTGTTTTTCAAATATATAATAAAAATATATTGTTATTGTTATGTTTAGATAAGTCGATTGTTGGTTAAGGTAAGTGAAAATTCTAATTACTTACACAAGTGAATTCAAAAGTGCAGCCTGTTTAATTTTTCTTGCCTAAATCCAGTCCCACCTCTAAGAGCCTGCTTTGAACCATCCTTGACATGAACTTCACCCCAGCTTCAGTGCCATAGTGGGAAGGTCACTTGATGTCATCATATGATTGTTCAGTGACATTCAAATGAGTTTGCGGTCATCCCTGTAAGTATAGAGATACGTTTTCATCTTCTACCATTCTGTAGCTTTTTTGTCCCCAGTGTCTTTTAAGGATGGAAGCAATCTGATGGTCACTGCATCCCTATGGCAACAAAGCCAGAAGCGAACCCTTAATTTCCTCAATTTTTCTTTTCAACTGTTTCGGGATCGTCAGTGGTTATTTTTACATTTCCAATTACCTTTGTACCTCCATATGACACAAGCAGCACACTGTGGCAGGTTGAGCACACCATTCAGGAAGCATCAGTAATGGTTGGTGATTTACTTGCCAATATCTGAATAGATTTAAATTATTTCAAAGCACCAAAGGCACCACAAGAAAGGGGAATGGGAAATTCTTGGCTCAGGGGGTTCGGAAATTAATATGGCATAGCGGTAACTGGTCAAAGACATAATGGCAAAATACAGTCACTGTCGCAGTGAAGTTTGCACCCTGGAAATGGCAACAGGGTCCTTGGTACCCAGGGCTCACTGGTGCATGTGAAAAGAAAAGGCTAGCCTGTCTGATTAGATCCCCAAAAAAGTACGGTAGCACAGGTTGCTGGAAAAAAAAAATGCTTGCTATGATATGCGGGCCACACTGCACAACTGCAGACGCATCATCCTGAGTCCTGCCCACCGCTGAATGTATCGAAAGTAGCAGTATGTGAGCATCAGAATCGAGCCATAGAGCAGGGGAAGAAGGTGGCCCGGTCTGAAAAATGACATTTTTCTTTATATCAAGTGGATGAAAAGATGGCACTATTGGGAAGAAGGCAAACTGCCAGAACCAGTATGATGTCCTTTGGCCCTAGAGCTCTAGAGCTACTTGCACACGTACCACCTACCTCGACATTGTTGCAGACCAAGTGAATTGAGGTCACTGTACTCAAATTGGCATTAACAGTCACAGATCTCAATCCAATAGAGTACACCTTTGGGATGTAGGAACTGGAGATTTGCATTATAAATGTGCAGCCAACAAATCTGCAGCAACTGCATGATGCCATCACATCAATATGGACCAAAATCTCTAAGGAAAGTTTTTAGCACCTTTGTTGAATTTTCAACACAAAGAATTAAAGCTGTTCTCAAGGTAAATGGGGTCTTTGATCCAGAAGTTGAACAAAATCCGGGCGGATTTTGGTGGGAGAAGCCGCTAACAACGTGGCAGTTTGGTTTGCCTTTGGGTAACCTCATAAAAATATCTAATTTGTACAATCATAGAGCATGTACAGCGCTGTGAAGCTATCCATGTTTTTTCTACTCTACATGCTTCCAGTTTTCCACTAGCCTAAGTTGTTTGTCAGTTGTTTTGGTCTGTGATGTAATAGATCAACCAGGAATACAATTCTAACGATACTAAGTAGCATGTTGCGACCCATCATATAGTGTAGTCTGACATACTTCAGACAATAAAACAATTGCCTTCCCATGCTTGTTTAATGGGACAAGGACAGTAATCTATTTAAATGGACTAGTCGAGCTATATAACCATATTAACTTTGCATGTAAATATCCTGATTGATTATCTCCTTATACTTCAAATGACCAGTCAGTTCTCGAGGTTCATGTGCTAGGAGCAAGAAAAATGGCCAAACATAAGGATACGAGAGACCCTGATAAGAGCCCCATTGTGATGGCTAAAAAGTTGAGTTAAAGCATCTTGAAAACAGTAGGTCTTCTGGGGTGTTTCTGGTATGCAGTGATTAGTACCTACCTACCAAAGTACCTACTTACCAAATGTCCAAGGAAAGACAAAAGGTGAACTGGTGATAGAGTCATGGGCATCCAAGGCTCATTAATCCACACGGTGGAAAGCAAAAGCTACCCTGTTTGGGCCAGTCAGGATAACTACTGTAGCACAATTTCCTGGATTTTTGTAGATTTATTTATGGCTATGATAAGAAGGCAAGCTATGTATACGCTGGTCAGAGCACCATGTGAATGTCATGGAGCAATGGAAGAAGGTGTCCTCATTTGACGGATCACATTTTCTTTTACATAAGTGGATGGCTGTGCATGTGTGTGTGCCTCACTTACCTGGGCAATAGATGGCTCCAGGATGCACTATGGGAAGAAGGAATGTCTGCAAAATTTTAGTTCTGCTAATAAACTTGATTTGACAGTTGCCCAAAACACAATCAACAACACCCTCCATGAGAAGTAGTAAGGTAATTGCTGAAAGGGCTATGTGCATAGTGCTATATCGAGGCATATTGATGGAAACTTGATTAGTAGGGAAAAGTCTGGTAGGAAGCCATAGTCTTAAAAACTGTCAAGCAAAGCTGACTCAAGAACTCAGGAGAGCTTCACAAGGAGTGGAGGTGAGACTAGGGTCAGTGCCTCAAGAGCCACCTTGCACAGGCTTACTTACAAGACAAGTAATTAATTGTGCCCCAGAGTTTTGGGACGCACCCCAAAGGTCTGACAGGCTCATGTCAACCATCCAACTGAGAAACCTTTCCAAAAACATCAAAAGGTAACGTACAATGTTGTACCAGGACCGCTCTAAACAAAGCTCCATTTCGCTTACATGCATGTCTATTTTGAATTGTCACACTTATCAAAATAAATAGACCTTACCTGTCTGGAAGCCAGAAACAAAAACGAATATAGTTTTCCCTACACAATACCTTATACACATCATGCATGAACTGTCATGGTTTTTAACAAATCAACATTGTGCTAAGAAGGCCCTTCAGGATCTTTACCAATATAGACATTTGAAAGACTTTAAACTGCTCCCCAGGTTGTGAATTTCCTCATACCTCACCTTCCTCATATAAAGTGAGTTTAAACCAGAAAGCAACACAGCCTCGTTTGGGAATAGCAGGACCGACAGCCTCTCTAGAGCAGAGCAAGCAGTGGTAGACCAAGGCTAGTAAGACAATGAAGGACCTCAGCCATCCAAACAATGGACTCTTCTCTCTGTTGCGATCAGGGAAACACTTCCGCTTAATGTAATTTTATCTTGTGTGGGGTCAGGGTAGGCCTGAAAAATTAAGACACCAAGGAAAGGTACCAAAGCATTTCAAGAACAAGCACATACACAACCCCACACAATAACAATTGTATAACAAGAAATGTATATTAATCTAGAGGAGCCCTCTTAAACCCAGAGGAGCAGAGCCGAGATTTGAACCCTCAACCGTGGAGGTGCAAGATGACAGTGCTAACCACTAAGCCATACCACCTTAGTGGGGACATTATTAAAGTTAATTTTTTGTTGGCCAAAGTTGTGACTGTCGTTTCACTGCAAGTTGTACTGTGTGTGAGATGAATAAATTTGAACCTCAAATCGTTTGTTGTCAAAACACTCGTCTATTATGCTTATTTTGATTGGGTGGCTAACTCTAAAATGAGTCATGGTGGTTAATTCTTGGGCATAAATGCATAAAAAACTGGGGCTTTCCATATCAACTGATATTACCACAGAAATCATTAGGTTTTAATATATTTTTTTACATAATATTTAAACTTGAAATTTCTTTGATTAACCTAGAGTATGCAGGAGAGTTTATAGGCATTGCAGAACCCTGGCAGCTACTAAATCCAAGCAATGTGACATTTTCCAGGCACTGATGCCTCTGAATTAAGTCTGTAACAATATTTAGACAACTCACTTTTTTTTGTTTTATGATTTATTTTCAGAAATAACATATGGAATTAGGTAATTAAGTAACAACATAACAGTCAGTTATTGTGTTAAGGCCTGCAGGTCAGTCGTTATAGTTCTTGCAAGAACAGTATTGGCAAAACACATCAAGAAAGGTGAAACTGGCTCTCATGAAGACCATCACAGGAAACCAACACCAAAACTTTACCACTGCTGCAGAGTAGTTCGCTTAATCACCAATTAACAGCACTTCAGATTAGAGGCGTTATGAAGGACTTCCAAATCATATGCAGCAGCCACATCTCATTATCAACTGTTAAAAATTACTCCAGCGTTGTTCTACAATGTAGAAATAAATACAAATCTGAAAAGACCATGCAATTAGAGGGTGTCCAAACTTTTGACTGGTAGTGTATTTATTTCTTTGCTTGTTTTTTTAGAATATTGTTTGTGTGACCGGTTTTCAGTATGACAAATGTGGCATCTAATTTTACTTTACTTTAAATTAATTAAGTAAAAATAATACTCAAATGACTAAGTTAACCATTCACATGAGCTAAAGAGTCGGTAGCTCTAATGTGAAAACTGAACAGCTGATAGAAGGGAGTGGGGAGCAATCGTACCTGTTTATAGTACGACTTAAGGCCATTTTCACATTAGGGCCTGGAATTGTTAAAACACTTGACCCCAAAGTCTGGTTCATTTTCATCAGTGAGGACACAAATGTTCCGAGCTCAGGAACTGTGCCCGAGTCCGCTGCTAAAGCTCGAGAATGATAAGGAATATTCGTGCATCTATCAAATCAGATACTGTATGGAACCAATTGTACCTGAGAACAGACGTAGATTGCTGTTTAGATGTCATGAGTACCATCAGTAGGAAGGTATCAGAGAGCGATACTCGACATATGCCTCTCAATAGTATAAGGCATATGTCGAGTATCGCTTTCGAATACCTTTCTACTTCATCAGCTATGGATGTGTAGGTCAAAGGATGAGTTTGGCTTGTGCTACCCACACTCAAAGATTTTGGAGGAGCCTGATGGCGTTGATGACATTGCGTCTAAACGATTTACTTCCGTTCTCAGGTACAATTGGTTCCTTGATGCATGCCCGAGTATTCTGTATCATTCTCAAGACCACAGACTCGAGCACTGTTCCTGAGCACAAAACGATTGTGTTCTCACTGATCAAAATGAACCAGACTTTGGGGTCAAATGTTCTTGGAAGCACCCTTAATTCATACTGTTAACAGGTACGATTGAACAAAGAGAGAGTACAAATAGTAAACTTTCACAGTATGCCCAATATTATTAATATTTCAGGAAGAGAAAATGTGTAATACATTTTGTTAAGGTAAGGTTGGCTTTCATTTGACAAAAAAGAAAGTTTTCGAGTGAACTTAAGTGTGGTATGCTAATCCATGACTGGGCACAGGATGGAGTGTTCACATCAACTTTGAGGTCATAGAGTAAAAGCACCCTTTTTTTAAATTAATGATACTGTCATCAAAAGCAGTTAAAGACAAACATTTTAAGAGGCTGTGAATAATTTTATCAGACTGTGAGTTAATGACCAAAACACACCTCTAATACAATGTCAAGAAAATAGTAAATAGTTTTAGACCAAATCAACCCAAATTTAGCAAGCATTTCACCGTCTTGAAGGGAAAAATGAAGGTAAGGAACCCACAGACCAAACAAGAATTGACAAAGCAGGGGTACAAGCTTGGTAAAGCATCACAAAAGAATGCAAAACATAGGCTAAGTGTTATTTATTTTAAGACTATCTGTACCTATACTTTTTTAGCCAGAGGTGCCATGCTAAGTTTATTAACATACCCAGATTCAAATATATGGAAGTTGGAGACTGCTAGACTTATAATCCCTGATATACCTATAAAATTTGCAGCCAAATTCATATTGCAGACCACATAAAGGTTTCCCACAGGAGTAGAGTCAGTAGTGTCTGGGCAAGATTTAATGTCCTTAAAGAAAGGTGTATAGCTGAAAAAAAAGAGAAGAAGAGGAGAAGAAGATTTTTTTTACTCAAGGTTAGCGACTTGTTTTGCTTTACACTTATTAATGATGTTGACTTGATGAGGGGGTGTGTAAATGTTGAACTGTAGCTTGGTTGTTCATCACCTATAAGTCACTTTGGATAATAGCTCTGCAAATGACTAAACAAACAATTATTTTGTCTTATAAGTGATGCGCGGTCAAAAGTCTAGGGTCCACTGACGGCACCAAAGCTAAAGTGAGGAACAAGAAGGGTCACCAATCTCATTCCTGCTCCCACCTGGCAAAAATGGGAAACTAGAAAACTGAGGATGACCCGGACTCCGCACTGCCACTTTTGAGATTCAGGCCACTGAGAGCACCTGGTTTATAAGTCCATACCACAGTGAAGCACTTCCCCCTCAAACAGTTTTTTTTTCTCTGGCAGTAGTCAACAACTGTGCATCAACAACTGTGCAGCAACAACAGCAATTATGCGACACAAAATACAGACAGCAAAACTTATCTTCCAGAGGAAGAAGCAAATGAAGCTGGTGCTCCATAGTTCACTGGTGAAGCTGCCAAACATCCAGGACAATTGAATGCAG
This sequence comes from Clarias laeviceps, assembly GCA_030014305.1. Lineage (NCBI taxonomy): Eukaryota > Metazoa > Chordata > Actinopteri > Siluriformes > Clariidae > Clarias > Clarias laeviceps. The sequence continues at coordinate 6,901,380 of JAQMYJ010000033.1, forward strand.
AACTCCATTATGAGTGTGCCTTTTCCTGGATCATTCATGATTCTGACCCGTTTCCAGTCATTGATATGGAACCTCCTTGTGAGTGATCCAAAATGGGACCTGTAGAATGATGGGAAGAAAGGCATACCCGAATAACTGTTTCATATCCGGCCACACTTAGATGAGATGCGTATGGCAAATCATCAAACCACCTAAGGAGGGAACAACAAACCCACAAAATGAGGAATAAAGCTGTTCGTGTAGACTCATGCAGTGGTTACACTGTTGACTTCAGTGTGTACAGTCTCCTATACAGGGAGAGCAGAAAAAGGGTGTCCCGACAAAAAAGTCACAAAGTGGCACAGTGTGGTGGATCAGGCAGGACTCCACTGTTTATGTAAAGTAGATGAACATCTGGGAGGATTTTTTGACATTTGTGACATTGTGCATAAAGAATTCGCCCCCAGGGGCCAGAGCATCAATAGAGAATTCTACTGCAAGGTTTTAAGCTTCTGCAGGAGAACATACGGCAAAAGCAGCCAGATCTGTTGCACGTGAATCTGAAAACTTTTTGATACACCCTCGTATTATGCAGGTGGATTGGCTGACACATTCTCCATTAATGGCAAGTGATCTTATAATATGTGGGAAGCTAAATGCATAGCTGTGTACACAGGGCATTTTGAATGCATCTCCAGTGAACACTGACTGTAATCGGACTTCATTCACCATATTGAATATTTTGAAGTACTGTTACTAGGACCACAAGCAGCTAGAAGTAAGGTTTCTGATCACACAACTCTGAATGGCCTTTACTGTTGTACATGCTGAAATAGAAAAGACCTTGGTGTGATTTTTAGATTCCAATCTTTCATTTGAAGCTTATGTAGATAATATTGCCAGGTGTAACGGGTTTGACGCACGGGAGGCACCACAAACGCAGACACAAGGCGAAGTATTACCCCTAAAAGGGGTAATTTTATTTAGAAAAAGGAGGAAAGGGTTAAGTGGATGGAGGAAAGTGAAAGAGGGAAGGAAAGAATGCATGTGCAGGCCTGTAGGCAGTGAACCGCTGGAATACAGGTACAGATAGGTGAACGATGGCATCGGTCAGAGGGGCAGAGTGGGCCCATGTGGGCAGCAGTTCCTGCAAGCTTCCTTGAATGGCACTTCTCATGACTGGCCGAACCAGCTTCTCCCTGGTCTCCCGCACACTCCTCGCCTGGTCGGCTTTCTTGGCTAACCCTAGGGACCGAAAGCCTTGTCGTGGAAGACACAGCGGCCTTTACTTCTTTGGCAGCAGGAGCATGGATGCATAGCAAATGTACCTCCCGCATGGCACTCCTCACGCTTTTCACATCTGCCGCGCGACTCAGCTTGTTGGTTCTCCATCGCTCTCCAGATCCATACAAACGTAGTGACAGATGAACAGCCAAACAGACAGGCCAACATGCCTCAAGCTACACTACCCACTTGTTTTATATTGCGGGGAGAAGCCCTGATATCCATTACCAGAGATAACTCACCAGACAGTGCCCATTCCCGTGTCCCCACCCCCCCTCAAAGTCTAGGCCAAAGACCTAATTATTTTGCCAAGCATTTTTGGGAATATTGCCTTAGGTAAAGGAGCAGATCCTGGGGACTCATGAATTTAGAATATTATGGTGAATTGGTATGTTTAGATATTGTCTTCCCCACTCTCACTGATCAGTCAGATTCACTCAGTAGTTTAGTATTAAAATGTCCTATAGTTTTGTACCTGAGCCACTCAAATATTTTTAAACTGCTACTCAAAATGTGTCACAGGGCAGCTTAACACATCACACAGCTGAGGAATGCATGGTCTACCTCTTTTCAGAACCAATGTCTGGCTAGTGTCCCAAGGCATTTTGATACAGAAATCGCATTGTAACAGGCATCCTTACTATCATTTGGTAATGCACACAGAACCTACGAATTAGCCATCGAGCCATCTCAGTGTGTGCTTTCAAGGAGCCCTCGGCTTTCTGTCAGATGACATTTAACACAATGTCAGGGGCATATGTTATGTATAACACATATATTGGAAATACCATGTGTAGCACTGCTTTCAAAGCCTTTAGATGGTGAACTAACTGTTGAATTGCTTTTGCATTTGCTGACAACTACTCTAAACACTCATCAGGTCAGCCTTTTTTCTCAACTGATTCTCCAGTTTTTTGTTCTGGATATACAACTTTAAACTACAAGAGGTTTTGTCATCATGAGTCCCAAACCATGGCCAAATATGGTTTGTAAGTGATGCGATCACAATGCATATAAGACACAATAGACCATGTTTACACCTGTACCATCATCCAAGATGGACATTAATGACAGGTGTCTCAAATCAGTGGCTTGTGAATGGAATGAGGGAATTATGCCCATTTATGCTAATAGCAATTTTGACAAAAGCTATATTATGATGGCTACAGGGACAATTGGGTCAAAGCTCCTTAAAAACATCAGGTTTTTGAAGTGTTGCTAACATGTATTTAGTTTACATAGCAATTAGTTACCATAAGTGTTCCTTCATGTGGTCTGGTGTGTTACTAATACACAGTGATTACTTACCAAACATGTCCTTAGGAAGGCCAAAAGGTAAACTCCTGAGGGTCATGGGCACATCAAGTTTCATCAAGCCTAACGTGCCCAAGCTGGTCCCCAAAACAGCTACTGTAGCACAAAGTACTAAAAGAAAATGTAATCCAGGCTAACTATTGCAGCTTGTTGTGTATGAGGCTGTGTAGCTGTAGACTGAACAGAATGGCCCTGGCCACCAGTGAAGGTGCCTACAATTGGCACCACTAAACCATAAGAAAAACTTGAAGTGACAAATCATGTTTTATTTTACATTCTGTGGACATATTGGTGGTATGTTCTTTACCTGAGAAAGAGTATCAGAATACACTTTGGGAAAAAGACAAGCTGCCAGATGCAGTGTAATACTCTAGAAAATGTCCTACCTGGAAACGTTGCATACTGGCATGCATACAGCTGTTACCTTGACACATAGCACTTACCTAAACATTGGTGCAGACCTAGAACATGCTTTGAAGGCAATGGTATTCCTAATGGTAGTGTCCTCTTTCAACAGGATAATACACCCTGCGACACTGAAAACATTGTTCTGTAATTGTTTGAGGAACATGGCAAAAGTTCAAGGATTACCCTGCCAATTACCCAGATATTTCATTGCTGGACAAAAAAGTTAAAACAATGGAGGTTAAAATTTGCAACTTACAGGACTTGAAAAGATCTGCTGCTAATGTCAGACACCCCAGCCCACCTTTAAAGGTCTTGTGTAGATTAGGTTCTGAGGTACTGATTACAAAAAAACATTAAAATATTTTAAATAGTAATGAACATTAGATGTATACAGTCTGAAACACTGGCCAATTTAGTGTTGGAGGTTTCATGGCTAATTTTGATCAGTCTGGTGGCCGATATTCATTGATTGCACATTCCACCAGTAAGAGCAGTGTGTGAAGGTTTAATTAGCAGAGTAATAGCACAGTTTTGCTTTATTATGTGTGACGTATCAGAGTTCAAAAGAGGACAAGTTGTTGGAGCGCGTCTCACAGGCGCATCTGTGACCAAGGCAGCAAGCCTTTGTGATGTATCAAGAGGCACAGTGTCCAGGGTAATGTCAACATTCCACCAAGGAGGACGACCCACATCCAACAGGAGTAACTGTGAACGCATGAGAAAGCTGTCTGAAAGGGATGTCCGGGTGCTAACCTGGATTGTATCCAAAAAACATAAAACCACAGCTGCCCAAATCACTGCAGAATTAAATGTGCACCTCAACTCTCCTGTTTCCACCAAAACTGT
>JAQMYJ010000033.1:6920631-6933966 GCA_030014305.1 Clarias laeviceps
TTGAGTTTCCATTATTTCCTATGGGAAAATTAAATTTGGTTTACGAGTGTTTTGGAATACGAGCCCACTTCCGGAAAGAATTATGCTCGTAATCCGAGGTTCCACTGTATAAATAACAACGAGATATTATTTGGCATCATCTCCCAGCATGTAATAAAGTTCAACCATAGTGCAGCAATGCAATAACCATAATGGCTATGTGAGGTAGGATATACCTGCATAAAGAATCCCAATAAAATACACACATTTATGGTTTCAATGTGACAAAATGTAGAAAGGTTCAAGAGGGATAAATACTTTTGCAAGGCACTGTAGACTTCACTGTGCTTCAAGGTAGTGAGAAAGCCTTTGAAATGTTTTTGTATCCATCTCCTGACTTGTCCCTATGTACAAATTTACCCTGCTTGCCACACATCCTTTTCAGCCACTGGTGAAAATGCAGGCACTCCTGGTTTCTTGGCAAAGCAACTGGTATTGGTGGTCCTGGTTAGGTTCTCTGCAATGTGGATAAAATGATACTCTGTGCTCTTCTCTTTCTCACCATGGAACTGTTGGAGAGTTGGAATTCAACATCTTTGGAGCTTCTGGAGTCAACAATCAGCTCATCCCAAAATTGAGATATACAATGTTGGGGGTTGAATTTCCTCACATGATAGTTGGACTTTAAACATGAAGTCGAAGGGATGAAAGCTTCAATTCTCAGCTGGGTCTGGCTCCTACTGAAGAGCATTGTGGAAGTTCTTTTCCAGGCTTGAATACGAAAGGGCCAAAATGTGTGGGAGGGATTTACAACCTCAAGGGGGGGGGTCCCTGTGAGGATAGGTTGCAATGCCATGGCTTGCCATCCATCCTATATGACAAAAAAAAAGGACAAAGACCAAGAACTACCTGGTACCTAGGGGCTACAGGCAACTGGCCTCCTGAATGTAGGTCAGTTCTTATGGTCTGTTCAGATTACAAATTGGATCAGGCATGCATAGAACTGAAGTTGATGTTAAGCTCCTTTTAAGGGTCTCAACAAAAGGCCTGCTACACTTCATCTGTCCATGTGAACCCTGAAGAGGTCTTTTTAATTAGAATGTCACCTAAATAAACAAAGTTAGAATGGTTCAGGGTCTCCTGGAGGACATCTTTAATAACACCTGGAAGACAGCGGGATCATTCACCAGGCTGAGGAGCATAACCAGCTATTTATAATGCCTAGATGGCATGATGAAGACAAACTTACATTCATCCCCTGCTCTGATGCAGATCAAATCAGAGAGAAAGAAAAAGAGAGAAAACCCTGGCTTATTGAAGGCATAATTCATTTATGGCAGGCGGTATCTGTCTGTGGCAGTTGGGATGTGGTCAGGTGTTATTAGGTTTATGTGTTAAAGTTCTTTTGTTCTAGCAGGGGACACACAAAAGGAGGAGAGAGAGAGAAAGAGAGAGATGAACTGAACTGCAATAACTGGGAAGTGTTTATGTTTGGTTTCCCTCCATAGGTTCTCAAACTCTGGTGCCAAAACCAGTGTGTGTGTGTGTGTGTGTGTGTGTGTGTGTGTGTGTGTGTGTGTGTGTGAGAATGTTGAACCAAAACATATGTCCTTGGTGGTAGCTACAGAAGCCAACTTGGTTAGAAAGGACTTATACTTTTGGCTAGGGACTTACTAGTCATGGAAGTACTGAGTTGGATCAAAATAATTAATCAAATAATTCAAAATCTTAGCCAAGATTTCCCTTATTAAGCCTTTCCCCAACATATAGTTCTGGACTAATGTAGAACATAGCTTCTCACGACTGGGTCTCAAGATGACCCAGAGGCCTCCTTCAATCTGTTTATGCATGCCATGGCAGGGTTAGACTGGCCAGACCCCGAGGGTTAGATCCTGCCACTATTATTGGACTAATCTCAGTTTGCAGCCCAAGATCTCCCTGTTGACAGCATGCTAGAGCAGACAATCTTGCAGTGAGTGGGGCAAACCATAGGGCAACAACAGCAGTACTTCTACATTCCAATTGACATGGCTGCACTAGAGCAGCTTATCCCATGACTACCATAAGAGATGACTTTGCAGGTTCAGTGTCATCGACTTGCATTACTGACAGAGTGGAGAACTGGTAGAGCACCGTTTAACAGCATATTCCTACAGGTGGCCAATGCACAAAAGACATTTTCCATTTAGTTTTTGTCCCACCCGGTTGTACTAAACTAACAGTAACAAATTAAAACTCCAGATGTGGTTGTACGCAGCCGTCTGTATATATTGGAGAATCTATGCTCAACATAAGAGTAATCAAAGTCTCATAGTGAGTGGAGAAGCCCGATGATCTTGGTCCTCAAGTCCATCTGTTCAATCTTGGGTGTAGCTCACTTTAATTTGACCCTTGATTTGACTAAAAAATATTAGCAGATAATCCTAACTTTCTAATAAAGGTATCATCAATACATTTTAAATGCTGCTCCAGATGAAAAAAAAAAAAGGCTTCTAGGCTAGCATCTTAAATATGTCCCCAGGTGAGAGTGATTCAGACAAAGAGCTATTGGGGCAAACCATAACCATAACAGGTTCCCCTTCCTGACACATGCTATTTTTGTTCCAGGTGAATGCCTACGGCCAGCCTGGCACAATACTGCCCCTACCTGTCTGTTCCCTTGAGAGGCATGCCTAGCAGCACCTATGTGTAGCTGCATAGGTTCCTAAATGGACTCCCCAGGGTCAGGATCTACAAGTGTTTAAAAGGAGATGAGAAGCTACACCTGCAAATCACTGAATTCCATGCTAACTTAGTGTTTCCCACATCATTCATGCAGGTGATTCTTGATTTTGATGGATAATTCAAACCAACAAATCACCTGGAGTATTTCCTTTGAGTGCTCTGATTCCTTTGAGTGGCCTAAATATATAAGCTGCCAGGAGGGCTGGGTTGTTTCAGCAAGAACTTACACAAAACTTCCCTGCATAATTGTCCCCTGAATGACTACTCTGCCAGGTACATAGGAAAGATGACATCACCTTTGTGTGTGGGTTATATTTGCATTCTAAGGATATAATACCAGCATCTGGTGTGATTCACATGGAGTATGCCACAGCAGCACTATTGAGGTGTGGTTTCAACTTGTGACAACTAATAACAGAGGCAGAAGCGATTTGGACCTACAACAGCTGTTGCAGTCGATAATTCACTGGCATGACTCGTTCCACAAGTTATGAAGAGTGAAGAGTACTTTCCAGTGAACCAGAGATTTGCAAGTGGCACTGGGGAGGAACAGCAGTCCATGGTCACCCACCTAGAATGTGCGCGGTTGCGCTGGCTGGTCATATGTGCGCTTCTGCTCTCCTTGTGCTTTCTGCATATGCTGCTGGACGATAGGGAGCACTTTACTAATGTTACCTTGCAGAGTACATATTTGATTACTGACTCGAACGGTGATGGCTGCTCCTCCCAGGCTTCTTTAGCAACGTCGAGCAGACCACGCAGCCAGCGGCTTTGGCAGCTCCTTGTTAGGCACACTCTATGTTGTGTCCGAAGTGTGCGTGTGTGCGAGACACACCTGCACTGAGTAGCCCGCCATCAGTGGGGCCTGGTCCCAGTTGTGGCCACTTTTGTCCACCACTCACCAGAGCATCCGCCTGAGTGTTTGAAACGTTCCACCAAGCTGTCCACTTGTCCACCACTGGTATACTGACATGCGGATCTGCTTAATCTACAACAGCCAGCACACAATGGCATACCCTGGTCAGTGAATATTTCCTTCAAGAGGCCCACTCTGCTGAAAAGCTGCACAAGCTCTCACATGATGGTTTTTGATGTGGCTTTCCGCAGACAAACAGCCTCTTGGTAGCGCATGGCATAATCGGTGATTACCAACATGTACTCATGACCTTTCACCAATTTTGGCAACAGCCCGACCAGGTACATTCCTATCCTCTCAAAGGGTTAGCTGATTATGGGCAGTGGAATCAGCGGTGAGGAGGTGGGCTTAGTGGGCACTTTTGTCTGTCAAAATTGCACACCTCTGTGTTGCCCCACTCAGTGAAAACTATTCTTGATCTTTCCTATCGTGCTATTTATTCCAAGGCAGCCGCTGAACGGTGTCATTTGCACAACAGTATCGACTTTTGCCTGCAGGACCTCCAAGAGATCAACTCGTCATACAGGTTGATAATATAACAAGCTATTAAAGAATAAAAGGCTATAGAAAGAAGTATGAGGCTGGCTGGAGCTGCGGGGCTGCTCTGGCTTTAACCTCTATTGCTACCACTTCTTACAAGCAGTTTTTGAGCCTTGGATTATTGCTTGTTGTAACTGTGCAAAGCTGCCATCTTTCTTGACCTGCTGAGATAGCGAGACATATGGGTTAGAGGGATCATTAGCCTCACCTTCCATTTCAGCGTCACTGCCATCAGTAGGTGGTTGCACCAACCACGCCAGAGGTGTGTCACTGCTGCCTTCCTACATCGCGAGCACTCTGCATTTCATTAGGCTGTGGTTCTCCGGTTCGGGATGCAAGCCAGGCCAGCCATGACCTAGAACTGGGGGCACAGGCAGCTTAGGAATTATATCAGCACTAAACTTGGATTTACCCATGTGGTCCTCGATTACTATGTGCACAGAGGACACCTCCCACTGATCACTGTAAACAAAGGTAACAGGCATGGATTTACACAGAGGTGCATTGGGTGGCACCACCAGTGGACGTGCAAGTGTTACCGTGCTTCCATCCATGATGTTGTCAATCAGTGCCGATTAATTTTCACCTAGCTTGTTGGAGGTGGTGCTGAGGTTCTTCTGTGCACTGATGGCTGGTGAGGCATTCTTTCTGGCTCTGACAGCATTGGCTCATCACGCGATGATTCCAGATGCGCTGGCGGCACAGGAGCTGGTTCTTTGCATAGTGGGGAGTGTTTAATGTGCATCTCACCTGACAGTGGTACAGTGGTATGACAATGCCACTCCATTCATGGTGAGGCCAACGCCCAAACCCCCCACACCCCCCCCACCTGCTCGGTCATCACTTTTAAAGTTGTGCAGATTTGCCTTGATGTCATAGTGGGGCATGAGCATATGAGCATGCATCGCAGCGTAGATCAGATAGAGGCTCCTCTTGTGCTGAGCGGTGTTGGAGCCAGGAAAACTCGGTCAATGTAGAAAACCAGAGAGCAAGTGGTTTATAAGGGGGTTTTAAAATTTGTATTGAAACATTACATGTTTACCCTGTTATATCCCTGTTTAAAATTAATAAAAATATTGTTGAGAAAACCAGAGTCAAACTGTCAATTCAAAAAGAAAGAAAAGAAATGAAATGTGCAAATTGTCAGGTTATGTAAGTGCCGTAGTGCGTCATTCTTTACATTTGTGCTCTGCCCAAAGGCCCCTAGTGGCTGCCATTGCAGGATTCCGGCTGTGGCAGGTGTGGAGCCTGTTATTTGCAGAGTACAGAAAAGGAGCATGGAGGGATTCTCTCCAGCGAACGCCACCTGTCATGGCCAAGTGACAATGTAGCAAGAATACATTCCAACCAATACAGTCCATTTATAGAATTTATAGATCGTCACTGGTTCTTACCCACAGCTTTCCTTTCTTTCAGCTGTAGAGAATGCAGGAGCTAATCCAAGGCCTGGATACTGGAAGTGATCTTTAGCAATGCGTCCATGTGTCCGTCAAGTGTGTGCAAAGCTGCCATCAAAGCAAAAAGTGACTACTTTGAAGAATTGTAAATGTAAAACAGATTTTGGGTTATTTAACATGGTCTTGTTGACTACATAATTCCATATTTTTTCTGACATAATTTCAATGTCTTCAGTATTAATATATAATGTTGAAAATAATGCAAATAGGCCTCCAAGTGGCGCAGTGGTAAAGTCCTCGCCCTAGCATATGAAGATTGCGAGTTCGATTCCCTGGTGATGCTGTAACCTCTCGCTGCCTCTCGCAGCCAGAGGTCTAGAGAGAGCTGATTGGCCAAGCTCTCTCAGAAGGGAGGGATGATAATTATGTAGTGCTCCTACATTAATCACGGCTCTACAGCCAATCAGGAGTGTCTGTGTGCGTGAGCGAGCAGTTCAAAAAGATGCAGTCGGCTGGCCCTCGGCTGATGATGGTCTTCGGCCCTCCCGAATGAGTGGTAGTAGTAGCCTTAATGTAGGAGCCCCCTAGTGATGGGGAGAATTGGATATGACTAAATTAGGAAGAAATTGGGGACCCCCCCCAAAAAAAGGAAATAATAAAAATGAAGAAAAAACATTTAATCAATTAATTCAATAAAATTTTATTTGCATAGCGCTTTCAACAGTTGTCACTGTCACTAAGCAGTTTTACACAATCAAAAGAAAATTATGGAAATTTTTATGGAATGTGAAAAATGTGTATAAATTAATCAGAATTAGAAAGAGCTTTATTAACAAGTACGTTTGCACGTGCAAGGAATTTGTTTTTGTGACAGGGCTTCCAGAGATGACAAAAACACACAACATGGAAAAAAAAGTTAACAACAAATGGAATAAGATGTGGGATTTTATCAAATAAGTCAAATAAAAATCAGTAGTATTGCACAGTATATTGCACAGTAATATTGCACACAATATTGCACATATATTGATTGCACAGTTAGAAAAACGTTCAACTATATATATTGCACAGAAAGGAGAATGTTTAACTGTTCATGAGGTAAATTACCTGGGGGGAAAAACTGTTCTTGTGCCCAACTGTCCTGGTGTTCAGTGTTTTGTAGCGCCGACCAGAAGGCAAAAGTTTAAAGAAACAGTGGCTTGGGTGTGAGGGATCCAAAGTAATATTCTGAGCCCTTTTTTTCCACTCTGGATATATACAGTTCTTGCAGCTTGGGCAGGGGAGCGCCGATAATCCTTTCAGGGGCCCGAACCATCCTTTGTAGTCTCCTGGTGTCCGATTTCGTAGCTGAGCCAAACCAGACAGTTATTGAAGTGCACAGGACAGATTTGATGACAGCTGAGTAGAACTGTGTGAGCAGCTCCTGTGGCAGGTTGAACTTCTTCAGCTGATGAAGGAAATACAATCTCTGATGGGCAGTGCAGGGGGGTTTCTCCTAAAGTCCACAATCATCTCCACCATTTTGAGCGTGTTCAGCTCCAGGTTGTTGTGACTGCACCAGACAACCAGTTGCTCAATCTCGCTTCTATATGCAGACTCATCACCATCCTGAATGAGGCAGATGATTATAGTGTTGTCTGCAAATTTCAGGAGCTTGACAGGTGAAATCATTTGTGTAGTGGGAGAAGAGCAGTGGGGAGAAAACCTATCCCTGGTGGGTAGTGTGGCTGTTGGATATGCTAGTGATTTTCCCCAGTTTCACTAGCTGTTGCCTGTCTGTCAGAAAACTTGTGATCCACTGAGAGAGAGCTGGGTTAGTTTGGTGTGGAGCAGTGCTGGGATGATCGTATTAAAAGCTGATGTAAAATCTATTAACAAGACCCTTGCAAGTCCCTGGTTTTTCCAGATGTTGCAGGATAAAGTGTAGTCCCATGTTGACTGCATCATTTATTGACTTGTTTGCTCTATAAGCAAACTGCAGGGGGTCCAGTAAGGGTCCAGTGATGTCCTTTAGATGTCCTCTAGATAAGATGTTTTTTTCCATCTAATATATTTTAAAATGATGAATTAATTTAGATAATTTATAATTTATACATGCCATCCAGCCGGCCGAGTTCTTCGCAGTTCACCGCATGGACAGAACCCTGGAATCAGGGACGTCAAGGGGAGGCAACATGTGTTTAATCGTAAACAACAGCTGGTGCAACAGCGCGTGTGTTGTTCCTCTCATACGCTCCTGCACACCCAACCTGGAACTATTGACCATCAAATGTCATCCCTTTTACCTTCCTCTGGAGTTTATATCGGTCAATATCAGCGCCGTTAAGCGGACACGGTCACTGCCTTAGGCACTCACACAACACCAAACGCAACACCGGAACACTGTGCTTATTTTGGCGGGGCACTTTAACAACGTCAATCTCAAATGCGCAACGCGCAACTTTTATCAGCATATCACCTGCCCCATTGTTATACAACAGTCAAGGACAGCTACAAGGCACAATTTCGGAAGCAGTTGTGGGATTCATCTGGAAACTAGCGGATGATACCGTACAAAAAATACAGTAATACAAAAGATGTATGAGCATCAGAAAGTTTCCCAATCAGGAGCCATGGGTGGATAAAACTATCCGCGCTGCTCTGAGATCACGCACCACTGCCTATAACGCAGGACTTGCGTCTGGTGACATGGCCGCGTACAAGGCCGCGTCATACAATGTCCGGAAAGTGGTGAAGGAGGCGAAGCAGGTCTATGAGAGGAAACTAGAGTCACAGCTCCAATAGAGTGACTCTAGGAGCCTGTGGCAGAGATTAAGGACAATAACGGACTATAAAGCATTAACATCCGGTATGACGAACACAGATGTGTCTCTGGCAGATGAGCTGAACACCTTCTTTGCTTGTGTCTGGGCTGCAGCTAAAGATGCTAGCGATGCAGACAGGAAGACTCTGCCATCACCAGAAACGTGTTCATCATCTTCGAGCATGACGTGAGGAAAGCCTTCAGGAGAGTGAACACTTGGAAAGCAGCAGAACCAGACAGCATCTCAGGTCGAGTCCTTAGAGATAAGGAGCCTGCAAGAGCCTGCACAGACCAGCTAGCACCTGTGTTCACAGAGATATTCAACCTCTGCTTATCCCAGTCGGTAATCCCCACACGCTTTAAAGAGTCCACCATTGTTCCTGTCCCTAAGAAACCCAATCCTGTTTCTCTCAATGATTATCACCCTGTAGCCCTCACCGCAGTAGTGATGAAGTTCTTTGAGTGGCTGGTCAGAGACTCCATCATTTCTTCTCTACCTGACACACTTGACCCCACAGTTTGCTTACTGTCCAAACCACTCTACAGACAATGCCATCTCTCACCTCCTCCACACATCTCTCACTCACCTGGACACAAGTTAAAATGCTCTTTGTCGACTACAGTTCAGCATTTAATACCATAATTCCCTTCACACTCACCACCAAGGTAGAGCATCTGGCATTCAGCCCATCTCTGTGTCAGTGGACCTCCAATTACAGTACCTAAGTGGCAGACCACAGTAAGGATGGCCAGACATGTCTCAGCCTCCCTCACTCTCAGCACTGGAGCCCCCCAGGGTTGTGTTCTGAGCCCGCTGCTGTACTCATTGTACATATATGACTGTGTGGCCACTACCAACTCCACCACCATCATCAAGTTTGCTGATGACACCGTCGTGGTGGGCCTGATCACTGAAAATAATGAGATGGCCTACCTGGAGTAAATTGGAAATCTAGAGAACTGGTGCCTTCCAAACATCAGCAAGACAAAGGAGTTGGTAGTGGACTTCAGTACAAAGCAGGAGAGGAACTACCAGACCCCATGTCATCAATAAGAGCCCAGTGGAGAGAGAGTGGACAGCTTCAAATACCTCGGTGTTTACAGTACGCAGGACCTTTCATGGTCCTGTCACATCAACACCAGATGCTTGAGAGGCTTTAGACTGCCCTCCAGGGTGTTCAGGAACTACTACTCCTGCACCATAGAGAGCATCCTGATGGGAAACATCATGACTTGGTTTGGGAACAGCACCATGCAGGACAGTTGAGCTCTACAGAGGGTGGTGAGATCAGCTGAGCACATCATCCGCACCGAGCTCCCTGACCTGCACTCAATCTACAGCAAACGGTGCTGGACCAAGGCCAGGAAGATCGTAAAGGACCTCAGCCACCCCAACAATGGACTGAGCTCTCTGTTGTGGTCAAGAAAGCGATTCTGCTCCCTGAGGATCAACACAGAGAGACTGAGGAGGAGCTTATTCCCGCAGAACACCACACAGGACTAAACCTTTTTTGCTCATTACACACTTATAGACATTTGTAAAAAAAACTTTTCTTCACGTATTCGTACAGTTAGGTTTTTCTTTATTTTATACAGTGGAACCTTGGATTACGAGCATAAAGTAATTTGTTCCCGGAAGCGGTCTTGTATTCCAAAACACTCGTAAACAAAATTTTATTTTCCCATAAGCAATAATGGAAACTCAAATTATTCATTCCATAGCCCCAAAAAATAAATACATAAAAATAATCTCCCCATCTCCCCCTTCTCATCTTACACAGTAAACTGCACACAAACACACACACATACACAGACATTAACGGAAAGACTGTTTTGTTGGAAAAATTAGCAAGGAACATCGCTAATGACACTTGTGTGAGCGCATACTAACGGAATCACTGCTGTAAAGTAAAACAAACAAACAAATGAACCTGCATTTTACCTTTGAAAAGAATCGCGACAGAACAGTGTTTCTGTGTAGAGCAGAGTGTGTGTGTGTCTTTACACTAAAGGCGAGAGAGAGAGAGTGTGTGTGTGTGAACCGGCATGGTGTCAAATTATACGCGTGCACACACACAACGACAGACTGAGGGAGAAAATGGATTTTTAACCTTTTAATGAGACTTTCTTTTGCTTTACACGCGCACAAACATGTGTTATAAGAAATAGTACATGTGCGCTGTACACACGCACTTACAAACACAAAATAAAATATGTTTTACACATACACACGTGGTCACAGTGTTATAGTAAACAGTACACACATGCACGGATGTTGATTATACAGTACCAGTGAGAGATGAGCACTAAGACCCAGCAGGGGAGACGATTACCCACAATTCCGCAGCACAAGAGAGAGAAAAACCATTGGCTCAGTTGTGATCACGTGACGCTCGGCGTCAAAACAAGAAGCGCATGCGTGATACATGATACTTGGTAGTCGTAAACCGAGACTTGCTCGTTTTTCAAGTCAAAATTAGTTAAAAATCTTTGCTCGTCTTGCGGAACACTCGCAAACTGCAGTCCAAGGTTTCACTGTATTTTGAATTTGGAGGCAAATCTCCTCAGGTTTTGTCTCTGTAAATTTGCCAAAAGGGCCCCTTCGCTTCCACAGAGAATATCTGTACATAGTTTCGCATGTTTCTCCTGTCTCCAGGAGAGTCCAACTTGCCAAGAAGAAAATTGCCTCCCTCCCGGCCTCGTATGCGCTCTGCTGTCTTTGCCTGCATTGCGCCCTTCTTAGCGCAGATTGTCTCCCCTGCGCTGCCGATGACACTGCATCTTCTGAGCCTCAACCCAACTCAGTGACATTCACTGAGATGGCCCACATGCCTTACTCCCTATAGAGAGTGTAACTTTACTGTGGGGGATTTTTTTATCTTCCACTGTTAATGCCACTCACACTTTAATGCTAAAATATAATCTGTAACTCAAATTATAAGTATAAAATAGTATAAAAGTATATATACTTTATATAGTATAAAAAAAACTCAAGCCAGTTGATCTAGATAAAGTAAGCTGGAGTTTATTGCAGCAACAAAGCCCAAGTGAGTTAACACAATGCCAATTCAAGAACACGCAAAGACCAGACTGAAAAGCAATTCAATGCACACACTTTATAGACCGAGGGAGGGATTCACTGTCACCTCCTTTGTTTCTTGTTTTTTTTTTCTTTTACTTCTATTTGCCAAATTTGGTAGACTTGTTCCAGTTACTACCTTTCACCAAATTGATAACTTTGTTGTTGTTTTTTTCTTACTTCCGTTTGCCAAATTTGGTGCACTTTTTTAGTTTTATTTTTTTACTTCCATTTGCCAAATTTGGTGCAATTGGTTATTTTTTTTCTTACTTCCGTTTGCCTCTTCTCTATGTTTTACAGTTCATCCCATATACGTTTTTAAAGTTTTAATAGCAAACCTTAATTTTGAAGTTAATATGATTGTATTTAATGCTTGATTACTGTAAATATTTTTGGTATTTTCAGGTGATGGTTAATGTGAATATATGTGACTAAATATGTTTTAACTAAAACATGCTTGTAACCTGCTTAAAAGTGCAGGTTACGCATTTTTTTTTTTTTTTGCAACTGTGACATCTGGTTCCCGTGTGTTATTTCCATGTGCCAGATCCATTACACTGGTGGAGAATGCAGGCACTTGGAACTGAATTGGGCCCAAACTGGTCCCCCGAAACACCTGCACACCCCTCAGTGGTGCTGCCCCTCTGCAACCCAGTGTCTGTAACCTGTGTTCATGGCAATCAACGGGAGGAGTCGTTTTACTTCTTTGGTGTGACTTTGGGACAGAATTAGATTTGCAGACAGAAGCCGAAACCGATCCAGATTCACTTTTGTTCCGGCCATACAAGCTGTTACTGCTGTGCTACTCCGCAAGAACACAAACATATAACATGACTTTTCCTGCTGGTTCTTCATGTAATTAGTCACAATTAATGGTATTGAATCAAGAACAAAATATGGAAATTGTTAGGGAGAACAACTGAAGAATGTGGGGACATATTTCTTGACAAATAATTATAGAAGAATTACATATATTCTTAGCAAAAATCATTTTATGATTGAACGTTGTATAAGATCTGTAACAATGAGCCTGGCTCATTTTTGCACTATAGACCAATTATGGCACAAATCTGTTACAGCTAAAAAAATTTTAATTTTTAATACAATTTTGTATAAGATCTGTAACAACGAGCCTGGCTCATTTTTGCACTACAGAACAATTATGGCACAAATCTGTTATGGCTAAAAATTTGACGATTTTATGATCGAATGTTGTATGGGTGGAATGGGCCAGCTCAACCATTAATTTTATTACAGTTAAATTTTATCACCCAAATCAGGCACAGTAGTAAAACTACATTGGCCCAAATCTAGCCCATTTGTTTCCAAAGATTTGGCCTGGCTTATTTTTGCACAATGGGCCAGATATGCCACAAATCTGTCCTGCACATCTGATGTTCCAGCGCAGAAGCATAACTCAAGCTTTACCGATCCACCTGTGTAAAATCAGATGCAGGTTTCATGTTGTCACCTCTAATCATCCATTCATGCACATGTAGATACAGTGGGTTTGACTTACAGTACAGTCACATATAAATTATAAACGCTCATTTATGATAAGGAGACAGCCAATAAGATTCATTCTCACACTCCTGTCAGCTATTTAGGAGTCATGCACACTCCTCTGGGTCAGACACAGAGAACTGCAAAGAGGAATTAACCTCTCAAACAATTGCAGTAATTAAGGTCTAAAACAAATACTTCCCAACAGAATACCGTAGATATATTTTGATAAGTCAACAGAAGATAGAAGTAATTTTTTTTTCAAACTGTTCTACATCTCCATTAGGTTCTTATTGTAAAACGACTTGAATATCATTAAACAGGGAGAAGTGTTTCTTCTTACCGTTTAGAAAAGCCATGGTCTCAGAGGAAATGATGAGGTTCTTTGGAGACT
>JAQMYJ010000033.1:6935698-6946537 GCA_030014305.1 Clarias laeviceps
GGGCAGATGGGGTCTGGATCACTGGAAGCACAGGAGCAGCATGTGTAGCTCCAACCATCATAAAGCAGAATCCAGCTCACTGGTATTATCTCACTGGTATTTGCAGTTTGTCTATAGTGTGTGTGTGTGCATGCCTGCGTGTGTGCATGCTGCAAGTAGTTTGTCTTCAGCAATGTAACTTCATGAAATCATTGGTCATTGCAGCCAAAACGTGTTCAGGATGATGGCTTTAACAGATAAATGGGGCAGTTAGGGTAGGTTAGATTACCTGTGTGTAAAATGGGATTGTGTGGCTCATTGTTACCACCTCAGAGACTTTGCCTAAGTTTTAGACTCTACTTTAAGAGACTGTTGCAGAATCTAGCAACTTTAGGAGCAGACATTAATCACTGTTACAGCTTTCTAGCTCACATCACTGTCACTCATACTGTATATGAGATGAGAGAGCAGGTTTGCTTGCCTTCAGTCACTGATCCCCATTATTCCAAATTCCATACAATTCTTTTTAACACTAACTGGTGCCATAAGTAGCTTCTCGTTTCTTAAACAACCATTGTGGAAGATCTGTCTTGTGGTTATGGAAAAACTTTTTACTGTGTTTCAGAAGGGTCAGAGAAATAGCCTGCATCAAACAAAGAAAACAGTAAAGGAGATTGCTGACATTTCTGATACTGGGTTAAGAACTGTCTATTAAATTATTAAAACCTGGAACAATAGCAGTGAACCATCAACTTCATAAAAGAAATGTGATTATAAAAAATCATAAATGACCATGATTAGAGATCACTTAAACACTTGGTGAAGATGCATCATAAACAAGTGAGAGTAGAAATCACAGATTTTTTTTCACCAAGTAAATTCCCACATTGACTTCTTTCTCACCAGCAATTCTATTATATCAAGTATCTCAGAATAAAAAATTCATCCAATAATTATTAGCGAACTTCTTCCTTTATCCATCAAATGGAACAGAGTCAGTCCACACAAACACATGGCCAGGTAGTGCTTTAACACATCTCTCTTGAAAGATGCTGAATTTTACACTTATATTAAAAGAGAGTAGGCATGCTTTCTAGAGGTTAATGAGTCCCCTTTCTAGAGATGAATGTCATCTCCATCTCTTCCGTGGGGAACAGGGAAAGTAGTTCTAAGAGAAAAATAATCTAATTTTCCATTTACAAAAAATAAAGAAAAGCAACAAGAAGAAGAACTAGAACAAAAAAATTAAGCAGCTTGAAAACACCAGTATAAATAACACAACAAGAGAAACGCAGAAAAGTTAAAAAATATATGATCACTTAAACAGAACAAAGCAATTAATAAAAATATTCAATTCCAGTATACACTACAAAATTATCCTTTAGATAAAATATTTCTATAGCTATAAGATGCCTCTCCCATCTTTATTACTAGAAATTATTTAATTCACTAATTCATTTTCTAATATTTCTGAATATTTAATCAAATGGGATAAATCATCTATTTGTCTATATACCATTATTTATCTATTTCCATTATACACCAACAGCTGGGATGTGACAGCGCATATACTACCTATCACTTCATGCACTAATCATATTACATATTTGGGAATTAATGTTTCCCCCATTGGCAGCACAGAGGCTTAGTGGCATTGTCACCTTTGCACCTTCAGGGTGCAGTTTTGATTCTCACCTCGGGTCTGTGTTCATAAAGTTTCCTAGAGGTACTCCAGTGTCCTCCCACAGTCCAAAATACATGAAAATGTATTGGCAATGAATTGGCACCCTGTCCAGTCTCCTGGAATACGCTTCAGGCCCTCCATGACCCTGTATACAGTTATCAAAATGACAATACTCCCTAAATTAAGCTATCCATTTTTAATGATTCTGACCTAGCCGACCCTCACATGGTTTAAATCTCTGGACTCAACAATTACTCAACAATACATTCTACTTGATAACCAATGTCCCAAGAATTAAAATGACCACTCTATAGAAACAAACAAACAAACAAACAAAAAAAAAGAAAATTCGAAGCACCTTATTACAAATGGACGCATCCTAACCCATCAGAAAATACTGTATATACTGTAGTTAGAGATTGAACAAACAATTTGAAAGAACATTCAGATTTCAGACCTACCCTTCTGTAGCCAGACAATTAAAAAGTACTGGACAGATTTCACTTAAATGGATGGAAATTGTTTAAAATAGGATTTACTTCAGAAATTTGTTCACACTGCATACAAAACAACCCACCATCTGGCATTGCACCCTAATTAAAAACATTCTGGGAAAAATCACTGAATCACTATTCGTATTTATGGGGTGTCACATCCCATACTCCCACTCCCTCTGTATAATAAGTGACATATCTACGTACTGTATAATAAATTTAAACAACACAAACAGTAAATTACTCATTGTGCCACTAACTTTTGTCAATAAAAAGTTATCATCCAGTATATGTATACTTTATATGCATATACTGTATGATGGGAAAAGAGATGAGAAGAGGTAACAACTTTGAAATCAATATACATTATTATTATCATTATTATTATTACATCTGTTGTACAATTTTAAAGGTTTTCATTCATTTGCATATACTCTAATACACCTGCCCACACACACTTTGCTTGTGTGTTAATGGGGAGGCTTCAGACATCAAACTGTGCATTTGAGTTTTCGAATATGTCAGGTACAGTAGAACAAAAGTGATCATTAGTTTTATTAACCTGTAAATTTTACCATAAACAGAATATGGGAATGACATTGCAAAAATTACTATCAAAAAACTATCAAAATGAGCATATTATGATATTTTTGTTTTGGTCATAGAAACAACCAAAAACAAACATAAAACACTTGATCACATGTATGTGTTATTTCTTTGCCTATAAGAACCAAAAAAAGGTCATGTGGTCTGATGAGCCAACATTGACATTATTCCATAGTAATGGGAGTGTCAGAATTAGAAGGGAAGCGGATGAAGTGATGCACAATTCATGTATAGTTCTTTTCTACATGCAAAGTGTTTCCAAAATGAATAATATAATGAATATAATGAAACACTTTTTCATTAAGTAATGAAGCAAACTAATGAAAAATTGTCACCAGAACTATAAGTAACTGGCTCCCAATTTCAGCGTCTTTGTGGTGGATGAACAAGGATGAACAAGATTGTTCCTGTGATGGAAGTAAAAAAAAAAAATTACTTCCATCACAGGAATAATAAAAGAACACATCAAAACACAGACAACAATTTACTTCTTTTTATGGTAATAAATGCTAAGTCAAGTAAATCAGGCTTAAGTTTTTTTATATGATGGATTTTAATTTTGTTAGTATTTTACAACTATAAAGCACATTTGGCAAAATATATATTTTTAAAAAGTTAGAAAATACATTCTCATATAATCCCATGAAAATTTTTGATTAAATATTAAACAAAAGCATGGATACAACACATTCATTATTATTTGAAGAAATGCTACTACACAAATTCAGTACTGAATATATTAATCAGGTAGCATATTTAAAAGTCTTTATCATAAAGAGGACAAAGAACATGAAAAGAGCTTTTGTAACCAATTTATTAAAATGTCAACTGTAATATTGAAACACATTAAGATATAAGTTTCTATAAAATTTCTAATGGTACAGAACAAATGTCTAATGGTACAGAACAAATAAAATGTCTGTTAAATGACACTTATGCCAGCTACTTTAAGCCTCATATGTTCTTTGAAACACTCAATCAATACAAAAGTAAAAAGTTTTTTAAATTTTTTTATTGCTATCAACAATTCTTTGTTTACAATAAAGAATCAAGTTGTTAGCATCTTGGATATCTGCCCGTTCTAGAACTTCAGAAATGGCCGGTCATGTGGAATTCAACTATCAACAGCCTGAGAATGTAGGCTAGCATACCGGTGTTACATCATTGTGGCCGGTGCAATAGTACAGTACTAGCATACTATCGTAACCAGTGGCACACTATTATATAATTGCTATTATGGCGATTCTGCAGTAATGTCTGAACATTTTGATCACCATTTTATCTTGTGAGCATTAAACCATTTACACAGCATCTCTCAAACAGAATGCCTTTATCATGAAGACCACCGGATCCCCCAAATATACTGGCAAAGAAACTGACCACCCATTCAGGATCGCTCTAGTATAGTGCCATATGTCTGGGTCACCTTCTCAAATGACAAACAATAATTTGGAAAATGTCTAATGCTAATAACCATAAGGCTAGATAGATAGATATGTTATTGATCCTGAAGTGGAAATATATGTGTAGTGCAACTCCACACCAAAGCTCAATATCGAACCCAAATGTTCAGATATACAAAGCAGAAACTCTATATTCTCACTTGTTAGTCCCTGATTGAAGTAAAATCATATGTTCTTTAATGTTGATGTACATTATATATGCCCAATAACATCTTAACATCCCTAGGTTAACAAAAAAAAAAAAAGTAAAAAAAAAAAAGAAAGGCCTTTCTGGACTTCCATATTTATGTAATTTTAAAATGTCAACATTTTAAAATCTTCCAAAATATTTGCAAAACAGTGGCTTTGGGGCACTGTCCATATGAACATGAAGTTTAAGCTGCATTGCTGTTAAGATTTGTATTTAAACAGTTACAGTATGAAAGAAAATGTTTGCAGCTTTCAGTTTTTATTTCTGTCCTCCATGCTGTATACATTCCCAGGTTGTTTCCTGTAGTTGCCAAAATGTTTGACATCTCCTGAAAAAGCTTATTCGTATTTTTTATTATAGCTCTACATCAGAAAAGGACTTATTTCCTTGCTCTTTAAAGCGGTTATTAAGCATGGAGTTTGTGCAAGTGTTAGTGCGTGATACCTCCTCTGTGAATGCTGTTTCCAGCACTTTCAAGATAGACTTCCGCACCTTATCTTTGAAATCCTGACCAATGAACACATATAATAATGGGTTCAGGCAGCTGTTGAGAAAAGCCAGACTAGTGGCTATGGGAATGCCAATTGTAGTTATACGCTCCAGGATAGAGCTATTCACGGGGGACATGTGGTGAGCCATCTCGATCAGCACCAAGATGTGGTATGGAGCCCAACATAGGAAAAAAGCCGTTATCACAGCAGCGATGATCTTAAAAGGGCGTCCTGTGCGACCAGACATTGAACGGTTTCTTTTGAGGCGATGAATGATGATTGCATAACAGGAGACAATGACTGAGAAAGGCACTACAAATCCCAGGAGAAAACGAGTTATGATCATAGCACGGTGTCGCACGATTCGGAGCTCCACTACCTCTTTGGTTTCATAATCATCAGAAAAGGCAAAATTGTTAAAGCAGTTGATAACATTTTTATTATAGTGGTCTGGAGCAGTGTCCCTAAAGACAAAGTAGGGAGAGCTCAAGAGTAAAGCAAATAACCAGACACCAAGGCTTAGTCCAGATGCACACCTGACACTTCGATGGTTCTGCGCCCATATTGGATGCACAACTGATATGCAACGGTCCACACTAATCACCACCAGGATGTACACACTAGCAAACATGTTGAGGAAACCGAGTGTACTGTTGAACTTGCACATGAAGCGTCCAAATGGCCAGTGGAAGCCCATGGCTGTGTACGCCACACTGAGAGGCAAGAAGGCAGTGAAAAGGAAGTCTGCTACAGCCAGGTTGAGAAACCAAACTGTATTTACTGTCTTCTTCATCTTGAATCCAGACACCCAGATCACGATGCCATTTCCAACCACTCCAAGCACAAAGGCTAAACAGTAGACTATGAGTGACATGATGTTGAGTGACTGCCTGAGTTCTGAATGTTCATTATCATAATATTCTTCATAGTAGTCTTCCTCCGACCCATTACCCATAGAGACGTTGTCATAAGTAGACATCTCTGTCCTGTTTATATATATATCACTGAAATGGCTGAAGAAATCTGTGCAACCTGGTTTGGCAGAAAAAAAAAAAATTTTTTAAAGTATTTTAGGAATGTAAATTGTACAAGGAAAAACATTCATGCCTAAATTTTAGAAGAGAATACTTTAACATGTTATTCCAGTTTTGTCCACTTGAGGTCAAAAGTGTAGCATCTCAATTTAATCTGAAGCTTTAAAAAGCGACTTAGATCACAGTAATACATCAAAAGATTTGTATTTTTTAAGTGATACGTTTAGAGTTGCCAAAGGTTGTAGAAACGTTAGTATATAATAATAATAACAATAGTAATAATAATAATAATAAAAAAAACTGCACTTAAGTGCAGTATTATACACTAATTCTTTTGGAAGGCAAACTGTAATTTTTATTTGTATGTAAACATATGAATTTTGGATAAATCTTTTTCCTCCTTCACCCTTAAGATATGATAGAAATTGTTACAGTTTTTGATGGTTTTCAATTTGAATAAAAAGAAAACACGTCAGAAATAACTTTCCTTAGACTGCAACTCAACAAAAAACTTATTATTATTATTATTATTATTATTATTACTACTTCTACAACAGCACACTACATATAACACATCACTCAAAGTCAATTCGATTTAAGAAATTAAATCAAAGAAAAAATAATATAATCAGTGTAAGCATACCCAGAAATCTCGTAAATAAATCCAAAACCCCCTGTAACGAAGTCCAACTCAAAAAGAAAGAAGACGTCTCTCGTCGCAGAGTTCAAAAGAAATCTGAAGATGCGATCTGAGTTTGAAATAAGTTCGCTCTGCAACTGCTTTTCCCTCTGCTGAACTTCACCGAGTCAATGTCTTTAAACGATGTGACGTCACGCCGTGTCTAACGTCTAAAAGACCAATCGCATCGAGTCGAATTTATTAATCTAATCTATTTGAAAAGAATAATAATAAAAAAAAACCTTGACGATATTTCTTCAACGTACTCAAATGCAAAAGAAATCGTTTCATTTGGAACAAAGATAAAGTTTATATAGCTAATTTAGATAAAATTATACATCTAAACCATATCTTTCTGTTCAATGTTTATTTTATCTTAACAATTGGCTCTAACAAATATCACTCATACCATGAGGACACAGCCAAAACACAGTATTGGTGCTGTTTTTTTTTATTATATATTTTTTATGTTATACATATAATACAGAAAAAATGTGTACCAAAGAAGCTACATACAGTATATTGTCTTTATATTGTCTCGCTTCAAAAAAATAAAATAAATCAATAAAATGCAGATTATTCATATTGCTAATAAAATTGGTATAAGCTTCTAGAAGCATTTGACCTGTAAAAATTGTTGCCTAAATTGGTTTTTGGTAAAAGCTTAAAAAAAAAAAAAAAAAATCTGTAGTGCCGTAACCATGTCAATTGATGTTGCAATATCTTAACAATTTTGCATTTTAGAAAAGTACACTTTTTTTTAGGTTTATGTCTTTTCTTGTGAAATCTAAATTGGCCAAGCTTCATCTGAATGACAATTAAGATCATTGAAAGATTTTAATTAAAAAAATGTTACAGACACTACATAAAATTGTATTTAGAATGAATTTGTATTTAGAAAATGTTTTTCTTTTTATTTGATAAAAATATGTGTATGCATATTTACAAAAATAGATGAAGAATAGATCAGGAGATAAGAAGCATTAAGTATTATGAAGAACTGTGTTATATGATCCTATCTGAAAATTCACCTTTTAGCACCGATACCATATTCTGGCTGACAGGATTCATGAATATTTGCTGCAAAGAAAAGAATTATAATATGTTGCAGAGAGGCATAATGCTGTGGGGTGTAGGATTAAACTGTTAGACAAATGCTCCTGCGAAGCAAGAACATTTTGTAACATGGGCTTTGGCCCACTCTGCAGAGTAATCCCATGAGTCAGACTGCCAGGTCAATACACATATACAGACAGAACCACATAATACACACTAATTACTATGTTTAAATAGTAATGACTATTGCAGTATGCAGTTTGGGATGTGGCTCTAGTCTGTGTAAGGGTGACTTCAAATATATTGAGACAGTTTTTGAAGTGTTTGAGCGTTCCTTCCCTTAATAAATATACCCGTCACTGTGAGTTGCATAAGCAACACTAGGGGCAAGGACTCTCCCCTCACCCGAAGAGAGCATCCTGGTCTTTTCTCATGGTTTTCTCCCTATTTTTTGTTATTGATATTTTTTCCTACCACCTTCCAAGCAACAGCTACCAAACAGGGATGGGTGAAGGATATCACATGTTGTTGCTATGCATTTATGCTGTGAGGTATAAGAAGCCAGGTGAACATATCTTTTTAAACTGTTGTTCACTGTTAGGGGCTGGTTTAACACACTCAGAGAAAGATGCTATTATTTGCTTATGATTGGATAGTGTTGGTGTTATGGATATGGGAGAGTGAGTTTCGCCAATTTTGTTCCTCATGATTCCTAGCCACAGACTCTTGATCACCAGATCAGTTGCCAAATGCTTTTCTGTTGCACCAGTCATGAACAGAACCAGGCCTTGTACTGGAAGAGCTGATGCTCATCACATGCTTACTTGGCAAATTGTATATGTGTATGTCTGAGGTCCAATTCAGATAGTGACAAGTGAACAACTTGCAAATGATAAATTGTTATCTGCAAACAATAAGGATGTTTCCTCTAGCCCACCATACTAGACATATCTCAATCTACAAATATTTTCACTATCCAGTCCATAAACAGAGGTAAAACTGATGACATTTGATGGTCAAGGGTTCCAAGTTGGCTGAATAGGAGATTGATTGTATAACAACATTGTTAGTTCATGCTTGTGCATTCCGTCTATATGATAAACAGAAAAGCCTGCAGGGCCAAATCCAGTACCAGTGAGGTCAGCCATGTTTCAGTAAATTACAGTCCCTGATGTTTCACTTGTACCTGTTCCTATCCCTGATGTCATTTAAGTTGTTTTCCAAGGACTGGAGAATAGCAACTAAGCAGTAATGGCCGATGTGCTCATGTCCTTCACCTGTTCTGAAAGCTGACTCGTTTTTTCTGATGTTATCCATCTTGGGAGTGCATTATCTATTGTTGTTTTTGATGTTGTAATTCCAGAAAAGTGACAATGAGGACAACAAAAACAATTTAAAAGCAAGTAACAATAATTTCTTTTTTTTATTATAGAAGCAAAACACATGATTTATTAACAAATACCAACATCTATACCTAAAATTGTATGAAATCTGGAATTTGGTAAAAAAAATCTATTATAATTGTATATATTAGTTCAACCTTTTAAGTAACTGGTGAATATATCCCTTATTCCCCTGCTAATTAATGTAATAAAACTTAAGCAGCAGATCCATGCTGGCAACACACACTGTAAAAAATATCCGTAAATTTAACAGTAAAATACCATATAAATACTACAGGATAAAACTGTATTTCACAAAACATGCGATAAGCGTACAAAGTAAGACCTTAAATTTAACAGTTAAAAACATATGAAAATATGGTTCATTGTAGTAAAATTTATGATATACTGTATTTATGATAAAAAGGAAAACATTATTTTGTCTTCGTCAATTCAAGCAATATGGATATAACATATAAACTCTCAGAGAAGGTATTTGTTACTAATATACTGAACCATCAGTTTATATTTTACTAAACCTTTGTTGATAGAGTTTAAAAATCAGAATAATATCTCCCTAGAATTTTTTCTACATTACTACATTACTACACTCCTGGCTCTATAAAACACAGCATGGAGTGTAGCTCAAGGTCTGTTGGGTTATCGGTGTGGAACTAAAAGAAGTCACTGAGCGGAGTCGTGCAGCAGTTGTAGAGAAACCAGGTAAGAGTGCCACATGAGCGGGACAATGGAATGCGCCCCATGGACTTCAAATGGTATTCTGCCCTTTTATCACCACGGCGAAGACAGCTGCGAGCACGCACCACTCTGCCCGCCGCCACTGCTCACCAGCCTGTGCCCACATGCCAGCAGGGCACTGCCCACAAGACCTGCATGTGCACACCTTTCCTTCCCTTTTTCCCTTCCTCCCTCCTTTAACCCTTTCCTTCCCTAAATAAAATTACCCCTTTTCCGTAAGATCTTGCCTCATATTCATGTTTGTTGTTGCCGCCCATGTGCCAAACCCGTTACAAAATACATGAGCATATTTGACCACACTGCAGGACAGAGGGCATAAACAATTTTAACATGTGTGTGATAAAATCATATTTTTCTGTGTAACAATGTAATACATTTACATTTAGGCATTTGGCAGATGCTTTTATCCAGAGCGACTTACAAAAAGTGCTTTAAAGTTTACATCACTGGATAGATACTTACACTGGGTTAACTAGGTTAAACTAAGTGCTATTAGTCAAACACAACTGGGAAGTGTCTTTTTTTTTGGGTGTTACGGGGGGATTAGTCCAAGTACTGGAGAAACAGATACGTCTTGAGTCGTCGTATAAAGATCGTCAAAGTCTCTGCTGTATGGACATCTAGAGGAAGTTTGTTCCCCCACCTAGGTGCCAGAAAAGAAAAGAGTCTGGATGAATGCCGCCCTCGATCCCTGAGAGATGGTGGGATGAGGCGAGCAGTTCTGGAGAATCGGAGGGAACGTGGTGCAGTGCGTGGTGTGATTAGAGCAGAGAGGTAAGTGGGTGCTGGGCCATTTTTATCTTTGTAGGCAAGCATCAGCATTTTGAATTTGATGCGGGCAGCTACAGGAAGCTAGTGCAGGGAGCAGAGGAGTGGGGTGGTGTGGGAGAACTTGGGAAGGTTAAAAACGAGACGTGCTGCTGCATTCTGGATCAGTTGCAGAACACGAATCGTGGATAGAGGCAGGCCTGCCAGGAGTGAGTTGCAGTAGTCCAGTCTTGAAATAACAAGGGACTGAACAA
>JAQMYJ010000033.1:7001578-7026010 GCA_030014305.1 Clarias laeviceps
GAGAGAGAGAGAGAGAGAGAGAGAGAGAAAATGCTTTGACAAATGAGGTGTGACATCTTCAAACACTGCTGTTGCCTCATTAAATTTTTCCTGATTACAGTTCGAAATCTTTAAGGAATTGGCAACAGAACAAAGTAATAATGCACAGCGAAGATTTTCTATGTAGACCTCATACAAAGATTTCTCATATGTGAACACTACATTACACTAAATCAAAGGTTATTGTACATTTAAGTGTGCATATGCACTACATTTAATTATATGCACATTGAAACAGCTCCATAATATGAATACAAAAGGCACACATGTACTGTACCAGCCAAAGGTTTGTACACACCTTCTAATTCCATGGCCTTTCTTGATTTTTATTTCGGCATTCCAAAATATGCAGTAATCTCTTTTAAACAGTTGATATTGTGTGCTCTGTAAAGCCAGAACAGCTGACCGTACAGTAGGAAGGTGTGACTGTTGCTGTATGTACAGTATACAACCAATTTTAAATATATGTGTATCTTAGTATATTTTAAAGCTCCTTCTTCCCAACATACTGTATGTGTATGCATTTTCAGAAATGCATAGTCAAATAATCATTAACTGTGCTGATTATTTATGTATCTTCAACAAATCAATATAAAGATCTATCTTATTCGCACGTTAAACAGAGGATGATTTTATATTGCACACAACACTGATTAAATGTGTTAGGGAAAGTTCTAAAATATTAAAAATAGAGGGTTAGTTTGTTAAGAAAGTACTCTTCCACATACATGACCTCACAGAAAACAACTACAGTACTGGAATTGAAAAGAGAAATTATGATTGTCTATAACGTCTTGTGCTACACTTTGGAATGATTATTTAAAATTTCCTTTTCATAGCACAGTCACACTACTTCACACACTGTTCAGATTTAGCAAACTGACGAATTTGGACTTTACCATAGAGCAAGGAAGAGCAGCATTAGCAGTGATGTCAGACAGATGGTCAGGAGAGCTGGAACAGGCAGCCTCAGCAGTGAAAATAAAGGCATTGAGGGCAGAAGATGAAACTGTCCAGCAGGTAAGAGAGCCTTATTAAACAAATCCTGTAGTTTTGCTTGGCCAACTACCTCACTGGGATAAACTGAGAGAGGAAGAAAAAATAAGAGCTGAAGTAAATACTAATTTGGAGTAAATGTACTTAATTGATTGAAGGTTTATGTGTTCATGTAGAAGCATTACTTATAAACAAATGAACTGAAACAAACACTACTCTGCCCTACACATTACATGTTTGCTTGTGACACACATACAAGATATCGACATTAGTTCGCTACATGTGATGAACGTGAGAACTGCTTAACGAGAATGAGAGAAGTGATTAAAAATCATGAGTACTACACAAACTCCACAAACTCACTCTCAAACTGATATTTAGATGTACTTAATTCTTGTTTTAGATTTAACAAAAAAAAAAAAAACTTTGTTGGTTTAACAAATAAAAAATAATAAATTCACAAATTCTACATAAAGATCCGATTGAGTTGACTAAAAACCACAATGACTGCAAGTGAAAAAGACATCGGTGATAAACCTGTAAGATGGTAGTAGATGCGGACCAGTGAGCGTTCCTGAGAAAAGATCTCACACTGATATGTGCCCGTGTGCTCCAGTCGCGCTGAAGGTATGGAGAACAGCTTATCCATGCCAACTGTCACCTCCTTAAACTGATCCATCAACACTGTTTTGGCCTTAAAGGACATTTTGGTGGGTACATGAGAAAAGTCATTCAAAAACCATTCCCCATCTATTTGGCTTGGTTAGTCTTGACGTTCTGACACATGGATTGATGGGGTCTGTGCATTAAGATCTTACCTTTGCATATCTCCAAACTATCTGTATGTCACTTGGCAAAATGAATGGCACATGACACCACATCTGGGTTCTGTTGTTTTCTGCCACTGTGATTTCCTGCACTACCAAGTCACACATAGACATTAACATTACACATACTATAGTACATACTACAGGCAAGTTCCTTAACACATTCAATTGAACCAAGGATTCCCTTAAAGGGCCAACTCTGTCCGCATGGCATTCCTGTAATTATAATACTGTATTTAAGCAGAGCCGCTAAGGAGAGTGGTAAAGAGGATAATTCACTTCACGGTAATTGTAACTGTGCTGTCTGGAAATGAACACCACCGTATAAGGATTTTACAGTTATACAGTTACATCAGTGCAGAATACACATTGCTCAAAAAAATAACAGGATCCCTTTTTAATCAGAGAATAGCATCAAGTCAATTAAACTTCTGGGAAATTGTTCTGTGTCAGATAAGTAGCTGAGAGGGTTGTTAATACTGTAAGTAGTAACAACAGGTGCACTAGAGGGGCAACAATGAGACGACCTCCCAAAACAGGAATGGTTTTACAGGTTACACTGACATTTGTTCCCTCATCTTTTCTGACTGTCTTTCACTCATTTTGCGTTCGCCTAGGCTCAATGTCACTACCGGTATCAGGAGGCGATACCTGGACCATACAGAGGTTGCAAAGGAAGTCCAAACTTTCGAGACTGTACCATTTTTAGTTGCTTCAATGAAATTTCAGAAAAATTTACTAACCTGACGCATCATTTGTTAATGATTTTCGTGTTGTCTTCGAATTCAGCCCTCTGTAGGTTAATAATTTACATTTTCATCAAACGATGTGGCATCCTTTCGCTCCTAACATATTACCAAGTCCATATCAGTATGGATGTCCAGCATGATTTTTTTTTTCCATTGAGATCTGATTGTTTTGTCAATATGTTATTTTCTTTTTTTGAGCAGTGTATATAAACAAATATCCTCTTAAATTACAATTTGATATGTAACCCTTTTCTATCTTCTTGAACTGTATGTACACACTGTATGAATGGGATAGTATACGCGAAACAGACTCACATGGGCAATCCAGGGGAAACTCACAGGAATCGTACTGACAAGTAATGCAGTTATAGACAGTGCCGTGAGACTGAAAACCTGACGGTGTTACAAAACAGTTGTTAACATGAACATGAGAGCTAGCACAAGTGCTACTTAATATATAATATATAATATATATAATACTATATTATACAGTATGTTATACAAGGATGGGAGTTTGCATAAACAGTGACCTACCACAAGGGGGGAAACATCCAGAAGCTGTGAAAAGGATGAGAAAAGGGTGAACAGTTAAAGATAAACATAAAAACGCCATTTAGTGAGTCTAAAAAGAGTCCCAATCATTTGATTTTGTGCAGGTGATCAGCAGGTTGATTACCAAAAGCAAGTCTGGATCGTAACAAATATGAAGCTGAGGTCAATTATGTGTTCAGGAATGTTAAATACATAAAGAACAGCTCACAGGAAATAATTAAAATATCAGTACAAATAAATAATACCTATATTATTTCGTACACAAAGTGGAAAAGGGTATTGATCTCACCTCGAGGCAGACCAGAGGCCATCACGATGAATGTTTCTGCAGCAGCTTGTAACCGAACTTCATACACAGTGTCTGAGAAATATGATAAAAGTTAAATAGCTCTATTTTTTCTTTGTCACATCCAAACAGTGAGCGCATTATGAGTGGTAAGCTGATATTTGTTTTTGTTTGTTTAATGGTGTACATATAAATGAATAGTAAGGACTGAACTTTATTAAACTTTATCAGACTCAAAGTACAGTAGATTGCAAGCTAAATACAGCAGTTTAAAAGAGTTGGTTACAACTGATACCATTATGCATATGCTTGTGAAATTCTTCCACAATAGGCATGATTTCAGCCCTCAGAATGTCCTTTAGTACTGAGTCATAGCCTCTCCCTGAGAAAAGAAGGAATACAATACACAAAGTAACAAAGCAAGTAAACACCAGAAAGAATTTTTTTTTATTGTCAAACCAGTGTAACAACCTTACTTTGGCAACCTTATGCATGTTAGAACAATGTTGGTATTAGTTTGTATTTAAAAGTTAGAATTACATTGGTAAAATGACTTTAAACCAACTTTGACTTGATTATTATCATTATTTCATCTCTCAAATTAAAAATACCTCCTTGAAATGCCCATACTGCTAATGCGCGTGTTTTATTTATTTATTTATTTTCCATGAGAATGCTGAATACAAACCAAGGGTTCTCATAAAAACCTGCTGAGAAACCTGCTTGAAACAACAAGCACCAGAAAATACTCTTCTAAGTAAAAGAAAATAATACACAACTGCAATTTACCAAACCATTATATCAGGAGGCAACCAGTAGAAAAATAAATACTTGCATGGCCAATATGAACGCGTTCTCTATGAAACCAAATGGAATGCATTGTGAACATGTGGTTTGGAAGTTTGTGTGAATACCATAGTGGTGTGAATATTATTGCATACCCATACTTTTGTGTAATGTACCAGCACTTAAAATAGCTATATTGAATACTGCAGTGCATGAGTGTGGCATGCTTAAATCATGAGCTTTTCATCAGTAGCTTTTATGTTTCACTTCCAAATTGATATGTCTCCTTTATCTCTTGCTAATATTTTCGAAAGAAAATTATTCAGAGAAGTAACACTGCAACACTCAAGCAATGCACAATGAGATATAAGTTGTGTGCAGGAAGGTGTTGTTTTCACGCCGTTGTGTAATGCAGATTTCTGAACTCTGTTATAAACTTTAGGAACCATGGAGGTCTTGGCATATGGTAAACGGCATGAATGCTATACAGTGGTACCTTGGCCTACAAATTTAATTTGTTCTTAAGTTCTTTAGACAAAATTTCGTATTGCAAAAAGCATTTTCCCATAGGGAATAATGTAAATGCAGATAACCTGTTACACCCAAAAATATTACCAATATTACCAATTTCTAACTGTACAATCATATCATATAAAAACTATTTTAAAAACATTTTAAGAAATACTTGCAATAAAGGAAGATATGAAATAAATAGACATTAAACCTCAAGTAGCCTTAATGTATGATTCCTCTTGGCACCGGCTGCTTTAAGAATGAAACTGAAAGTGGCTCCATTTTCTTCTTGCTTCCTTCTAATTCTTGAGACTCATTCACACAACACAAGTCTTCACTAACACAAGTCTTCACTACACAAGTCTTTACTAAATCTTTCACCAAAAGCAAAAAAACACTGTAAACTCGCTTAACTCCTGGACACTTGGCTCCCGGACATATGAGCAACTTAGCCAGCATTCGGTTTCTTTCAAAAATTCAGTTCTTAAAGCGAAAATTTGTGAGGCAAAGAGTTAAAATGCCAAGATACCACTGTAATTAGGCAGTATGACACAAGAGGGAGTGCTGTTGTGCTGGTTATCAGCACAGTCATGATGTAGTCTTAAACACAAGCCTGAGTTCCGGAGGTATTACAGCACTGATACTAACCAGCACAACAGCACAAACTCGAGTGTGATATTGTTTTTATACAACAGTTCCAGAAACACTATTTATCATCAACAGATTATGATTTATTTATTTAATTAACAGGTTATTTCTTGTTTATGAACGATTCATTCTTTTTAAACGAGTTTTTAACGTGACTCAGAACAACAAGTAGTCTCAGAGAGTGATTCATTCTTTTTCTACTGGGCGCACATTGCAAAACCTCAGTTGGTTATGTACAGGAAACAGAAATGAGTAGTTACCCCTAAGGCTTTTGGTCCGAATCGTTCGTTCTTTTGTCTCATGACTCCCATAGACGCAATGCCCTACACTCCACAGAAAACAGAACTGAGCGGTTCTTCTAATGAGTCTTCTAGTCCGAGTCGTTCGTCCTTTTGTCACGTGACTCCCATAGACGCTATGCAGTGCAATAGATTCAAAAGAATGAATGACTCGGACTAGAAGATTCATAAGTAGAACCGTTCAATTCTGTCTCCTGTGTAATGCACTGCACAGCATCTATGGGAGTCACGTGACAAAAGAACGAACGATTCAGACCAGAAGATATGAGAGGTGAGCTGCTCATACTGTTTATCATAATATATCCTTAGCTGCATTGTAATATTTTCATTACTGAAACGATAGCCAAACTTTGTGTATATAGACGTGTTGGGGGTCTGTTTTATTTTATTTCTGACCAAAAGAACGAAATGAACTAAATGACTCAAAAATGGTTAGTTTATTTTGATGAACAAGATTCAAAGAACCGACTCACTAAAATGTGAGTCGGTTCTTTTTGGGTCTACTGGTGACCTACAGTTAGAGTAATTAACAGGGGTGGAAGTAGTTTTTAACTATTACTGGTACTATGTAGCCAAAAGGTTAGGAGAATAAACCATAGAGATAGTGGACAGTCATGTAAACTTCGTAAAAAGTTCTCTTAATATTCCCACTTATTCCGCTTTAGAATATCAACTCTTAACTTCCGGGTTTCAGGATTGAATCCCAAATAGCGTTAAATGGAAAGCAAGTGCGCCTATGTGGAGTGTATAATCCACTGTCAGACACGCCAAGCAGTGCCCTTATCCAGGGGTTGGAGAGCAATTAGGAATTCAGCCTTGTGTTAGAAGCTATGAACGACTTGGAAGTGATGATTAAGTAGACAAAGTGTTGTTTAAAATGACATTACGTCTGTGAAGATTCTCAGTCATCCAAGTGAAGAAGCTACTTGGATGAGTAGTGAAACGTTTCTACTAAACTAAGAAGTCGTCCAGTTGACATGACTCAGCTTGCAGATGAAATGACATTACGTTATCAAACGGGTTTTCTTTGCTAAAATGCGACAGTGACTGGTTTTGAATATGGGTTTTGGCACGTAACTGCTCTCTCCTCAGTATATAATTAGAAAAGTATGACGTCATACAACCATAGGGTTCCTCTTGGGAAGTGTCATAGTCAGGTTTAACTGGTTATATGACTTCAAATGATTGAAAGTCCTATATTTGTCAGATTTGGCAAAGGCTATGCATATATTCAAACTAAGATAATCAATGGTGTTTTCTGAATGTTTGTGAGAGTCAATGTACAGTACCTGAGAGGAACTAGGCTAGGCATCTTTTTCAGTGAACCATCAACTTAAAATATACACATTTGTCTTTATATGTAAGGAAAAAATGTGTATATATTTTCGGTATATTAATGTAAAATTATTTTTTTAAATGTATTAATAAAGGGACATTTGTTTCCTTTTAAAACTATGGTTTACACCCAAGTTTGAAAGCTTACAATATTATCCAGTACAGACTATTTAAAGTTACTATGAGGAAAGAAAATGGAAGAAATTGTTAGCATTCAAGCTAACATTATATATATTCTGTGGGATTTCTAGGATGATAGTCAATTTATGATTAATGTCATGCTTATGTTTTTCCCTTGAATGTCATACCATATTTTTAATGTATTTCTATACAGTTCAACAAACCTTTAGACTGTAGCATGTAATATTGTCAGTTAACAAAAATTGTCAGTTGTCAGCATACACAAATCAATCCTCCAATTTAAGTCAATTATTATGTCTGAGGTTTGAACACGGATTTGTGTAGTTTTGATATTAAACATTTACTAGTCTTTGTGTGTCAGTTGAATGTCTTACCTACTTTAGCTGCCTCGATTACCCTTGGATTGTTGTTAAATATTCTGTCCAGAGTTTTGAAACAGGAATCTATATTACGGATGTTATATTCACTGAGAATGTGACCCCAGCACAAATTGACACTCTCATCTGGATCTATAAAGCACTGGTAACAACTTAATCCAACCCCAAAGAAAGACATTAAAGAAATTAACCAGACCACAAATCCAGCCATTTTGCAAACTACAAATGTGACCTGACTTCAAATCCAACTGAATTTTTAATGAGTTCTGATTTGAAAATATTTGAATTTGCCTCATTACATCATCTAAAAAAAAAAAAAAAACAACCATGGAGAACTGAAAGGGTTCAGCAGAACAATATTGTTAGGCTTAATGATTAAAATCCTCAGAATCTTCAGGATGTTAGTCACATTTACTGTAAGTACGTTTATTTTAATGACTGGAAAACTGAAATGTTTCAGATTCAGAATAAATCCAGTGTGTATTTAATAGAAGGAAAACATAAAAAAAATTAACAATGCCTTCTTTAAAAAAAAAAAAAAGCCTAATTTGTGCAATCCAGCTTCTTGATTAAACACAGAGTAGCTAGAAAAAAGAAAGGTGAACACATCCATTGATCTGCTTTTCTCTGCTAGCCATGAGTTTAGTCCATTGTCTCAGAACCCTCACACAATGCACCATTTTTGCCAGCCAATATGGGGAGATAAGACAGAGAATGAACAAATGATGCAGACAAAGAGGTGTCTGGGATTGTGCGTGTAGCAGCATTGCATTTCTGTGGGAAATTTTAATGCAAACATTAATTATAACATTAAAAGGAATTCTATAATTTTGCAGATTATTAAATTGAGGAATCTCATGATTATGACCACTGCACATTAACGCATGAGAGTACACAAAATGATAAAGTCATAAGTCAATAAGCATAATGTATAGATTAAAAAGACTGTAAAAAAAAATAAGTAGATGCTGAAAACCAGTCAGTGTGTGTGTGTGTGTGTGTGTGTGTGTGAGAGAGAGATGGTGAGCGAATGACTAGCGAAAGGCCCCAAGGCAGCCCCATCACCTCCTGTATCCCCCATTCCCCCTACTCCTCCTCTTCCTTCTTGTCCCATCCACCCCCCAATTCTTTACCCTCTACTTCCTCCATCTTCCATCTGTTGCCATAGAAACCAGACAGGGTGCCTAATATACGAAGTTAATATGTTCCAGTGGCAGCAAGCAACTTGGGTGCTAATGCATTCATCTGTCTCCTCTGAGACAAGGCAATCGATAGTATGCAGGAGCCCACAGTGGATGATCAGTCCATCGTCTACCTGTCTGTTAGTCAATTGGGGTCATTCAGATTTGAACTGTTTATTCAGCATTTGTTTTGTTCTTTTTCCATTTTCTTATTTGCAATTTGATATTAAGATTTCTATTTGGCTTTTCGTAAATATGGTAATGGCACATACAATGATTGTATAAAAAAAAAAAATCAAACATTATTAAAACCTGGAAGGGTAGTGGTGAACCCCCCTCTTTGAGGAAGAAATGTGGTTGGAAAAACATCCTATATGAGCATAATGGGAGATCATTTAAAGGCTAAGGGGGAAAAAACAGTAGAACTCACAGCTATGTTAAGTAAAAGCATTTACACACACGCACACATGCAAAATCCAAAGAAAGACATGCATCTAGACCCTAAATCTATTGGGAAAGTTTGGGACGTGCTGGAGAAGGCTTTACACAGCAGTCTGACTCTGGACGGAAATAAATGTTGTGACATTGAATAAGCTTATTAAAATATGTCCACAGCTGTAATCAAAGCAAAAGGCAGTCCAATGAAATATTAGTGTGTTACTTTTGTTCCTGCCAGGCAGTGTACATTAATTCATAATTAAATGAATAACAAATACAAAATATCCATGTAAATAAAATGTGTAAATATTTAATATTATAAATATAAATTATAACGTAAACATGTATCTAGTATCTAACTCCAAATTGGTTTCAGATTTTTCATGGTTTGATTTGAACATTTTAAATACATTCATTCTAATAGTTATTAAACATAAAAACACTTTCAAAGATGGTCAAACCACGGGGTCACAACCCTTTGCTGTCTTCTGACTGGACCATTTCATAGGTCACAACACAAAGCCAGCATACAGAGTGTGCTCCCTTGCACTACCTAAATAAAATAGTCTGCAAGTTCCAAAACCAATAATTAATGTTTGCAGACATTTGTTTTAGTGTATTCTTAACCATGATTGTAGATATAATAGAAGAGAAGGCATTGGTTTAACTATTACGTACCTTTATCTGAATTTGTATGAATCATATAAGAATAGAAGTCATACATACAGTATAAGAATAAAAATGAGTTCATGAACAGTTCTTGGGTTAACATACTGTAATAGATGATATTGCATGCTGCCCTTTTCCTGACCACCTCACCTGTGACCTGCATTTATATCACAGGTTAAGGGTCTCAGGGATGGAGATGCATGCAGAAAAATGGTTGTAGATTTTTCAGAAAGCAGTGTCTATGAATTATGCTTTTCTAATGCGTTAGTCATGCTGCAACTTTTTTTTTTTCTTTTTCTCTGAGCACTTATATGCAAACTGCCACTAATCCTTAACTTCACACACAATAGGAAAATGTAGTTTTGGATTATGTTTGCACCAAACATTGTTGTGCAAGTTATAATAAAACCGTGGGATGTCAGTAGATATTTTTGCTGCAATGAGGTTGTGTCGTCACAGGGGATGTAAACGTGAATCATTCTAAGCTGTTTTAGCTCAGCTACATTTTCTGACGTCTGAGACAAAAAGACTTTTTTTATAAATATTTTGCAACATCCTTTTTGATAGATAGATAGATAGATAGATAGATAGATAGATGCATACATAAATAAATATATACATACACACATAAACATTGAG
Source organism: Clarias laeviceps (assembly GCA_030014305.1). Classification (NCBI taxonomy): domain Eukaryota; kingdom Metazoa; phylum Chordata; class Actinopteri; order Siluriformes; family Clariidae; genus Clarias; species Clarias laeviceps. The sequence continues at coordinate 7,012,054 of JAQMYJ010000033.1, forward strand.
AACAATATTATTTCCTAAAATACATTACCTTTATACATTACATTATCATCTTCACGGTTAATCTGCATCCAAATGCGTAATTTGAACACAAAATGTTTTTTTTTAATATTGCCCAATTTTTTATTGACACAGAGGTTATTGGATTAACTTTAGATTTAACGTTACATTAAGTCTACTTTCTGTCCAGAAAAAAACAAGCGTGGCACCCCCTATGGGTAGACAGTTATCATTGACTCAGGACGGCATTAAAGGGATATGTCTCTATCTTTGTCTCCTCAAAATATTTTAACTGGAAATCATGTTATGACTTCTGTCTACAACTAGGGACATTGTGCATGGATATAAAGTCACAGTGTTTTGGAGATGGTAATGAAATATTGTGGAAATAGTCACAGCAGCATATTTCAACGTAAATGTTGAATTACATCTCAGTCAGGCACAATTTTTAACTGCGACAACAAATTCATTTTGAGAGATGTCGAAAAATAAGCAATACACAACGGTTTATCTTACCATGTCACGCTATTTTTCAGTCAACTGGTATTTGACCCAGGCTCACATCCTGCATATACATATGTGCACAGGTGAGCATGGATGTAAATGTTAAGACCACAGGAAACACTTTGGCACATGCTTGCTTCCATTATGAAAAAATAAAAAATAAAATAAAATAAAATAATTCACTATTAAACAGCTTGTTATAGATCATATACTGAACCATATACAAGAGTAACTAAAAAGCAAAAATTATGGGTATAGTAGTAATTTTACCTTAGTGGTGGCATCTCACATCTGCAGAGTTGGACGGTAACACTGTTTCAGGGGAACAATGTACTCTCAATAGAGCATCCTGTTAGTGTCTCTCTCTTTCTGTCTCTCTATCCTGAATGACCGAGAGTCACCAGAAAAAAAAAGACAGGTAGACAATAAAAAATACATAATGAACATCAAAATACATGCTACAAACATACCTGTGAATGCACATATGTTTGCGCTTCCCCTCCAGCTAATGAGACTCATTTCCTGACTCTGTCTCTTCCCTCATTTTACCATTCTTACAGTCTTTCCTCTCTTCATCTTTCTCCCCATGCTCACATTTTTTCAGGCACCATGTCTCCCCTTGCACACACACCCCCTTTTGCAGACTGCATGTGTGCATGTGTGTGTGTGTGTGTGTGTGTGTGTGTGTCTGGCGAGGAGAGGAAATGTGTGCGAGACAGAGGGAGCAGGGAGGGGGCAGATGAGGAGAGAGGAGAAGAGAAGAGACAGCAGGGAGGAGAGGGGATGTAGGGGGAGGGTCGGGATCACAACGAAGCATCGCCCTGATGATGATAGATGAAGCAGAGGAAAATATCATCCAGTGTGTTTGCATCTCTTAATCAATATATAGACATACCCCTCATTTTGAGCTCTGCCCCTGTACAACAATAAGAGCAAAAGAATTGCTCAGTTTCACAAATTTGTAAATGCAAAATATTACACGTTCTTTGGTAGAGGTGGTCCTGTCTGAGAGTGCATTTAGTACAGTAATTCTGATTAAGTAAAAGCCTGCAGCTATGTTAATGTCCTCATTTGTAGGAGAAAGCTATGCAGGTGCATTGGTAAAGGTGCAAAAAGAAGAAGAAGAGCTATGTGTTACTATTATAAAAATACATATTTATTTAGATACTGCCACAAAACTTTATCAATTGCATGGTACACTGTGGTACATGGGTAACTCTTTGTGACTGTGTACTCATATTCTAAAAGCATAAGGGTTTCATAATGGGTTTATTTCCCATGAAACTTGCAGAATGAGAAGAATAAAAACCAGAAAAAAAAGATTCAAACAGTAGGGACTTTTCGCAACTGCCATTCTAGGAAGCATGAATGGAGGATGAACAAAACAGGAATGAGTCTGTGTACCTTTGCAATTATTAGCTGAATTCTTTTGTTCTAAAGCCAACATGCCTGCTAGGCATCGATGTGACTTTCAGACAGTGGTGAAAAGCAACATGAACATGTGGTAGACAGTGGAAATGCTTCGCTCTAGATTACATCCTTATTTAAATGTCATTATGGATACTTTATAAAGTCATTTATTTTCTTTATTTAAATATTCCAAAGCATATAGACATCGTAATATGTCCAAACTAAACGCATCACTAACAAACATAATACCGTGATACAGTTAATCACAGACGTGCATTTTTAGTATATAATCCCAAAACAAGTTGCTACTTGAAGTTCAAAAATTATATCCAGGATTCAGTGAAAGGAAAATAGTGATACCAGGCCATGTGATCTGCTGCAGATTAGGTTGTTGGTGCATAAACTTGACACATAATTATAAAGTCTATAATATATATATATATATATATATTGTATGTAAAATGTTACATTCATACAGTATATCTCCAATAATGCACATCCACAGTGTTAAGCAAAGATTGTATACAAGCGTGGTCATGTATATTTATGGACTATGCCCGTCTTTCTTCAGCGGCTTCGTTTGAGCACATGGACTAAACATTCAATATACAAAATACATAGAATATTAAACAAAATACAATTAAACAAAAATATACTTTGTAAACATATTTTATTTAACCCTCTGAGTACTGTAGATTGAGTATCATGCCACTTATTAAATTTGTTTTATATTTTAAAATAATAATAATAATAATAATAATAATAATAATAAGATAGGATGGCCAACATATTTTCTAAAATGATTTTTAAAAACAGTCCAGGTGATATTAAAACCTTTATATCTTCTTTAAGTGGAAATGATAGATAGATAGAGGTTCATGTTTCATAAGTCTCAATTCGCTTTAGGTACAGTAGGTACAACTTTGTCATTGAATAGTACAGGCACTCAGAAAAAACCCGGCCGACGCATTCATGTTCAGGGTTGTATTGCACCCAAACAGAACTGGCTGGATTGCCTAAGAAATGGCTAAGAATTAGGTATAATCAAGGTACTTTGTAAGGTTAAAATGTACCTCATCTTCTTGAACTATTGTGTTATGTAGACTCTTAATGTCCCTTTGCATTTTTTTTCTTTTGAAAATTGAAGGCTAATCTGCTGTGATATAAAGTTTTGCCACCACTAGAGGCAATAGCACCAAATTTTAGTTTTAGGATAACGTGAAACAAGGCCTTAAATAACACACACCCCTTCACACAACACCAACAAACACTTATCTTCTGTGCTGTGTGTCATTTCTTCCAGTTATCAACTGTGTTGTCTTGAAATAATGCATGTAACTTGAAAAGCCCGTCTTCATCCTGAACGCCGCCTGTTTTTTTGTACACGCTTGAATTATGTTAATTTCCTTGTATATACATTTCCAGTGTATAAAAAGCTCACAGCTGAATGTTTTCTCACTCTCGTGTTGTTGGTAAAAAGCTTACAGCTGTAATTCCTTTTTTTTTTTCTTTTTTTTTGTAAAAAGCTTACAGCTGTAATTCCTTTTTTTTTTTCTTTTTTTTTGTAAAAAGCTTACAGCTGTAATTACTTTTTTTGGAGGGTTGTGTTTGTGTTCATGTCAACAGCTTCTTGTTGTTTGTCTGTCTTGTTCTAGGATATTGAACAGGACATGACTAATTTTCATCTCCAGTCTTATTCAATGGTGCAGAGGCAATAAGGTGTTCAAGTGCTGCCGCAGGGAAAGCTAGAAGGCTGTACAGTTATCTCCAGGCCATTTACGATGTGAAACCATACAACCAACTACCTCAATCTGCGGCACACAAAGCTCTTCTCCATGCTGAAGTTGTTCCACAGAACGTCTGGCCTAGGAGATGGCATGGTGGTCTGTTTGTCCATCTGCTTTAGTGTTATTTTTTCCCCTAATTCTTACAAAAGTCACACAATTTTTTTTACTGTTTTTATAGAGAATCTAATTTATCTGACATCAATATTACGAACACCATGAACAGCATAAAAATGGTTGTCTTTTTTATGGTATTGCCCTCCTGTGGATCAACAAGAAAATGCAAGTCTTTCTCCTTTTATGCAGCACACACACACACACACACACACACACACACATGCATGAGCAACTACACACAGTTAAACACGTCTCCTTTACTCCTATATTATGCCTTCATGCAATCAAAACATATTCCTGCAGAATTAAATTGATAACAAATGAACATACACATCACACACTGGATCCTCTGATTACAATTATTAGCTCTTTTTAGTTCATAGTCATTAAGACTAGTCATTAAGATCTCTGCACTGTTATTGCACTCAGGTCAAGGGGGTTATAAAATTAAATAAAATAATTAAAAAAATTATTTCAAATTTTTATTTGTCACATACACAGTCATACACAATACGATATGCAGTGAAATGCTTAATTCTTCGCATATCCCAGCTTCTTGTTGGTAGGCAGGGGTCATAGCGCAGGGTCAGACATTTTTACGGCGCCCCTGGAGCAGACAGGGTTAACAGTCTTGCTCAAGGGCCCAACCTGGCGGAGCAACCTGGCGGAGCTGAGGCTCGAACTGCTGATCCGTAACTCAGAGCCTTAACACACTGAGCCACCACTGCTCCAATATAGGGTTATAGCTAATCTTGTGGGACAGACATGTCCTTGATGTGATAATTTTTCTCTTTAAGGCTACGTTCAGCCATTATTGCTGTTTGGTTGTTTTTCGGTATTCATTCTCTCTAGAACTCAGCCATCCAAATTGATTTTATTATAGTACTCAAGGCAGCACGGTGGCATAGTGGTTAGAACTGCAACCTCGGGGGTCGACAGTTTGAGTCCAGTTTCTGGTCTGTGTACAGTATGTGTTGAGTTTGCATGTTTTCCTTCTCTTTCCAAATGTCCCATAATGTGTGAGTGAATGTACAGTACAGTATGTGCTCATGTGTCCTTCGATGTATTGGCACCCTGTGAAGGGTGTACCCCACCTAGTGGCCCAAGTTAATTATGCACCTATCACTCAGGAATAGGGTCAATTTGTATTTATCAAACCACATGACCTTTTTCCATTGCTCCAAAGGTCAATTTTTATGCTCCCAACAAACAGAAGCCTTCAGTTTTCAAATAACCTCACTAACAAGTGGATGTCTTATGGCCACACAGCTGTTTAGTCCCAATCCTGAGTTCTCATAAAGTGTGAATGTGTCTGTCTGTCTGAGGAAATACTATTACTTTCACTATTAAACATAGCCCTATAAAACATATAAAACATATTTCTAAATCATTCTCGATTTATTTATTTTTACCACATTTCTTTAGCGAAGCTGACAATTCAGCACTATTAATACAGGTATTAATAACATGTTGGACAGCTCTTAACCCTGCTCCAATTATTTTAAATTATGGTATTTATTCTCTTTGCTTGACACAGGACAATAATTTGACTATTTTAAAGCAGCTAAATAGAGAGTGAGAGTGCTTACACCAAGTGACCATGCTCAGTGTGCCTTTATCTGAAGTTATCGAGGTTGAATTCTGTCTCCACATTGTGTTGTTCTTTTTCTTTTTATTGTTGCTATGTCGTTTTTTTGGATTCTCTGAGTTCCCTTTGTATTGATGTCCGCTAAGTGCCTCCCTATTTGCCTGTTCTTGTCTCTTCACTTCACTATGTTTCGGATCTGTTTGAATCTGTTTTCTTTAACAAATGCATGTGCATCCATTATGTATGTACAGTATGTATGTATGTACAGTATGTATGTATGTATGTACAGTATGTATGTATGTACAGTATGTATGTATGTACTGTATGTATGTATGTATGTACTGTATGTATGTATGTGTGTGTATGTGTAATTCGCTTAAATATAAAATCTTAAATAAATTAAAAAAAAACTTGTATGTATGTATTATTATTATTATTATTATTATTATTTTAAATTTTTTAAACTGATGTGCATGCTTCAGGAGTTTTTGAGAGATTTTGCATGTTCAACTGGATATCACAGCTCAGTACCTATGAGTCTCATCCACTTTTCACTACAACAACAATGTCAGAGCCACCATTAATGCACAACCCGTTGGATTTCTTTACCCTTTTTCCTATCCCCCCCACCCCAACCCCCCCACCCCATCCCCCCCACCCCCTTTTCCTAGATGCAGCTCAAGTTGCTAATCCCCTTGTGAGGCCCCCTGACTGCTGCTGGATCCTCTCCCTCCCCCTTTGTCTTCCCTAATTCCTTTCTTTTTCCCCTGTCCCAAAATGCCCTCACACACATGCCAGGTGGTTGTTCTTGTGTAGACCTCTTTTTCTCCTTATTTCCACCCCTAAGTATCGTATATTTATCACGTTAACTTCATTTTGTCTCTCTTTCAGCTAATCTTTTTACGATTATGGCAGTCTGTCTTCAATAATTCCTCATTCACTAGATCATTTACTAGATGTATAAGTGTGTCTTAAATCTCAAATGTGTATGCTGTTTGTTTGCTTTGAACCATCTTGTACCCAGGTAGACAGAATGTTGATGAAACTGTAATCTGAGGGCATGAAACAATGTGTTGGAAGTGTGAGAATGATGTGTAATTGATTTCACTGAATATGTGTTTTGCTCTAAAAATAATAAAATAACCAAATTATATAATTATATTAATTCATAATTTGGTTTCTAAGGTATATTATTTATTATGGTGAGTAATAAATTTGCGGGGAAAAAAGTCACTACTGGGTTTTTTTTCATGATTAATAAAATAATATAACTATTAATTTAACCTAGTTTTTTTTTATTTTTATAAATTTATATATATATTAATCCAATATCATTAAAGGTAATGACCACCTTACAGTAGCTACACCAGATAAAAAATGAGTTGTAAAATTGAAATATATTTATCTAAATTCTGGAATTTTAATTTTCACATTATAATACCTGAACAGTTTTTTTTGTTTGTTTTTGTTGTTGTTGTTTTTAAGGAAAACCTCATATCACATATTAGGTCCTTATGTACAGTCATACCTATTAAAAATAAATCTCATTTAGCATAAATCCTTATAGTCTTTTTCATTTCTAAAAACCTTATCTATATCTAACTGTGTGGGGTGGAGGAATAAGTTGTTAAAAAGGGTTGCCATAGGAACAGGTGCTGTGGTAACCACTGGCAGTTTGGCAGGGTGCCAAGCAGTCACCATGGCAGTGCTGTCAGTTACGTTTGGGTGCTAAACATGTAGGTGGTAGAGAGATTGAATGGGTGTAGTGGGGAAGCTGGAGATTTACTTTTTTATTTACCTGGCCTTTATGTAATAAAGTTCGGTGGGTCATTTGCAGTGGAAAATTATTACCAATCTATATCGGCAATTTATATTAAGTGAGAACTTTCTAAAATGACTTACAGTATTCATTATTTGCCAAAGCCAGAAATCCTGGTAAGTCTTGTATGTCTCTATTCATAAATATTAGTCATATATGTCTATTTGATTGGTTAATCAAGATATATTCAGGATTTTTAAAAACATACAACAAATCTACTGCAGTAACATGAAAACATTACCTGGATCAGTTGGCAAGCCATGCATCAATAAAATGTGGCCTCAGATGAAGGAATGACAGATAAAACATTAAGACCAGTTCCTAAAACAGAACAAAAAAAGAAAATGTTTATTTCCTAATTGTGCAGGTATATCTAGAACAACATTAAGAAAATCCTGGTACATTAATCTTACAATATATTTGTTTTTATAAAGTCAATTACAAGTTAAATAATACATAAGAATTTAATCCGCAAGTTCTTACGGCAAAAATTGATATTGTGAAACGCATTTACCTACAGGAAATAAAGTAAATGCAGATAATCCCTTCCAGCCACCTGAAAATATTACTAATACTGTATTACCAATTTTCAAGACTATAATCATATTTTTGCATATAAAACATTTAGAAAATACATGAAAATGAAATATAAACATTTTAAATAAATAGACATTAAACCTCACGTAACCTTAACTTTTGGCACCGCCTGCTTTAAAAACAAAATTGAAAGTGTTCCTTGTTAATGTTTTTGGGACCCATGGTGCTATGTCTTCACCAGTGTTGGGTGTAACAAAGTAATGCGTTAGAGTACTTGGATTACTTTTTTGATGTAACGAGTAACCTAACGCATTTGGTCCGCTATTTAAGTACTCAGTTATTTAGTTACTTTTTCATTATTTAGATAATTTACAGTACGTAATCCGTAAGCCAGACAGCAGTTATTCCCAATCCCTTAGTGTGTGTGTGAAAGTCGTCATACAAGCCCCGCCCCCGATAACCCTCCCCCCTCTGTTATTCCTGCTGTTATACCCCTATGTTACCTATGCGGTTTGACTATGCGAGGACCGGCGCGCGGTAAGATGGAAACCTAATCACAGCGCCAGAACTCGCGGTGAATCATGATGAACTGTACAGTACTTACGGCCACTGCGCGAAACCGCGTAGGTGAGGTAGGGGTATCGCGGGATCCCTTTTCTCAAAACGTGCGTTTTTACTGGCGACATCTCTAGTAGTTAACAGATTATGAGCCAAACTTCGCTGATTGATGATGAGAGAATAATTATAAAGGTCTTGACTAAAACAACAGCCATGAGGAATCACAAAGGAGTTTTCATTTTCTGCAATGAAAAGTACTCGAACTAGTTACTGTTATCAGAAAGTTACACTGTGATGTAACTGATTGCTTTTTAAAGACAGTAATTTAACTTTAAAAAGTGACATCCATCTACACTGGTCTTCACTAAATCTTGCACAAAATGCCAAAAAAAAAAAACTTCTCTTGAATTTCCACTATTTGAATGGCTCCTGGACGTACACACAACTTAGGCATTCGGTTCGGCTCAGTTTGTTCATTTATATGCTGAAATCGCTTTGCATGCAGAGGCAAATTTCTTGCAAAATTTCAGTTGTTAAGGTGAAAATTCATGAGCCGGGGCATTTGTATGCCAAGGTACCACTGTATTTGAGAATAATAAAATGCATTAACAAAGTATATGGAATTATTCTATTATATATGGCATTAATTAATGACCCGGTGTTAAACAAATGTGCGGTGGTAATCTATTTTACATTGAGAGGCTACAAAACTTCACTTATACTTTAGGCTACTATCTACTGTACTGACTTTTAGTGTAACCTGGAATGTATAAATTTCTTCGTTTGTCTGATGTCACAAAATGGTCAGTACCTAAATCCATCTCCTAAGATACCCTGCAGTCTAAAAATATAGCCTTCAAGGAGTATGACAACAAACCATACTTCACCTGTAGCACAATGGAAGCAGTGCTAGATTGACAACAAGAGCTGTCAGTGCAAAATCAAATAGTCAGGGTGTAAGGACGGTAGACAGCAATGCTAAGCATCAAGATCACACAGCAATTCACCACCTAGAATATCAGAATATTAAAAAATATGTTGAGGTGTTAAGCAAAGCCAAAGCCAGTAGTCTGCCTCACCATCATCCCTATTATTGTGCCAGTGAGAGGCTATGCCCACCATTTTTCTGCTACAAAAAGCCAAGCAATGCAGCAATATACAGTATCAACATGGCCCTCTCACAGTCCTGTGTGCAAATAGGCAGACTGACTATGTTAAATTGACATGCTTTATTTTGTTACTGCACTTTAATTTGTGAAGGTGTTCCATCAATACCATACATACGATACACAAATTCTAATACATGGAGCACTGTGTACACATTCCCACACACATTTGCTGTTAAAGGATAGTTAGAGTCACCAATCCACCAATCTTGTGACATATTTCTAGTTAGTGGGAGAAAACTCAGGGAACACTGGGGGAAACCTACAAGACATGGGGACAACATATGAAATTCCACGTAGACACTAACCTAAGGTTAGGATTGGACAGAAGATCCTGCCACCCACAGGATAAAGACCCCAAAAGCTAATCATCATAAAATCAGAGTTTAAAGATGGCAAGACCAGTGTCAAACCCAGTTAGGAACCATATTAAATATCTGTTGTATAAATTGAAATTTAGAACATCTGCAAGATGATTTTAATATGAGGTCCTACAGACATCTGTGGTATTAACATTTTTAGGGCTTTAATGGGCCCTGAAGACATTGCCAGTAGGTCTCTAGTACTTAAAACATTCTGCAGTCCACCTGTGCCCACTGGGTTTATTTTGTTCAGGATTCAAGTTTCTCCAGAGCCAGTCCTGGTAACATTTATCACAAAGTCAGAAAAATCTTCCAAGATGGGCTGCCAGTCCAGTGCAGGGTACAATGCATACACACTCACACATTCATTAACACTTAAGGGGCAATTTAACATAATCTGTCTGCCTATTTTCACAGGCAAACTCCATGTACACAAGACTGGAGGTGAGATACAAGCCTGGAAGTGCAAGGCAACTGTGCTTACCACTAAACCACCTGGTTTGTTTAAATTCCATTTTCACTAAGCACCTGACTATGTCAGGAGGGGCCAGATTGGTGAGAAAATCACTGCCAGATGTGACGATGGACATTACAAAATGTGTGAAGGAAGGAACTTGCGGACTTTGCGGGTCTTTGGACTTTGGCTTTGGCAGAATTAAAGCAGAACTTATCAAGTTCATATGTGATCATTAATATTTATCAGTGATCAAATGCAAGAATAGAAGAATTGTGCGTATGTTATGAGCTGGACTCAGACATTTGTTGGCACATAGGGCAGTGGAGCTGAGCCCATGAATAAACTTCCTATAAATATTGCAAAGCCCAGGAATCTCTGAATGTCTGTAGATGTGGAGGAATATGTAGAAGTTAAGTTAGTTTAGTCCCAGAATGATGGGGAAACTGGGTGAGAGTGTATACTGATCAGCCATAAAATTAACACCTCTGATTACCAATTATATACCATTAAACTGGAGACTGTATCATGGGCACCCAAAGCCCATCTACGACCACAGGGACCAAAGGCTAGTCCTTCTGTCCTGTAAAAAATGTCAATGCTGGCCATGAGATAATCAATAGCACCCAGCGCACCACAGCCTCCCATGAACAACTATCAACTATTATTATCAACTATTATGATATCAACTATCAATTTACATTTCATACAAACTTCCATAATTCCTTTCGATTGTGTACATAAACCTGCTTTGCAACAATCATAATTGTTAAAAGCACTATACAAATACAATTTTTTTTTATAAATTGAATTAAATTGATTGAGCACCCATGGGATGCACCAGACAAACAAGTCAAATTCATGGAGTCTCCACCTCACAACCCACAGCATCCAAAAGACCCATCACTAGCATCCAGGTGTCAGATACCATAGTGCACCACTGAGGTCTTGTGAAGCCCCAAGCACCGACAGGCCAGAGCCTCCCATGCGGCACAAGGGGGATCCAAAACCTAGATGGTTTTAATTTTAATAGCTTTATGGCTGATCAGTGTAAAGTGAAATCAGTATAGGACAATACAGTACAGGTACAGCCGATGGGTTTAATGCATGATAATGACCTATCTAATACTGTAGGTCAGGCAATTAGTTCATGAACTGGCCTGGGGGACTAGACTGGGCGACTGGGTGACTCTTTGACCAGGGTCTGGTCAGTGAAACTCTTTGCAACTCTAGTGTCAACAAGGGCTGTAATGAGACTGGATATGAGTCAGTTCACTCTTAGGACAAAATGCTTAATACTAGGGTTAATTAACTATTAAGTGTGCCACTAGTTTAGTTGTACTGGAAGTTTGCAAACACACTGGCCCTTTGCAGATAAAAGTGATGACGCCAGTTTGATGAAACAAACTGTTGTTGGTCCTCCACCTACTTTCCCTGTTAATGCAGGCCACAATCCAGAGAATGCGTAGGACTTTATGCTATTTTATGATTAGCTTCTCCATATCAGAAAAGCAGCCAGCTGTTGTTGTTCTCTGAATACTCTCCCATGAGCGAAAAAAAAACTTGACCCCTCAAATGGTGAAATCTACTGTCAGAAATACTGCAAAGAATTGAGTTCTAATTTATATCTATTAAACAATGAATCAGACAATCTAGAGAGCAAATTCAGAGTGGAAAGGAGAACTTGGGAAATAGAGTTCATGTTTTCAAGTGATGTGGTGATTACAAATTTTTTAATACAGTGTAAAAATAACATGTATGGTCATGCATGCAGCAGGTTTTACTTATTCATATATCATGCCATTGCCTGCCAGGCCTCTGTGACTCTCTGCAGTGTATATCCTTCACATACAAGCTATAGGAAAGAGTTTTGAAATGCGCTACCACCAGGCATGCAGAACCATGACAAACCTGACAGGTTAACTATAATTAACTATAATTAAGGCAAAGCAAACTAAAGTATAAACAGTCACAAACAATTAGAAATTCCCTTTTTTTTTGTCAGTCACTGTCTATGTGACAATACAGCCATTTATTTAATCTGAGTTCTCATTACATATCACACATAGCCTTCAGAGGAGAAGAAGATGAGTTCTGCTCTTTGCTGTATATAAGACTCATTTCAAAGGCTTTGAAATATGCATTCACTGTCAGGGAATCAGCCTTTCTTGTAAATTAACTGTATTTTATTTTGCATAATCATAGCTGTTTGGCCTAATTTATTTCAGCTAGCATATTTAAAAAGCACATACATTAATAAATGTATAGATAATCACTTTGTGAGCCATTCTATTTTATCCAGTTAAAGTCCACTACCAGGAATTCATTCTAATACAGTCTTGCCATAACAGTTCTAATAATACTGTATAAGGTATATAAAGGATTTGCAGTGATGACAGAGCCATATTAATTGAGTGAAACTTCACAAGACTCAAAGAGACTTTGATATCTTGTTACATAACTAACTGACAGACAAAGGATAAAAATAAACACATGATTAGAGGGCAAGTCAGATGTGGTTTAATTCTTTCTTGAAGGAAAGTTCCAGTGTTCTTTCAAGCCAGTCTCTATCTACTGCATTTGTAGTATTTGTGAGATTACTATGGACAAGATGTCCAGGGTTATAAAAAGTACAACTAAACATACTACTTATAATGTTATATGATAAGTTCACATAGTAAAATTTTTTAGGATTAAATTACATTTTTGAGATTACTCTAAAGGGATTTATCTATTTGTATTAGTGAATTAGTAATCAACTAAGCATCCTGTTTACAGCATATATTGTAGGATTTTGATAAGTGAAAATATAAGTACTGTTAGTTTTTGTTTGACCTATACAAACTTTCTCTAATTTACCAAAAAAAAAAAAAAGGAAACAATTAAAAAAAATATTTCAGTGCATGCAAGGTGGATGGATAATGGGGCCATTTAAAGGAGCAGTCCTTATTGAAAAATTTTCAGTCCCTTCCCCCATCTGCTCCTCTACACCCTTTCGATTGGCCCCACATTGGTAATGCCTGGCTGACTATAGGACCCCTTAAAGGGGCCAAAGGTCAGGCAAAACAGTCTGGTGTCATGGCAACCTGGCTGCCACCAACCAGACTAACTGAAAGGGGGATCCCCGGATAGATCAATCAAACAAGGCTTGAAATTACTTGCAGGCTTTCAAATTGGACAGGACAACAATACATACAGGTCCTGTTCAAATAAACCAGTGAGCAGCAAACCATATATGCATTATGGCTATATTGTAATTCTGTCTTCAGTTTGTATTTCTTTACTTGTAGTACTTTAAATATTATAGATTTTATTTATGTATGAGACCTTTAGCTACAACTCAAAGTCTCTTTGGCCACAAAATTATTTTGACATTTTATATACCATGTTGATAGAATATATACGTAAATGTGTAATAGAATCAGAATCAAGTATACAAACCCTTTCAGACAATTACAAGACTCCTGAAATTGTATCCAAAGATTACCAAGATACAAGAAGTCTTATTTGATTGAATAGCTGAGTTATTAGTAAATGTAATACTGTGTGAGTAATAGTTTATATAGAGCAATACAGTGTGTGTGTGTGTGTGTGTGTGTGTGTGTGTGTGTGTGTGTGTGTGTGTGTGAGAGAGAGAGAGAGAGAGATTCTTTTTCTGTGC
>JAQMYJ010000033.1:7051607-7066016 GCA_030014305.1 Clarias laeviceps
TTTTTCTGTAACCTTCCCCAGATTTGTGCCTCGAGACAATCCTGTCTCGGAGGTCTACAGACAATTCCTTTGACTTCGTGCTTGGTTTGTGCTCTGACATGAACTGTCAACTGTGGGACCTTATATAAGTGTGTGCCTTTCCAAATCATGTCCGATCAACTGAATTTACCACAGGTGGACTCCAATTAAGCTGCAGAAACATCTCAAGGTTGATCAGGGGAAACAGGATGCGCCTGAGCTCAATTTTGAGCTTCATGGCAAAGGCTGTGTACTTGGCAAATACTTATGTACGTGTGCTTTCTCAATTTAAAAAAAAAAAAATAAATTTACAAAAATCTCAATTAAACTTTTTCATGTTAAGTAGAATTATGTCAATATACAGTAAATGCAGGTGTATATACTGTAGCACATACACACACACACACACACACACACACACAGTGTAAGAACCTATCTACCAATCACCTACCAATGACAGAAACTTCCCATCCAATTGTAAATCACTCTGCCAAATGCCTAAATGTAAATATAAGCTGATCGAGGTGTGAATGTTTCTGTACCTTTTCTTGGATAGAGGAGGTCAAAAAGTAGCAACAGCAGTGGCAGGTAGTTGGTTGCCAATGATTTCACCACCCTTTCACCAGCATCCTTTCTGACAGTGTGGAGCTGCCATGGTGAGAGTTGGTCAATAACTTCCTCAACATTTATTTCACATTAGTATATTAACAACACGTGTTTTAAAGGTGTTTCTTTATATTATTATCTGAACAAACTTTCTGTAAAGGGTCTTTCTATTTAAAAGGGTATCTTTAAAATGCTAAAATGCTGTAAATATTTATATTATAACATGATCAGAAGACTTGTTTTGTTTTATTAGATGTAATGCCACAAGATGCATTTGTTTACAACGCTTCCTTGACTGTCCATATTTGGTTCGTTTCCGAGGTGTCATTAATTCGTCATACTAGTAATGTGCTGTACAGTGGGTGGGAAATAACCGGCATTAGGTCAGAAACCCGAACGAGGAAGTGAGTCAGAGGCCGCGTCCCGAATCGCACACTAATGTACTAAGTAGGAGCCAACAGAGTGTACGGCACGTGGTAGCGTACAGTGATCACACACTCTTAGGTTCAACAGTATGCGGTTTTAGACGCAACCACTTGTTTTTTTTTATTTTTATGGGAAAGTCTACTTGGTTGAACACAAAGCCTGAACGAAACGTGGACTTTTGTAGCGCACTGTAATGAGGAAGTAACGTGAGGTAACGTGAAGTAACGGCAAACAGAACAGATTGTAGCCTTTGGAACCGTCAACATTATTTTTTGGGGACACCACACCTTTACTAAAGCTCCTTTTGAAGATTACTTACTGAAGATACACATGCAAGGTAAGTTCTGTTAAAGTAATGTAAAGTCGAAGAAGTCATATAGAAACTAAAAATAAGTGACCAAAAACTGTTAAATTGGGCAAAAATCCGATACACATGAAAACAGTGTTACAGAAACTATTAAAGTTTAAAGTCTATGTGGATAATCTGACATACATTTTTAATAATACATTTAATTCCTGAATGAATACACTGTATAACTAGTAATATAGTATTATGTTTTTTCGTTGCTTTAAAAATTAAAAATGTATAATAGTTTGCTGGAAATATTGTGGACATTAGTTCAGATCAGAATAATAGGCTTGTAAGATGAAGAAAGTGATAGTAAAAACAAATATCTACAGTCAGTAAGGCTCTTTAGCACTAGATAGCATTGTTACAAAGTTACAATTTAAAGTTACAATTATACAATGTTTCTTTTTTGCGGGGTGGGGGAGAGACATGGTTTGTTCCAAAAATTTTGAGGGATTTTCCTTTTTCCTTTTTTTTTTTTTTTTAGCTCTTAAAGAAGAACTAAGCTTAATCTAAATCTTGTTCGAAATCTTCCCAGACACGTTTTTAGAGTTTCAGCCACGTGATATGGCAGCAATGGTGACAATGCTTGTAGCTCATACACCATCTGTAGCTTCAGCTTTTTGTCAGTAACCATGTGATGATATAACCCTCATTGATCATTATTGTATAGCTGAAAATGAAGTAAGTTAAACTTGTCAGAAAATTGGTATAAAATATGTTGAGTAGTTTAATGCCTTTAATTCTAATTATTAGGGTTTCTGTAATCCAACCAAGCATCTGCCTTAATATTACTGAACATTTACCAATTTAAAAGCGCAGTCCATTAGACAAAACCTGCAAATATTTACTGCACTTTCGTTCTCAAATGTTTAATTTTTTTCCTCATCTGTTCTAATCAAGCAGTGTGAGTCATTTAAAAGTATTCCCTGACTCACAGACTTTCAGACTGTTCTTGAAATAATCAACAAACCCATTAAAATTAATAGAAAGAAGAAATAGAAAGTAATTGTCAGATTTTGTAAAAAAATGAATTTACAAGAAATAACAATTACCCATTACTTTTCACCCTAATGTTTCCTACATTTCTTCATAATTGCTCAGTATGAGTAATTGTAGTTGTCTTGTGCAACAACAACAATAATAATAATAATAATAATTATTATTATTATTATTATTATTATACATTTTCTGACATCACCATGTTAGATAGAGCATTTGCCCTCCAGTTATTTACTGTCAAGGGAACTAATCAACATTGTTGAGGATTTTCATGACCTCATTCTGATGTAAGAACACCAACTACAGTATATAGGCTTTATAGGCTTTAGGTTAAACAGAGCACAAAATTTTATAGGGATCTAAAGATTGTTCTGTCATTCACAATATTTTGGTAATTTCTTAAAGGTTCAATTCCTTTACATAACAATATTTTTTCCCAAATTTGTTAATTTTTTTGGTGAACATAACATGATTTACATGCACTATTTTTTTTTTTAAGTTGAAATTTATCTTACTATAATAACTCTAAGTATAGTAACATAGGGAAGTATAGTAACATGTGTTTTTAAGAAATAATCGATTTAGCTTATGTCTAAACCTGCATCAGTTTAGTAAACCTCTGTAAGCTTTATAATTATGTATTAATACATGTTTGTGTTGTGTAGATTATTTTGAAGGCATAGAGATAATCTGATATTGCACATGTTACATGAAATTATGTTCTGGGTCTCAGAATGTACCATGTCTGTAAGTACAAGATGACTTTATCATATTCTGAGCACATTAGCGCACTCTGTGCTATGTGGTATTTGCAAACTATTGCATAATACTGTTATAGCTCAGGCAATGGACTACAGTTCGGAAGGTCCCAGGTTCAAACCAAGTTGTCCCTGTTGGGGCCCTTGAGCAAGGCCCTTAACCCTCAACTACTCAGATCTATAATGTAAATTGATAAAATAAAAATGTAAGTTGAACCGGGTTAAGGGTGTCTGCCAAGTGCTTAAATGGACTGTGTGTGGCATGGAGGCTTGTCACATGGTTTTGCATGATTTGGTTTTTTTTTTCTGATAATAAAAGCAGCTAAGCTTCTAGTCATAAAAGGACTGTTCTGCAATGGCAGTGCAATAATTTGATCATTTGCATAATCGGGATTCATACTGTAAACTTCAGAAATTCACACCATGACCGCACTGTCTCATGTTACACAACTCGTGTCTTATTGTTTTTATGAAATGGAAGATTGAAATAATGTGAAAATTTTTTTATTACTTACTATCTGCTGATTAGTGATTACCCAATTAGTTAACAACTATTAGTTAACTAACTTAGTTAAGCTATTTATGTTGCTTCTTATAATTTAGTGTCGAAATATATAAATTAAAATATAGATTAATGACATTATTTAAGGTATAATGTGCTCTTTCTAACTGCGTGTACTTTCTCTATGTACCGAGCAGCCAGTAAAAGTGCCATAGAAATACAGTAATTCTTGGCCTAACTCCATGTAGTCCCATAATCCGATGTTGTGTCTTCTGTGTGGATGACTATGTGAAGCATAAGATAAACATTTTGATAGTTTTAAGGACATTTTCTACCTACAGGACATTTGTTGAGTTCTTTTGAACGGATATCTTGTTTTTTCCTAAGACTAACTGACTTCCTATAGTTGTTGTAATGATCCAAGCTACTGCATGTGCTAAATTAATTTGCATCTCATTTCCCTATTATGCAAACTCTTAAATATGTCCTCACTTTTATATCGGCTGTTTTTAATAAAGGAAATTGTAACGGAGAGTCCAGTATTCATAAATACAAAAACATGAATTAAATAGCATAAAAGGTAAATAGCATGAAGCTGCATTTATTACACAAACACAAGCAATCTACAGCAATCAGAAATCTATGTTTGGTTTGTTTAACAGTGCATTGTTCAAATACAGCTTCATATTCAGATGTACTGCATGACGGAGACGACGTGTAGTGCAGTGTAGTTCTGCCATTGGTACTGTGTTACTATGTTACTGATATAAGTATCCCAAAAAAGAAAATACAACTATTTTTATGTCTGTGAATGGTGGTGAACTTTATATCTATAACGTGGGTCTTCGCCAAACTGTTCCCGTGAAGATAAAAGCACACCGTTTCATTGCAATTTAACTTCACTGGAACTAAGGAGCCCAAACATGTTCGAGCATGACACTGTCCCCGTGCACAAAGTGAGGTTGATTCAGATGTGGTTTGACAAGGGTTGGTGTGGAATAACTTGAATGGGTATGCAAAGTGCCCTGACCACAACCCAAGTGAACACCATTGAGGCCCAAGTGAACACCATTGAGAATGGACAAATCTGTACAGCCATGCTCCAAAATCTAATGTGAAGCCTAAAAGCACATACATGTAAAAAAAAAAATATTATAAAATTGATTCCATCATAATCAAGGGCATATTTTTGTTTTTAAGAAATTAAAAGCACTCCAGTCAGTTATAACAAAAAAGTACTTTTTGAGGGTTAAGTACTTTTTAATTACTCAATTAAAAACAGGAAATTAATTTATATAATCAATAAAGCCATTTCATGAACTGTGTTGAAAACATATAGACAAGGTATAATCAGAAGACAAGGCACATTCAATAATAATTAAGGTGGCATTACATTTTGTTAATATTCTTTATGCAGCAAGGGGATGAAGAGAGAAGTGAGTGCTGCTGTGAACTTCCTGAAACGCTTGGCCTTGGAGCGAGGACATGTCGATGAATGCAAGGCCAACGTGTTCGCCGCTAAACTGCAAGAATTGTTGTGTGAGAAATACACGAACCACTGGTACCCGGAAAATCCTGACAAAGGACAGGCATACAGGTAAACAAATACTATATAACCCTTTTTTTCTTTATTGGATCAGATTGGGATCCTAGCAGGATTAAAAGACATGAGTTTTTTGTAGGACTTGATTTCATTGTAAGGCCGATATGACTCTTCCCAGGTGCATAAGAATAAACAAGAGCACGCCTTGCTACAGCGATGGCTCCTTGCTACAAGCCTGTGAGGAAAGCAAGCTAAGGCCATCAGAACTGGGTCTTCCCCGTGAAATCACATTATGGATTGACCCATTTGTGGTCTCAGCACGGTAAGTTTACTCGATCTAAACTACCTTTAATAAAATACTTTAATACAGTAATACATTAAAAACAGTATGACTGCAAAACAATTCCTGCTATCTGAGGATGGGTTCCCTGTTGACTCTGGTTCCTCTCAAGGTTTCTTCGTATTGCCCTCTCAGGGAGTTTTCCGTCGCCCTCGGCTTGTTCATCAGGGTTTATCTAATCATTTTGAATCGTACACATTTTTCACATTTCATAAACATTTTCATAATTTTCTTTTGATCGAAAAGCTGCTTTGCGACAATGACAATTGTTAAAAGAGCTATATATATAAAATTTTATTTAATTAATACCTTGAAGAAAAATCCTCCATTGCAATGGTTCAAAAAAGGCAGAACTCATGAGAACCAAACAAAAAGAAAAACTTTAACTGAAACATTTACAAACACACAATTGGGTATATATACATGCATCTAAATTCTATGTTAAAATATCATACCATACCATATTTGAAATATATGTGCATTATTAAGTGTCAATTTTCAGAACCTGAACACATTTTATGATCTCCAACAGGTCAGGTGAAAATTGCAGACATTTCGTAGTGGCTCGCTTCAGTGAGGAAGAAGGGGAGGAGGGGCTAGAAGAGAAGAAGTCTGGCTTGCATCAGGAGAGCTCAGATTCGGTGAATGTGGAGACATCAGACTACCACTCGGCAACCTCTGACTGTGGCTCGGATGATTCCAGTGATGCAGAGGAGGAGATAAAGGAAGGAGAGGTGGGGAGCGTGAAAGAGAAAGTGAAAGATGAGAAACTGGGGGACGACGACAAGCCTTTTGTAATTGCTATGAAGCCCAGGATGAGGGAGCCAAAGCCACGGAAGATTCCTACAGCTCAGGTAAGTCACCAAAAGTTACCTAAGGATCTTCTGATATATCTGACAATTAATGGCAATTAAAATTGTGTGAAAAGGAACTATAGTAGATAATGATAATGATCATTGTTTAATGATCCTAAGTACTTTTAAAAATTTATTTATAGATTGTTTTTCAGATTTGATGATAGGAAATATATTATCACACAAAATATATTATCACATAAAAAAATCCAAATATCAGGTGATTTGTCAAATTTTTTATTAAAACCAAGCAAATAAAATGATCAGTTTCTAAAAGATATATTACTTTGAATGTCATTTACGTTATTATTAGCATTTATTAACTGTACTATTTTTACTTTATTTAACTAAAGCTCCCAGGACTTCAATACTTGTACCACCCAACACCAGTGTGGACTCAGTATAAAAAGAAGCGTCCTGTATTCCTCACACCTGTATGCACTGCCCCACCTGCTCCTGTTCTGGGCTACTACGTTTTCCAGAACCCTCCACCACAGTTCATCATGCCGCATGCCAGTCTGCAGCCCTGGGGAGTTGCCAAAGGGTAGAAGGCACCAGGAAAGATGAGAAGATGGTATGACCTGGTTAAAGTTTGTTCCAATTGAACTGGTGTTAACCCTCATGTTGTTGTTTTTATTTTTTCCCAAAATATATTACAAATTAATATAGAAGTTATAGAAGAATTTGAAATACCGATTTGTAATTTACCAATTTGTGTTATAAATAATATAAATAGAAATATCAAGAGAAGCCGTTCACACATAAGCACATGTGCAAATAGGAGATTGTTGCCTTTTGATTTTAACTTTTTACAAACATGTACGCATGTGCACTTTTATCAGGGTACTTTTCAGATCTGATCTGGTTGTAGACTCTATGATACACAGATGTCCAAAACATGTATACACACTTCAACAGTTGTAATCCTTGCCCTTGCCCAATGTGTGTGTAGTATTATGTTTCCTCTAAAGATGTCAGTAGGCGCATCATCGTTGACTTTATCATGTGATCGTCAGAAGAGAGGCGTATATTTCTCGGAGTCAATCATGATGCACCTACTGACATCTTTAGAGGAAACATAATACTACACATTGCTGCCATAATTCAATTTGAGTTTTTAAAAAAGGACATAGATAACTATTGAAGTGTGTATACATTTTTTGGGCCCCTTTGTATAAATCAGATACATTATAAGTATGATTTCATATTGTTTAGTGAACTTTTGAATTAGATTATTTTGCCTCAAACAGAACATATGATTTGGTATGATGATAAAATACTGAGGTTTTTATACGATTTTTACGAGAAGAGAACTGTCATATATGAGAATAATGACATGGTGTGTAGTAGTAGTAGTAGTAGGAGCATTCTTTGAATTTCATATGATCCAAACTGAATTAATGACTAAACCAAGCAATGCTATTTATACTGTATGTGTATTTGCAGCCTAATCTTTTTAATCAGGGACCACATTACATGGTGCATAAATCATAATAATGATAATGATGATAATGTCATGCAACTGTGCAAAGAACGAGGACATTTTCATTTGCTTACGAAACTTTCAAAATATTCATTTTAGGATGACGTTTAATATCATTACCAGTTGGGGCATTAATGACCAAAACATAACTAGATATATATAAAAAATAATAATTTATATCAAATAAAAAAAATAAATTCACAAATGAAATGCTCTCTCAGGTATGTCAGTCTATTGCTTTTATCCTTTTATATGCTTTAATTCAAGCACAGCCTTCGAATCCAAAGAGTGCCAGTTAGGGTGCACTAAAAATACTGTGACCTTTGTGCAATACATGTAATATTGTAGCTCACACTTCACTGTGACAAGGTATTTCTCAGGATACTGAATAAACTGAATAAACATAGACCGTTATGTAAATGAGTCACAGAAATCCTTTATAATGGTGACTGTAGAAACACTGCAGTGGTTCTTGTGTTACTTTTCTGTCATTCCCTTTAGAGCTGGTAGATTTTGCTGTGTGTTGCCAAAAGCAGTATATATTGTGCCTCGCTTAGAACTTCATTGTTGTGTCAGCTTTTCACAGCAACATTTTTATAAGATTGGGCTTTTGTACAGTGCAGAACATTTCTTAGCTTTGTAAGTCAGCCATGTTTTAAATAATTAAGTCAATATATTATGAAACATGTTTTCACAATTAATTAATAATACTACTCTGATGCTGCAAATTATTATTGTAAATAGCTGTGAACACTGGAATTTAAAACTTTAATTTAAGTGACATTCTCTGTTTCATACATTTTCTTTTGTAATTCTTATTTGTCTTTTACTGTAAGCCTATTTATTTCTGTTTATTATTCTCTTTAACTACAAGGTATGTTAAGTCATGCAAAGCCTGTAAATGTTTTTTTATGTTTTATTAAAATAATACTTTTATATAACATTACACAACTACCTGAGATGTTGTGATTCTTTTTGCACTCTATTTTTATGTAACTAATCAATGCATACATTTTACAGATTTTGGTCAAAATAACTGTAAGAATCTTGTTTTTACTTGAAAAGATTTAAAGAGTGGGACACTTACGTATCTGAGGGTTACTCTAGGTCATCTAAGTAACTAGCCTCATGTCTTTTGCACGTTATGTCCTACCTACAGGATCATCCCTATTTAAGAAAGAAGTGGATGAAAGAAATTTGGGACTGCCAAAAATCAGATTTGCCAAATGATTCAATCCAATTCAATTTTATTTGTATAGCGCTTTTAACAACTGACATTGTCGCAAAGCAGCTTTACACAATCAAAAGAATTATTTAAGTTGATGATGATGATGATGATGATGATTTGTCCAAGGAATATCCAAGTAAATGTCTAAATCTAAAGTACAAAATAATAGGTCTATTATTATAATAATTATATTATATTAATATGTCAACATTTTTAATACAGCTATAGCGCTATAGAGCATTATTCCTGAAAGTTGACATTGTTTGTAGTCCTATTTTTTGAGGTTTGTATTAAACCAATTCAAGTGGCCAAGCAAACAATATATTTATTAAAAAAAAATTTATTTACTATAATAAATAAATAATAAATATAATATGATAATAACTTTGCTATTAAGGGGTTGTAATTTCCAGAAGGATAACAAACCGTTTAGAAAAATCTCCTTTACTATGTTTCACAGATGCCAATTTAGGAAATTATTGCTGTAGATGATGTTTGGCATTATGTAATTAGTAAATGTTTCAGTGGAGGAACAGCTTGTCATTTACGGTTTTTTAATTGAGTGAGTTGTTTGTTTGTTTATTTGTTTGTTTGTTTGTTTGTTTGTTTTTGTGCCAAGGTACTACTTCAGTCTAACGCTAGAGGTCCCCTTTTACACAAATCACAATTTACAGTATGATGCTCTGAGCAACGTCCTGCTGAAGCTCTGTGTACTTGCATTGGCATGTATGTACATGTACCTCCTGCCTAAACACTGTTGGATACCAAGTGCACCACTACAACTAGATTGCCTAATGGAAATGGGCTCTTTCAGTAGGATAATGTGCCCTTCCATTTTCTTCATGTATAGTTTGAGGAATGTTACAAAGAGTTCAAGGTGTCAACTTACATTCTTATTTCCCTAAATCTCAGTCTGATTGAGCATCTGAGGGATGTTCTGGATAAACAAGTCTGATCCATAAAGGAACTACCTTAAGAATTTAAAGGATCTGCTGGTAATGTCTAGACTATAGTGGCAACTCACCAGGCCTAGACTGAGCCTCCAGTAACGAACTAGACTCCCTATTAACTTAAACACATTTTCTGTTATATTGAACTTCCAGCATCCTATGACACAGTATGACTGCAAAACAATGCCTGCTATCCGTTATCACCCAAATGAGGATGGGTTCCCTGTTGAGTCTGGTTCCTGTATAAAATAATGAAGATACAAGTCAATATACAACTTCAATTAATGTTCACATCAAATATTACAATAGGAAAATCTTTGATTTCAGCGACTTTGACTGTTGCATGGTTGCTGAAGACAGATGAGCTGGTTTGATTATTTTAAAAACTTCTCATCTCAAAAAACTAAAAACATCCAGCGAGCGTCCGCTCTTTTCTTTGTCATACCAATTTCATTGCTTTCTGTTTCATGTTACTGTACTTAAAAAAGTTGAATGGAGATGGGCTGAATAATAACCAAAAGATTTGCAAGAGTTCATGATTTATTAACAAAATCACTGTTGATTATGGGCCAAATGAATTTCTAAAAACTGCAAGAATTTATTTATATATTTATCCTTTATTAACATACCTGATAGTCACTTTAACTTCATACTGAGAATACCTTATACCTTTTTGTATTAATATATTATTATTTCATAATAAAAGCAATACATTGGCAAAGGTCACCGGTATGATTATTATTGGTTCTTCATTAATATACAAGAAAGAAAGAAAGAAAGATGGATACTTTTTGATTTCAAGAGAACAGCAATAAATTTAAGCAATAATACATTTTTTGTTTGTTTGTTTTTCATTGCTCTTGTTCTTTTTATTTTAAATAGTTTTGTGATTTGGATCTGTGAGGTGCATTTTGAATGATTTGTTAGTTTAGTGGGTCATGTTTTTGGGTGTCCTCATAATGCATGATATTTTTCTTCCTTTTTTATATACTTTTTATATATATTTGTTTAAGTACTGAAGCACAATGATGGGTGCGTGTGTGCACATGCATGGTTATCACAGGGCTCATGACACTTTTTTTTTACTGCTATTACCATTTTAGCTGTTACAAAAAAGAATAGAAAAAAAAATGTTTCACTGCCACTTCGTTTAATTCTTTAACATTAGCTAGCATATTCTCTGTTCTGCTAAGAGGCTCCCAGCAGGTTTTAAGGTTGAATGTTTTCTTGGCTTTACAAGGAACTTACACATTTTTATTTGTTTTACAGTTTCCCCGGCATAACACATTTTACTGATGTGACTAAATCTTCAAGTTCTTACAAAAACATGAATTTCAAATGGATTATGCAGATTATATATTCACCTTTAAACAAGTGTTATTCTGGTGCATTGCGTAAACACTACACCTACACATATAATAGTTATAGATAATAACTATTATATTATTATATAATAGTTATTATTATTATATACAAGTAAGATAGTTATATCTTATTTTAAGATATTATTGTACAATTGTAAATAATATATATTTCAGACCCTACATCCTTTGCAAAACATTATAATGGTCAAATGTTCTATAGTCAGAGTAGAGTAGTGGTTTAGTTGCATTGATTTGTGTCATGGAAGCTCTGTTTTGAAGCTCACCACAGTCCCAAGTGTGAACCAGTGATTCAAGGTACATCCTGGTGCCATCTCTTTTCCAGGTAAGTTACACACACACACAGAAAGCCATCCACATGATATAAAAAAAAACAAGATTTCTCAAACCAATCTACCTTATTCTATTGCCCCATTGTCTAATTCTCATATGCTGACTGTAGGTGCTTTGGATAGTGGACAGGGCTTAGAATGGGCATTCTGACTGTTCTGCCCTTATACATCCTCATACACAGCAAGCTACAATGCACTGGGTATTCAAGTTTCAAGTTTTGATGTCAAGTTAATTTTTAGAATATTTATGATAATTATATCTTAAGATCTTACTATTATAGCAATTATAGCACCTTTCAATTATAGCCAGCATTAACATTTTCAGCAATTTGTGATACAGGAGCTTTTTTTTGTCCTTCTATGTACCACTTTTGGTAGGGATTTACCAAAACATTGCACTGAACGTTGCATACCAAAAAATTTTTTTAAATAAACTCACTGCCTGCTTGGTTGGTTTCCTCCTACAGTCCAAAGATACGTAGATGAGGTTAATTGGCGTTAATTTGCGTTCCCAAATTGTCCGTAGTGTGTGAATATTTGACCAGAAAGGTTGTAAAAATGGGGAAATACAGTCCCTAGTTGGACTAATGATTATCCTAGATTGATAGAATCAAAGTTATTCACTTCATCTGTCAGCGATTTTATTGTTATGGCTGATTGGTGCTTGTCCAATCGAGAGGCGTTAGGATTTCAGCCAATAGCAGAGTGGAGTGCGCGAGGGAAACTCAGGTGTGCGCGAGGTCTGCGCTGGAGTTTATGTCTCCTCCGTGCCATGTCTCCCGAGTTGGACACGCGACTGCACCCGAATGGGTGAAAGAGAAAAACGTTGGTGATGACTGAGGACTGGTGGGAGGCACTGCCATTTCGTGCTTGTGTGTTTATTTGATTGTTTGTATGTTTGCTTGATTGATTGATTTCGGGGGCGCCGATATGGAAATGAGCGTGCGCAACTCGCTTTCTGATGGCAAAGCAGACGGGATCGGAAGCCACAACGGCCACGCGACGGACATCACGGTGTCGCTCTCGCACCCAGGCAAGCGGATGAGCCCGATCGAGGACGGCAGTTTGTACCACCTCAGGGACAGAAAGTTTCTGCTGGAGGACAAGCGACGGCTTTGCGCTTGCGCGCTCGGAACCGCTCTCCTCGGCATCCTGCTCATGATTGTGCATGCAGAGCTCTGTCCCGCCGTTTACCTGCCGGTGAGTGACCGAGATTTAACAGTGATAAAACACTTTAAAAACATATAAAATATATAAGGAAAATATGTATCAGAATATTTACATAAAGGGCATTCATCTGTAAACTTAAACAAACAGTAAATGATGACGGGGGAAATTTTATGTTTTGGATAAAGTGATTCAATAAAATTAAGTGCAATACAATCAATTTATTTTAGTACAATAGGCATAATATTACATGCAAAATCTACAAAAAGCCATAAGAATGTGTGGCAAATTTATTGCAAAGATAAATAAATATACATAAAACACATGTAAAACCCACACAACCTGTTCCCATGGCCAATATTTAAGGTCTCAATAATATAACACAAATGCTACATACTCACATTTTATCATATTCATTACTTATTTTTTTTATTGTTTTTATTGACAAAAATAAGGCGTGCTTGTAATAGATATTTCAGGACACATTTCTGCTCCTGTATTCCTAGGGCCTCGTTAATGCCTTAGTAATAATTCCATATACTGAACCCTGTTATACCTTATGTGTAGTAATTAAATGTAATTGTATATTTGTTGGAGGGGCAATAGAGGGTAGGTTGTTTTTAGCCATGCAGAACTTCAGATGGATTTTATCCGAGACTGGTTCAGGATGGGACTGATGAGGATCAGATCTATGTAGAAACCACAAAGATGAATGTGAGTGAAAAGACTGAATATAGGAGTACATTCCAACAATGGAATAATAATAATAAATAAATAAATAAATAAAGATCTGGGAAAGACAAAATTCTACTGGACTTTTTTTAAAATTTTTATTTTACTGGTTTCTCTGACAGGTTTAGGTATTAGATAATGTCTGTTGTTAATTTCTACACTTTCCATTATAGCTCTGTCATCCTATTAGGCCAAAAATGCTACCTTAATACTCAGGATTTGTCTTTCCATAATCTTGTATAATCCTATATACATATAAACTTTACATTTACAATAAGTGATTGACTTTCAGTTCCTGGTATTGTGTCACAGGAATCATACGATTTCAAAGCATCACTTATAACGAGTGTCCTGTTTTACTCTGCTGTAAGTTGCTTAGGCGTTTTTATTTTTAGGTTCCAACCTGCTACTTAACTAGCCTTCCACAAGAGGTTGCCCTTTACACTAATCATAGTTCACCAGCGGTTATAATGTTTTAATCCTTTACCAAACACACCTTATACAATCACCTGCTTTTACTGTCTTATTACGAAGGAAACATTAGGCTATATATTTTATTAATACGTTACTAAAATAAGCAATGCAAAGTACTGAGACATTGATATTTTGAAAATATGCCTAAATACTTATGTGAATTAATGTAGTAGTTTAATACACTTTTTGATTGATTGATTGATTGATTGATTGAATACCAATCTACTTCACGTCCAGTGGTTCTAAATGTAGGTTCCGGATCT
>JAQMYJ010000033.1:7069605-7082144 GCA_030014305.1 Clarias laeviceps
ACACGCATACAGACACAAAATAAAATATGTTTTACACGCACACACATGGTCACAGTGTTATAGTAAACAGTACACGCATGCCCGGATGTTGATTATACCAGTAAAAGACGCGCACTAAGACCCAACTGGGGAGACGATTACCCACAATTCCACAGCACAAGAGAGAGAAAAACCGTTTGGCTCAGTTGTGATCACATGACGCTCGGCATCAAAACAAGAAAGCGCATGCATAATACATGATACTCGGTACTCGTAAACCAAGACTTGTTCGTTTGTCAAGTCAAAATTTATTAAAAATCCGCTCGTCTTGCGGAACACTTGCAAACCGTGTTACTCGCAATCCAAGGTTTCACTGTAATTTAGTATCACCTTTTGACAGATATAAGCTGATTTTCCTTTGATTTCCTCACCTTTCTACATGTTTTGTAAGGCCAGGACAGCAATCTCACTGTCCCACTTAGTTATTACTGCAGTTATTATTGCACCTAGTGGTCAAAAATGGGACTTGCAAAGAATCAGGAATAGGGCCCATGATGGCAGGAGTTGGTATGCCCCATGCTTGCTGTATGAACAGTTTAAGTAGGAGCTGTGGACACAAACTTTAATGAAAGGGTTGCCACTTGGGCAAGTGTAAAAACTTGCTCCCAAGGTTTTGTTTTGTAGCAAATCATTAAGATTAAGTTAATTAAGCTATGCTGGGATATGCAAAGAAGCAATTTCCCTCTGGGATTAATAAAGTTCTAAAAAAAAAAATAATAAAAAAAATCCTAATAAAAGCAAAGTGTAAGTGCAGTCACTATTTATTGGATGTACAGAGTCCTTTCTGCTATAAAATATACAACGTATATATAGAAGAGAAATCCATTCATCAAAATATAGTTTGAATTTGGTAAGCGCTTATATCCAAAACAGAATCAAGAGGCTGTTGACAGTCTTGTACTAATCTGCTGGCAGCAGTGTGAATCCACCAAGCAGGGACTAACTCAGGAAACCAGATATCCTGAGTGCTACCGAATGTGTGTAGCCTGTAAACTATGTCCTTGAGTGTGCTTGGACAGGAATCAATAAAGATTCATAGACTAATGTTTACATCCTCTCTGTTTTAACAAAAAATGGAAACACATTCTACATTTTAATCCTTATAATTACTGTATGTTTTCAGGTTAAAAGAAAGATTGCAAGCATTGTGTACATTGAGGTCTGGTTCAAAGTAGGCCATTTGAAAAATTGTTATGTTCCAAGAAAAACAACACAAGCAAACATCAAAAACATATGCTTAGATAGTAATCTTGTGATTACTGTACAAACCACAAAAAAAACTTTTAAACCCTATTCACTATATGCTTTTCACAATTCTGTTATGTTTGAGGTTTTCCTAACTTCAACAACCCCCCCCCCCTTTCTCTGTGTAATTTACAATTTCATCTACATTCACATATGTTTACTTTAATTATC
Source organism: Clarias laeviceps (assembly GCA_030014305.1). NCBI lineage: Eukaryota > Metazoa > Chordata > Actinopteri > Siluriformes > Clariidae > Clarias > Clarias laeviceps. The sequence goes on from JAQMYJ010000033.1 coordinate 7,071,061, forward strand.
AGAATTTTTTAATGTGAAATAGTGACACGGAACACAGTACACAATACAGACACAAAGCTGTTTGTCTTGGCTTGAGGTGTAGACAGATGCAATGGAAATAAATATATAAACAGTATTTACATCAATAGTTGAACTTTGATGAAGCAGTATACAAAGTGACTAAAATGATCATGAAGTAACTCATAACACTAAAAGCAGATGTAGATCTACAAAGCCGTTTACATATAGACATATTAAGGCATTTACTGACAACCTTAGACAAGTGCAACACCTACTGTATGGTGATGTACATATACAAGGCCTTATCAACCCTAATGTGAAACAGGTACAATGCAGTGGCTGATGGCACTCATAGTCCAGCACCTTCAGCGCATTCCTGACACTGTTAAAGGGTACAACAGAGATACAAGTGCTGCAAGCCAACACCACACACTTGCACTGACTAATCAACTAGATAGACATGACTACATTGAGGTACATGATCTACATTTATGCACACTTTCAAAAGACATTGGGTTTCTGTATTGGACTACAGGTCTTTTTAGAAAAAACATTGCAACATTACATCATGAGAAAATCTACAGCTCTGCCATTGGTTTGCTATTGTGGTTGGTCTTGCTTTATAAGTTTTAAAACGGGAACGTTTATTTCAGTGTCTGCCTCTTCTCACGAAATCATGGTTTACGTGAGCTTGATGAGTATTGCTCCAACATTTCAAACTGTTCAACATTCTCATATGCTCAACAGATATATTTTCATAAGCCCAGGAACTAATCAGGGTTTGCACGAGATCTCATATATTTTCCAGTAATTACATTTTTGTGGAAGAATGACCAAATTATTTAAAAGCATCTTGCATCTTGAACTGCATAAATCAAGTATCCATTTAGATGCTAAACTCATCTTTTGGGTGTGATATCATACTTAAAAATAATGTCGTCCTGGAAAATGCAGGAAATCTACAAAGAATTATCAAAGTTTTTCCACATTCAGCCTCCCCCTTTGACAGACCACCCATGATCATATCACATCTTTTCCACATCATTTAATACAGAATCAGTGTTTGTTTGAATAATGGATTTGAGGGTTGACCTTCAGATGCCGATTTTCAGGTGCCGTCCTCTCCACCACATACCATGTTAATTGGAGCGCCTGAAGCAGCTTTTGTTCTCCTGGAAACCCATTTATGCGGGAAAACTGACTATTTATGGTTGTTTTTCCACATTTCACCTCCCCCTTTTGCACTCCTTCAACCGCCTGTGGTCATAGTGCATCTTTCCACATCATTTGCTGTATAATTGGCACCTTGTTGAATAATGAGATTTGTGGAATGACCTTCAGTGAGTGAGAGGGTTCAGCATAGAATTGCAGGTATGATTTGTGGTGGACATGCCATAGAAACAGACTAAACAGTGTGTGTAATTGTTTATATGATTATATTTTGTGAGGACAGTGTGCTTTAACTAAGCATTTTTGAAAGGATTCTTCATTGTTAGCACTGTTTCTGTCATTTCTTAGTTTTGTAGAGTTGTAAAGATGGGTTCAGGATAAAAGCCTTTGCTGATCCTTGGTAATATTACAAAATAAAAAATAAAGCGTTGAGCGTGAGAGTTAGTGACAATTTTTAGCTGTTATAATATAAGTTGATTGGCTAATGTTCATTGCTGTGGAATATAAGAGGAATAAAACACTTCAGGACTTCATGTTATAGGAGAGCTATCAGCATCTCCATGCCTTAATTCCTTATTTGTAATACTGTATACACTACAGTATATGGACAAAAGTTTGTGGCCAAACCAGCAATGACATTGTATCCAAATACATATACTTTGATATAGAGATGGTCCCCCTTTTGCAGCTATAACAGCTTCCACTATTCTTGGAAGGCTGTCCTCAAGATTTTCAAGTGTTTCTTTGGGAATTCGTGTCCATTCATTCTGTAGAACATTTATGTGGTCAGGAGGCACTGATGTTGGATGAGAAGGCCTGACTCGCAATCTCCATACCAGTTCATCCCAAAGGTGCTCGATGTGGTTGAGGTCAGGGTCCTATGTGGCCCAGTAAAAGTTTTCCACACCAAACTCATCAGACCATGTGTTTCTAGTCCTTGCTTTGTGCACTGGCACACAGTCATGTTTAAATAGAAAAGGGCCTTCCACAAACTCTTACCATAAAGTTGGAAGCATAGCATTGTCCAAGATGTCTTGGGCTTAATGCTTCACTGGGGATAAGGGGCCTGATTAAAATTCCTAAATTCAATAATTAATACAGGTTTGACCAAATATTTTGTCCATATAGTGTAGTTTGATTGTGTTTGGATGCAATGTTCCACTGGCATTATTAACAATACTGTATCACTGGATAATGTCTGATGCTGGCTATTTGAATGTGTGTACTGTGTAATAATATAAAGCGAAAGGAAAGCTACATTATCTACAACATACTTCAAAGTCACATTTTCTGTGTCCAGCAGCCATTTCATTAAAATATCTTCCACCATGAAACACCAGCTTGTGGAGCACACCCAATGTGTTTGAAGCAGGCTGATAAGTTATCTGTCTGCTGTAACAAATACACCCAAGCATGTTTTTTCTTAAAACCCACAGTGAAATTTTATCCACAGCCCTAATAAAAATCAGTACAGGCTAATAATTAATTATACTTGTTTAAAATATAACTGTATGTGATTTGAACAGAAACAACAAAACAATTCAGAACTTAGATTATAAATTGACTCTAAGTTCTGAAGGTTTAAGTTTTACACTCTTTTACACTCTTTAATGAAGAGGGCATTATACACTCACTAGCCCCTTGAATTGAAAGGCAGAAAAGCATGTCACAACCTACACACATCAAACCTTGAGATCCATTGGACTCTGCAGCAGCTGACTACACCAGTCTCCACATCTGTGACCTGACATGTTGTGTATTGCAAGATGCTTTTCTGATCACAACACTTGTAAAGATGGATTATTTAAGTTTCATGTCAGCTTCAACAAGTCTGGGCATTCACCTTTGACCTCCTCGTCAACAAAACATTTCTGCCTGCCAGTTGTGTTTTTGATTTTTCCCACAATTCAGTCTAACGCTGTACAGTGTTAAGACCACCTAAAACAACACTAAATCATGACAAATGGTATTAGGACCAATATTTTATTGAAACCAAGTTAAGACCCACAATGCATGACCCACTTATTTTTGGTTTTATATCTAAAAATGAATGAACGAATGAGTCACAGATTTTTCAAGGCGACGTGGCTTGGAAAGGTGAATTACTCTCAGCTGACATATCTCTAGGTCATGCACCCAACTGAAGCAGCAATACCATGGCGTATAGCATTTATATGTCACGTTTGACAGTAGCTAATTTTGATGCAATGTAATTTATATATGGGGGTTATTTAATTGACCCCGGGACTTTTGATTGTGCAAAATCACCGAACACAGTTTTGAGAGCGAAAACTACCATTATTTTTGTACATAAGCTATACTGCTACACTTATACACTTATCCCAGTGTTTCATGACTGCTTGCATACCATCAAGGAAAAAAGTTTTCTCAGTAACCTGGAGCCATGAACAGACTGCATGCTTCACGTCTGAAATGCTGGCCTCCCAGGAACTCCTTTAATGGCCCAAACATGTAGAAATGGCTTGGAGTGAAGTCAGAACAAAAATGTTACTTCAGAAGAACAATTTGTCACCATATGCCTTGTCCCCTCAGTCTCTCATTTTGTTTCTGAAGTAGGGTGCAGAGAGATGACTGTCATTATCCGTTAACGTAAAATAAAAATAAGACAAGAAGTTATTGAATGATTTGAAGCAGGACATTTCACTATAGTAATGTTAAACAATCGTAATAAATATATCACAGGCATTTTGGTGATATCCCTGAAGTTGAGGTCTTGAGTAGTATTTAAATAAAACTCCAAGTCTGAGATAAGACCAAGTAAAAAAAAAAAATGGAATTGATTGCAAGGTGAGACCAAGGCCATCGAAATGTGGTCTCAAGACCAAGACTCATCTCAAGTACTACAGCAGTAATTCAACCATTGTGTGGGAAAAATCCCAGGAGATCAGCAGTTTCTGAAGTACCACCTGACACTAACAAACAGTTACCATCTCAGATGTCACAGAGAATGATGCTCTGACTCCCTGCTCCATCTCTAAATTGGCTGCGTCACCCAATACTATGTGTGTCCACTATGTGGGCTGTGTCCGGGTAGCACCATGGAGGACCTGGACTACAATACCCATCGGAGCTGCAAATCACATGCCATTAATTAAATGCATTAGTTTTGAGTTTGTCGGGTGGCTCGATTTAAGAATGACTCTTATGCTGATTGGTCGCCAGGTCCAACCACAACTGATTACAGACTCAAGCCTAGTTTGGATCAGGATGACAAAAGGTTAACTTTTTTTCAATACTTTCCTGGAGCATTAGTGTTAGAGGGGCTGTACCACAAAAACTGCATTTTAATTAGTTTGCATTAACTTGCTTATGTGTTTGTTATAGCAGTTAATGTTTTTAGTTTGTCATAAATCACAAAAAGGGAGGAAATGTATTGAGAAATACAATTAATTATACTCTGAACATTAGTTTTTCTGTAACTATGATTTATTATGTATAATCCACACTGTTTCATATTAAGTGTAGATGTAATTTCTCTTCTCGGGGGCTGTATGTATAACCTTTACTCATAGTACATTTCAAGAAGGTCAGGAATAAAATGTTTAACTGAAAAGAAGAAGCTGTCTGAAGAAAATCGGTCTGTGCTGTTTCATAGACGAGGTGTAGACAGATAAAGGGGAAAGCGGCAGATTCCAAAACCTTTGTTATAAAATGAGGTTTCAGAGGAGGAAGTTCTTTGCACACCAGCAGCAGATTAAACTCTTGGGTTTCCTTCCTACTGTGATCCATATGCATAAATCTATATATTATTTTTTTTGTGATTGATTGTATGTATTGGTAAATTGTAATTTAGAATTTATGGACATTAAACCTTAAAATTAAGTTATACAACTATATGAAACATGGATTGGGTACATTAATCATGTGGCGTAAGACCATCCAAATTTTTTAAATGTATTTATTTATTGACTGAGTGATTTATTTATTCTTTAGAGAACCTGAGAGGGAACAGGATTATACTATATTCTTAATGTAAAGGAAACGATCATCATAGGAAAACTAAATTTAAACTAATTTCACAGCTAATGGGTAATTTCAGCATGTTCTTGTTATAACAGATTAACAATGCTTTTTAAGGGTTAATTAAGACAATACAACAAATTTTGCTGCTTATACCAATGTCCAGTGTGTCACCCACTCATTCAATTCTTCCATGTCATAAGAATTAATGATATTCTTTGAATGCAGAAACCAGGCATGTTTTCCAGGAACTTTCCTTCTACTGGTCAACTATGACTGCGCTAATGGTTACAAACGAGTTTCATCCATCATATAAGTTAATGACAAGCCAATTCAGGAAAGAACATGCAAAAAAAGTCACTAGGGTGATAGCATGACACCAGTAAACGTAATCGTGCATTGCACATTAATGGGTGATTAAACCTCATTTACCTTAAATTTTCTTCAGTGCTCTGCAAGCATTAAGTTCTAACAGAAACATACTGCATAACAACACCATAATTTAGCCAACCGTTTACCTTCAGTCAATCATCAGGTTTACGTATTTTAGAAAAGCTCATAAGAAAGAGCCTGCTGTTTATTGCATTAATCAGTTAACAATTAGCTCATTTTAAATCCACATGACTTCAGGGTAAACTTCACTTGGCTACGGCATTCCTCCTACTTGGTCTAGTACAGATCATCGCCACAGTAATATAAATTAATAAATAAATACACCAGTTCTCAGATTTTTATAGTAAGCCATGATCTAATATTTTAATGTTAAAAGTAAATGTTGAATGCTGTTGTTAGTCCATAAAGATGGCAAAAATACAAAATGTAACAGAATTATAGTATATAGGCCTTTGGAACTGTGATGTCTTTGTTTGTTAATGAAGTGTTAGAACCAATGCATTGTATTTTAATGCATTTTATTAACAATATCTATAACATAAATATAAATCCATAGTTCATAGCCAGTTTTTTTGTCCCCTGGATGGGGATTAGGTGGCTTAGTGGTTAGCATTGCTGCCTTGCAACTCCAGTGTCCGGGTTCGATTCCCAGCCAGTTTTGATTCCCAACTCATGGAGTTTGCATGTTCTCCCCGTGCTTGGTGGGTTTCCTCGTGGTACAAAGACATGCAGATTAGGCTAACTGCTGTTTCTAAATTGCCCATAGAGTATATGTGTGTGCCCTGCAATGGATTGCCACCCTATCCTTAAGTCTCCTGTGATAGGCTCCAGGCCCCACGTGACCCTGGATACAGGATTGAGTGGTATAGATGATGAGTGAGTGAGTGAGTGAGTGAGATTGGCTGGTGATCTTGGTCAATGCAGTTTGGATGTCCAGAAAATGTGTTGGAAGTGTAACCACCAACATCAAAATGACAACTATGTTCAGGAAATCTGTATAACTACCAGTCTAACAAAAACACAAAAAAGTGAGACAGAATTTGATTTATTTAGGTAGGGCTTAGGCAGGTTAGTTGGTTGCAGTGCTGTTTAAAGGAAGTGCTGGGATTATTATATCACAAAGCTGAAACATGGCCACCTTTGAAAAATGTTACTTTCACCACATCGAATGTGAAAATTGAGTTTTATTTTTGCAACATAAACTCTTCATAAACTATGAACTGGCAAACTGTTTGCTCCTCATTTGTCACTGATTGCACTCAGTTGCACATGCATTGTGGTTGGAACTGTCCAGTATGGGTTTTTTTTGGGGGTCACTGGCCATAGAGCCATTTTTTTTCTGTCTTATTGGAAAACTGAATTTGTAAGCAATTAATATCTCAAAGATTTCCATCATGTCCTCATTTAAATATATGTTCACGACTTCCTCCTCTCTGCTTGTTTTTCAGGGCTCCATCTACGCCCTATGTATAAACTGCCTCATCAGCTTCTCCACTGGCTGTCTGCTCATCCTTATCATTGCCTTCCATTATAAAGACATCCGGGTGAGTCCCTCAGTTTAACCTAACCCTCCTGTGACAAACTCACGTTATATACATTTTAGCTATATGCTACATACACCCTTAAAGTGATAGACTTTTTATTGTAATTTCATACCATTGTCAAGGTTCATGTGGGATGCTCTGTTGATAGAAAAATAGAAGTGGGTGTTAGACATAGACAATATTTAAGAGGCTGTATATTGACATCTTATATCTGCTCAGGCATTTTAAGTTTATTGCTCATGAATATCAGGGTACATGAATTAATTCTAGCTGCTGATAGATGACATTGGTGTCTTGATGACATGGCTGTTTTATTTTTGTCAGTGGTGTAATCATAGTCAGTGTACACAGCAGTTCAGTGGTAAATGATAGCATAATATAATACTTCAGACCATCTCACAAAGTCAGTTATTGCCGCTCTCTTCTGCCTAAACCATTTGTATCACAGTGTTTGCTGGGAGAAAACATGCTTTTTTTTCAGCATTATTGAAAAATATAAATGCTTTGTGGTATTGACACAAAGGTGTATATTATAAAGCATGTTGTGGAAATATCGAATGTTGTTTGAGAGTGAACGGTAAATGAAACTGTACACAGTGTGTGATTAATACTGTGTAAGTAGTGAGGTGTTACACTTACTTGTGTTGCAGCAGAAAAAGTAATAGAGAATGTGTCCATGCAAAAAATTATTGCAAATTCAAATACATTATGGTGGTTTCACACAGTACCCATGCAGTACTCCATTAGTAAGGTCCATAAGTATTTGAAAATGGAGGAGACTTAAACAAAAAAGCTTTAATTCCTACATGGTTAATGCAATATTTTTGTTAGAACATTTTGTAGGATGAAAATATGTCAGTGGGATATTATTTTTAGTCCACTGCTCTCCCATAACCAACAATGGAAAACAGGGTTAGCTGAAGGTCAAATGCTCTTTTTAACGATTTAAATGTCTAACTCTAAGATATTTGATCAATAATCTGACACCAATGTATAATTGTTCAGTTATCACTGGAAATATATTATCTCAGTAGTTAGTCAATCTTTAGCAAAACAAGTTTTATTTTAAAGCTTTGAGTATAAAGGATGTTCCCACTTCAAAAGTTTAGGATTAAGTAACACAATGATTTATTATACAAAATGAAATACAACAAGATCAAAAGACACAGAAATTAGAATCTTATAGAATCCATAAACAGCAATGTGGACATAGGCTGCTTGATGGCACAAAACATATGGGCATATGATCTGGGCCTCTTTGAAATGTATAATGACCAGAGTAACAAATGGTCAGGTACACACAATGTTATCTTATGATCTGTACGTTAATTAATTTCAAGGTTCATGTGGGATGTTCTGTTGGAAGAAAAATAGAAATGGGTGTTAGGATAGGCAATATCTAAGGGGCAGTGTATTGCCATTTTATATCTGCGCAGGTATTGGATTAGATTCGACTTTATTGTCATTGTGCAAAGTATATGTACAAAGCCAATAAAATACAGTTGCCATCTAACCAGAAGTGGCCTATTTACAATAAATAACAATGCGTAAAAAGGGTCCATATGTGAGGGTTTCCCACAGGTCTGAAATAAACTTGTGGTGGTAGCCAGCGGAATGGGCCAGCCTTATCTGCCAGCACAAAAGTGGTCGATTACATACAGCAAATAACAAACACAAATCACCGTAACACAATATTTTTATTGTTATTATTACATTAATATTTTAATTAATTCTTTTTACGACAGCTGGCATCCGCTGCAATTACTGCCTCTCAGTACACCGCACTCACGGTAGCAGAATAAACAGGTATAGGAGCGGTAGGGTGAGAGGGAACTGTCCGCTATTAGATAATCAGTCGCGGATGCCATCATTCTCCCGGACAGATTTTTTAAAAGGGTGAGCAAATATACTTGGGAAGCCATCATGGGGCCCAAGGATTCTCTATATGGGAAACACTGGATGTACAGGGTTGAGAGTGATTAATGTGCAGAATGTACAGTAAGTAATAAGGATAGGGTATATATGGTAATAAACAGTATAACATTGCAAGGACTGAATAAATCTATGAGACCGAATCATATAGGCCAGGGGGCTAGGGAACCAGTGTGAGGGACCAGCATACCTTGCAAAATGCTGTGACTGTTTAAGTGATTATTTTTTTCGAAATTTATAGTATAAATGCTATTCAGTGTTTGGTGTTCTCTCTGACCAGAAGAGAAAATTTAGCCAGAGACTGATTACCACCAAGTGTTCTACTGAGCCACCAAAGATCTTTTCTCCCTATGGCCATAAAATTATACAACTCTTCTCTGTAGCATGGACACTATAGATAGAGTCGCCATTAGTAACAATAATACAGTATTAGTACGTACCTGGACAATTTGTGCAATAACTACCAATGCTCTTGGGCACACCACTCTGCAATTACCATAGCTCTGAATAACTCTGAATTACCCATATAACTGCACATATTGCTATTGCACATATAACCGGTGCAATATCTTTCCTTTTTTCCCTCACATGTGCAATATCTGTATATAGAATTATGTTTAGTGTGCAACTAAGGATTGTTATTTATTTTTTTTTTTTTTACTCTTTTCCTTTCCTCCTGTAAATGACTGTAAGCAACTGTAACCAAGTATAAGCAATTTCCCTTTGGGATTAATAAAGTTCTTTGAATCTTGAATCTTGAATTTGAATGATATCATCACATTGTTTACCATGAAATATGGATCCAGCTGATGCTAAAGATGCTCTGAGGAATGTGGAAGTCACACATTATTATAACATTACAGGTCGTCTTCATTTGACCAGTGCCACAATTTCTACATTTTCTCACAATTGTAAGCTGATGGTCTATGCTTCAACCACTTCTTGCTTCCTTTGAAAGTTCAGATTGGTGGGGTACAGAGGCAAAAAAAAGTCAAATAAAAACTTGTTCCACTATCCAAATACTTTTGGAACTGATTGTGTGTGTTTACATAAGACTTTTATTGGCACCAAACCCCACATTTTTATCTTACTTTCACAAACTCCTTAGACCTGTTTCAAAGTGTATCACGAGTTCAATTAAATAAAGAAAGAAAGAAAATGAGCCACATATTTATTAACTACAAATTAAATGACAATTAAGTAATTAAAATAAACTGGGCACATCCTAAAAAGATGTACCTTCATTTCTATACAAGAGGTCACATCGTAATAATAATAAAAAAATGTATCCTGCTTCATCTTAAATATCTAATCAAGCATGCCATGATGTAAGCGTTAACCTGATGGCATCTACTCTCCAGGCCCCTGTCCCGGCAATATAGACAATAAGGGAGTTAGTGAATTATAAGTTGTTTATCGCTGAAAAAGGACAGACAAGTAGGATGTAAAATTTATTTAGATTTTTAAAACTTGTCTTCAATACAGGTAAGCAAGGCCATTTTACCAATAACTCTAATACTACAAATTCATTCCCTATGTCTTCACTAATCACGAATTAACCATATGCCATCGTTTACATTTACATTTAGGCATTTGGCAGATGCTCTTATCCGGAGTTGGTGACATATTGATCAGAGGTTAAAAATTGTATTGTATCATTACAGACTACAGTGCTACAATTAGTATAATGGTATTAATATTGAATAATATATACTGTATCATGATATTGAATTGTGGGGCTCAAGAATCCAAATTGTATCATTTTGTGTGGAAGCCTGAGGTTTGCATCACTGTTAGACTATCATGTTACCATTTAGTAAAGGGGCTAGAAAGTATATGACACTAGAAAAGCCTCATCTAGAAAAGTCTATATTAATCACTGTTGTACAGTGTGTGAAACATGGTAGAAGTAGAGTAAGGTGCTCCACAAAAATTTGTTATGAATTAATCAGTTTCCATAGAGCAGCTTTCTCTTTTTTTTACTGAGACCACCAGTGGCGATTTCTTTAAGACTGCAAGGGAAGCTCAGCTTCCCCTATAATGTCACAAAATTAATGGTCAAAT
>JAQMYJ010000033.1:7093246-7117544 GCA_030014305.1 Clarias laeviceps
ACGCGGTGTGTTTATATATATATATATTTTTATTTATTTATATTTTTTTTTTTTTTTTTTTTTTTTTTTATGAAGTATTGCAGACAGAGAGATGTACACACAGAATGTCTCTCATACATGAAGTTCACATGTTTTTTTTTTTATTGTCTTAATTGTTGCAGATATTAATGTACATTATAGCTCCCAAATGCACCAAACCGGTGCTAGTGACAGCAGGAGCAAGATGACGAGAGAAGTATCCCACACAGCAGTACGCTCACCTCATTTCTGATCAAAGCTCATAAGCAAATGGCATAAGAGAGTGTGACTTGAATCAGGCCTAGACACCTCCCTGGCCAAGTGGAAAATAATCTTTCACTCCTCTCACTCTTCCTCAGACCATGTTTTTATAAGTACCTTTAAGGAAAACATCCCATCATTGCCATTTTTAGGTGGTTTATAGAATTTGGCACCAGTTAAATCTGGATGGTGTGCCAACCTGTATATAAGTCTTGGAAAACTGAAAGGCAAAAAAAAACATTTCCTAATCAACTGGGAACAATGCAATAGGCTAGTTACAGATACCGTATGTATCTGATATGATACACTCACTCACTGTCTATACCGTTTGCGGTGGCCTGGAGCCTATCCCAGGAGACTTAGGGCCAGAGGCGGGGTATACCCTGGATGGGGTGCCAATCCATCGCAGGGCACACACACATGTACACTCACACTCACTACTATGGCAATTTGAGAATGCCAGTTAGCCTTATCTGCACGTCTTTGGACTGTGAGAGGAAACCGGAGTACCCAGAGGAAAGCCACCACACAGTGCACAGGGAGAACATGCAAACACACAGACTCAAGGCGGGAACCAAACTCCGACCCTAGAGGTGCAAGGCGACAGTGCTAACCACTATTCCAAAATCTTTTTCCAAACACAAAAATCTTTTAAGCATTGCTTTTCTTTCTAAATTATCCGCACTCTTACCGTTGAGATCTTTTGTGTTGCCTAAACAAGAGAGAAATGCAGCACTTCCTCTAATGTCTGTCAAGGCTGCAGACATTTGCACGAAATATTGGTTCACTTCTATATGTAGAACATTTAAATCACTATTATATTTGTTTTTTTGGTAATGAATGTGGAATTCTGTCTTCAATTACAATAACGTTTTTTTCATGATGGTCTAAATCCAAAGGAAGAGATGGTCCTTACAAAACACTGATTTTGTGTGAGTTTTTTACAACCAGTTTTATGTTGATTTGTTATTAGATATCTTGGTACATAGAGCTGAATTCATAATGTTCTTAATTAACATAAGAGCATTTAAAGCACAAGCCACAAAACAGCCTCAGAGCATCAATGAACTACCATCATATTTGACATGCTGATTGTGTACAGGACCAAAACATTAATGTTGGTCTCATCCAACTGTAGTCCCAATGATGCATGGTGAAATCGTATTACTGCTTTTTGGAAGTGGCTTTGAGGAAAGACTATGCAATTCTTTCATGTCTGGTTATATAGAGGGAAGGCAACCAAAAGATAAACACCTTAGCATATCACTTGCATATAGCATGAAAAGATGTTGGATCACCAGGGTCTCTTGCTGGGTTAGAATCAGAACTGGCTGGTTGAAAGTCTCAGTGGACCCTCTACAAATTGTACATCGGAGGCTGGCAACAGTGGAAGAGGTTTCTGTGACAAAAGGAGGCACAAAAATAGAGCATTATTGATTCTAAAACTTAACCATGTATTTTCCTATTTTACTATTATTCACACTGCATGACTGTCCAAAGTTACATGCCAGTCACCACTACTAGTCACTTCAGTCTGATAATACTGACAAGCGGGCAGAGTTTTGTGTGCTCAAACTCCTAATAAACAGGATAAGCAAAAAAAAAACAACAAAAAAAAACACATACTGTAGCACCACTGTTCATTTAGAGAAGTGGTTCTCAAACCTAGTCCTGGACGACCCCCTTCCCCGCATAATTTAGTGTCTACCCTGCTCTGTCACTCCCACTCCAATTCAGAACTTAAAATGAGGTGTGCTGAGAAAAAAATTTTAAGTGAGGGGGACAGGAGGCCTTTCACGACCGTGTTTAAGCACCACTGATTTAGTGCCGTAATCGTCACCAAGATGTTTTTGAGTTCTTTTTTTCCTGTCAGTTACATTGTGAAACACATTAAGCAATCGCCACTGATTGTGATCAATGCTGAAGTCAGCAAAGTCAAAGGCTTTAACTGAAACGTCTTATATGTATATCAGATTGTGACAACGTTCTCTCCGGCCAAGGGTGAAGATTACACAAGTGAGAATGAATAAGTTGTCTGATGAAAAACTCCTTGAGTACTGACTTTTCAGATTACTTTTTATGTCAACATAAATCAGAAAATTCTTTTTCTAATTTGTTCTATTTTGTTTTTATAGATAGATAGATAGACTTTATTGACCTGTGAGGGAAATTACTGTGTTACAGCAGCTGCAGGTTACACAAACAGTAGTAAGGCTAAATGTACTTCATTATGAGACCAGTTAATCAAGTAAAAGAAACATAGCATATACTTCAGCTACACTATATAAAACCAAGTACAGTGCCGTGAAAAAGTATTTGCATAACCTCAGTTAGAACAGACTGACCCGATCCAAAGGATAAAAAGAGGGGTGGTGTAAACCTGTGATAATTTGTTGAAAAGCTAAATATTACCCATGTAATCACTTCATCCGATTTTCATCCAGCAAGTCCATGTTTGGACCGGCCTAGTGAGACTTAAGTCCAGACTTAAATTCGATTGAGATGACCTGAAAACAGGCAGTTAATTCTTAAAAACTTATAATGTGACTGAACTAAAACAATTTGTTAAAAAAGATTGGGACAAAATTCCTCCACCGTGAAAGTCTCGTTGCCAGTGACTGAACAGCACCAAATGAACAGTGGTGCTTCATCAAATATGCTTAACTACAGTTGTTTCCACGACCAGTTATTAGGTTTAGGGTACAATTACTTTTTCACGTAGGGCCAGGTAGGTTTGGACAGCGTTTTTCCCATAATAAATGAAATAATCATTTAAAAACTGTATTTCGTATTTACTTGGATTATCTTTGCATAATTAAACAGGTGATGCAGGTAATTAGTTCTGGCTGAATTGCACTAATTAGTATCAGCTGGTTTGGTTAATGCATGGAACAAATATGTGGCAGGACTTTTACTTTCTGAAGTGACACCAAAGTACAGCAGACGCAGCCAGATTCAGCAAATAATGACTGTTGTATAGCATAAAATAACATTATTTATATTGTCATGATGGTTATTATTTTAAAAATTATAGAATGACATTAAAATATTAAATTTCACTTTTTCTTCACTTTTGGCCACAGCTTTATGATTATACAAGTTAGATATAAAGCTGTACAATGCTTTATTTTCATTAGGCCATGAAATAGAATTATTTAACATTTGGACATTTTTTTTTCTTTTTCTTTTATACTCTGCAACAGTGATTCTCAGTTCCAGCCCTGAAGGACCACCTGCTTCTAGCACAATTAATTTACAGCTTTTCCTTAATTGAAGTGGGTGTGATAAAGCATGGTAAACACAAAAATGTGCACAGCAGGTGGTTCACTGCACATTTGAGAATGACTGATCTAAAATAAAGGTGGCAAAGTAACAGCACTATGAATTAAAATTACACAAAAAGTTCAATCATGGCCAATCATGTAGTCAATTACTGTAATGAGAGAACACATTGTTTGTTACTTTCCATTTGTGGGTTTGTGGATTTATCAGACATTGTTTATCTTCTCACGCCAGATGATTTATAAAGGCTTTACCATGTAATACAAAAGGAATTCTGTCAGAGACAACAATTGATCCACATCACCTACTGTAAGCCCAGTTTAAGACCTTCTGCAATTTTGAAAGGAGGTTGTCACCTCTAAGGTTATGATAGGAAGATGATAATGTACTGTGTAATTTAATTATTGGTAATTAACTGCTAATTAATTACCAGTTAACTGCTAATTAATTATTGAACCTGAGAATGTGTGGGTGGTTTAATATGTGCCAGCTGTTTTAGGGATGTGTTCCCATAACTCATATCCTCTGGAGAGAGTGTGAACAGATTCCAGGAAGGATGTGTTTCCTTGTCTCTCACACACATTTGTGCATAATCTCTCAATTGTTTTTGAACATTTAAAAAATAACTACTACTCAATGGTGGCAAGGTGGCATAGTGATTATCACTTCACCTCCAGGCTTAGGGCTTCAAATCTCCCCTCTGGTCCTTGTGTGTGGAGTTTGCATGTTCTTCCTGCGATGGGCGTTGTAGGCTGATTGCCATTCCCGAACTGTGTGTGTTTGTGCCCTGTGATGGGTTGGTTCACCATCTAGGGTGTCCCTCACCGTGTGCCCTGAGATCCTGAGGATAGTATCCAGTCCCCCATTGACCCTAGACAGGAGGACGAGTGGTAAGGAAAATGGATGGATGGATGGATTTTTGCTCCATCAGGTATTGCTTTGTATTGCACAGTGATAGAACAGAAGAAACAGGAAATTTAGAGGATGATTTATTTTTTGTTGCTGTGCTCATTTCACTTCTGAATGCTAAATGATTTTTTAAATAAAATAATATCCTGGTTACACATTTCAAAACACAATATGACTGTTTTTTGTTTTCCTCTCTTTTACTAATGCAAGCCTTTGAGATGAACAGGTAAAGATAATCTGCATTACTAAAACTGAAATATGCTTGAGTAGATTTCATTTCTGAATGAATGCACTTTGTTAAATGCAGCGGTTCTTTGGAAATCAAAGGCACAATGTGAGATAATAACCTGCTTAATATATATGTCTGTTTGGTAGGGTGTAGCGTGCACTGCTATGTTAGTCGCAGTT
This sequence comes from Clarias laeviceps, assembly GCA_030014305.1. Lineage (NCBI taxonomy): Eukaryota > Metazoa > Chordata > Actinopteri > Siluriformes > Clariidae > Clarias > Clarias laeviceps. Next base: position 7,098,125 of record JAQMYJ010000033.1, read on the forward strand.
GTGACGAAGAAGCTGGCACTGAACAAAGGGGAGAAACATGTTCACTTCTTCATGATGGATATCCAGATATCTAAAGAGGTAAGGAAAGACTTTCTATGTAAGTACCCTACATCATAGCAATCGTACTTACTAACATACACTGATCAGCCATAATATTGACACTACTGACCAGGTGAATTGAATAGCATTGATTATTAACTACACATCAGTAAACTGGTGACAGGATCAAGGGCTCACCAATGCCCGCAGGGGCCAAAGGCCAGCATGTCTGGTACAATCCCACAGAAAACCTGAAGGAGCAAAATCCCGGATAAAAATCAATGCAGGCCACAAGAGAAATGTACTAGAACACCCAATGTACCACTTCCCACTGCGCACAGGACCCAGCAGGCAAAGAGCCCCAGATCCCAATAAGATCAAGCATCCATGAAATGCTCTGGACAAACAAGCCCGATCCACAGAGGCCCCACCCTACAACTCGCATCATCCAAAGGCTCTGTTGCTAATGTCTCAGTGCCAGACACCACAGCACACCCCCAAAGGGCCTAAGCAGCTCCGGTGGCACAAGGCAAACCCAAAACCTACGATGGTTTTACTCAATGCCTTTTATGTTATGGCTTATTGGTGTACAGTATAACACTTATATTTCCTCATATTTTATAGGCACTATACATACAAATATTGTTTATAGAAATAATGTTTTTATAATAATTGCTTTCATAAACATAATACACATGTCAATGATTTACCAAATGCTTCAGTTGGGACTCAAAATGACCACAATAGCAATGAGCTGAGGGATGAAGCTGGACAGATGGAGCAGGTGTTATTTTCCACAGCACATGTGCTTTATCGTTTCTGGGCCTTTTTTTAGAATTTTTTTCCTCTCTAAAGGGCATTCCAGAGGTCAGCATGATAAAGGAAAATGCTCAGTGTGGTCTCCAAAAAGCATCGGAGACAGGAAACAATCAGGTCACTGTCAGGAAAAGGACTTGTGTCAGTTTGAGTGTGAGTTTGAGAGGTGGACAGGAAACTTGCATGCACTAGCCTGCTCGTGTGCACTCCAGTTTGTGTTATGACAGAGGACGGGAGAAGGTGGGGCATAGGGATGTTGAAAGGATGGGTGCACTGTGTTACACTTTTCTAACAGGATCCATCTGTTTGCTTATCAGAGGGAAGGAGAAGTCTGAAAATAAACACACTTGGCAGACTATACCGGGCGAGATTCCATTGATGAAAAGTCAGATTTTTTTTTTTTAATAAAAGGAGGGAAGTGTGTTTCACCTCAAGTGGGTGGGCAGGTGTTTCTTACTCAGAAATTTGCACTATAAAAGGTACATAAGTTGAGGTTTCACTTCATGCTTTGCCAACTGTCCCATCCTGTCACTGGGTGCATGCTTATGTCTGCAACTGTGTGTCCTGTGGACTTTAGCTGTCATTGTCAGTGATTTACCCTGGTGGATTTGGAAGACGACATCTGGATGCTCTAATAATATCTAATAACTCTACAGCACAACAGTGCCAGTGAGAGTGTGACATCATAATGAGCAGCCTGGGGTAGAACGGTGGACTCAGGAAGATGGCATGGACCAGAATAGAATCAAAGACCAGAAAAAATGCAAACCTCAGGAATGTCTGTAACCCACATGTTCTGTTGTTGTTCTTAGAGTACACATTGCTCTGTTCATTTCCTTTTCATTTCCTTTCGCAGTGCTGATGTACTGTAACAGTAGTGAGAGTGAACACAAGCACGTTTTTTTTTTTTACTTATATCTGTAAACTGAAGCATACATTATATGTTTTTTTTTTTTTTTATTTCCATATTACAGTATTTCATCATTACAGTTTTATGGCAGTTACATTTACTTTTGGCAGGATTTAGCAGTGAACCTTGCACCAGTATTACAGAAAAAGGCAGAATGAGGATCAGGCACTGAGCTCATTTTAAAACTTTCATAATTAAACTAATTCTGTGGTTAATAAAATGGCTGAAAATTACAAGTACTAGTAGTAGAAATGACTGAATAATATTTAAAACATTTAACATTTTCAGGCTCCTCCTCTTGCACATTAGGATTCTGGACATGGTTTCCTTAAACGATCTATGTAACAACGATCTACGTAACAAAGTATATTGTAAAAATTCTGTGCAAAACATCATTGGGATAAAAAAATTTTTAAATGATTAAACACTAACACTCTTCTATATGCCAAAGATCCGCAATGCTGCTGCAAACGTGCTGAGGGAATGCTGGCTTCTCCACCGCACCACCCAGGCCAGGGACAAGCACAGTGAGAACCGACGCCACCAGAGATGCCTGCTAGAGGCCATCCGTATGTGAGTAACCTAATCTATTGCAGCTTTAGCCACAGTGCATTCTGTACATTCAAGGGTCCATACCAGCTTAAAAGCATATGATAGGATGTATGCAGATTTTGTTTCAAACAATGGCGAACAAGAGCAGACCACCTCACATCTAGTGTGTTTGTACAGGGTGGAGGTTGCATGGTGATTGGATGGAACAGATATTTATAGGATAATTCTTATCCTAACTCTTTTATCTTTTGTTTGTTTACTGGGTTGGATCACATTATCAATATACACATGGGTAATGAATGGTAAGATCAAAGTTCAAAGATTTTTTTTAAAAATGACATTCTAAGGTTTTTAGACGCTTCACAGGTGGACTAGTGGCCAGCAGACTAACGGCTAGCATTCAGGACTCACACTCCGCCATGGCCTGGGTTTGGACCCTATTTAGGGGTAGCAGTTTTAGTGCTGTTCCTAAGCCTGCATAAATTAAGAGGGTCACATAAGGAAGGGCATTAAAAACCTGTGCCAAATCAAATATGCAGACTACTGCTGCAACCCCTAATGGGAGCAATTGGAAGAAAAATAGTTTTCAAATGCATTAAGATGTTTTTCATAATATTAATAACAGGACTGATCGTAAAGAAAGTGCAATTTGACGCTGTCATCTCTCATTCGTTGCCTGTAATTTGTTGTTTACAATCTGCACTCTCAACATCCTGCTGATAAGGAGATCACTATCAGTCAGGCCAATCATGAACAGGAAGTACAGATGTGTGAATTTGTGCACCGGTGTTGAGCGCCTTCAAACTTTTCCATACATATTTAAGCCAGACATAATGTAAGCCTGCACTTTTGCATATGTTTGAGGGTGGAGGGATTTTTTTGCCCGTCCTGTTGTACAGCCAGTATGATCGCTAAAAATATTCTGGGAAGAACGCTGGGACAACAGCCCATTCGGTTCGTTCATTCAGGTCACTGAATGTCAGAGTCAGTGGTCATTTTTCTATTTCTTATTTTGTATTTATGGTCCTTTTTTTTTTATTTGTGTATATATTTTTCTGAGGGCTATTATTTCATGTGGTGACGCACCAAGGCCAGACATTTGTGCACGCTTCAGTAATTACCCAGCAGCCACCCTGCAATATTGGTTTCCGTTCTGCTTTCTGAATCACTGAATTTTCATCCAAAGTTAGGGAAGCCATAAAACACTGTACAGTATTAGAAATGTCAAGAGCTACAATTGTTCATTTTAGCTTACCATAAAAATTAAGTGAAAAGAATTTTACAAGTAGGATTTATTATTTAACATAAAATAAAACTAGCAATTTTGCCTTTTAATGGTTGGGGTTGTTTCTGTCTTTTGACGTCACTGATTCTTTTTACACTTTCCACATATAGATTTCGTCACCTGCGGCTGAAGCAGAGAAAACTGAGGGACTACACAAGTGAGATGGTGGACCTCTCCAAGGTTAATATTAATCCTCTGAAATACTAAAAACTTACATCATATTTATTTATATGAACAATCTTTTTTTTTTCTTGAAAATCTCAGCAAGCATTTATAAAGTTGTAGTCAGAACTTTATATGCACTCATCATGAACATGAAAGTCATCGCAATATAGGGCTTTCAATATTATTTTTTAACCGGTCTATTATGGGGGGAAGATGCTTGCGCAACATACTGTACAGCTTACATAAAAGAAAAATCCAACAATTTAGAAAACAAGGTTCAATTTATAGTCTGGGTTTCTGATCATCAAGGCAGGGTCAAGAATATACAAACACCCACATACATTCTAAATTCAGTGGTGCTGAAGTGTCTTTAATTTTGCCAAGGCCCCTAAACTTCTTGTTAGTGATCATGATTAAAATGGGTAAAAGTAGGCCGGTAGGGTACGATACTGGATACGACTAAAAGACTCAATGGGGGTACATGAAAGAGGGGAGAGCAGCTGCCTGCCAAAACCCACATTTAAACCAGTCACGGTAACACTTTTAGCAAGAAAACACATCTGCCAACATTGTGCTTTTTAAACAACACTTTATTTTTTATGTTTCGATCTTTTATTACTGCTAGTTAACATGAGCATGAGCTTCTGCCAACATTCCGACAGGATCATGACTCACCTCACCACTTTGTTCAGAGCTAAACCAAGCTACAAAGCTAACTAGCTACTAACATACACCCTCCCTAACCTGCCATATGGGAAGAGTTAATAAGCTGAAGCAGAATAAGTGGAGATATAAAGAGAAAACCGGCAGCTTGTTGACTTCCACCTCCAGGAACGAGGGTTCTATTCCCGCCGTGTCTCTGTGGTGAGAGTTTGCAGCTTGTACCTGTCCTCAATGGGTTTCCACTGGGTACTCCAGTTTCCTCCCATAGTCCAAATACATGCAGATTAGGTTAATGGGTGTTCCCAAGTTTCCTGTAGTGTGTGAATGAGTGTGTGGTGTGTGCATGTGTGTCTCGCAATGGATTGGCACCCTGTCCAGGGTGTACCCCACCTTTCCTGGGATAGGCTCCAGGCTTCCTGTGACCCTGTATAGGATAGGCAGTACAGAAGATGAAGAGAAGATAGAAGATTAAGGGAACCTTTGGAGATTTATAGGACTGTCCACGACCTCCATGTTTTTTTTTTTTCTCTTTGCATTTTGGCTAGAATTTTAAACTACTTTCATCCCGGTGATTAATTTCAGCTAGTGGAATCTCTGTCAATGTAAAAAGCGGTTTGTTTGTTTGACAGCATTTTTTGGATTGACCAAGGAACAGAACATGGTGTGCTGTAACTAATTTTAACAAATAATTACTATGTGCAAAACAGCAGCATTAAAGCATTTTCACAGTGAACTCATTGTAATAACAATAGAAAAAAAAATTCAATCAGCTCTCTGATCTCAAAAGAGACAGCTCATAGAGCCAACTTGTTTGTGACTGACTGGCCCTTGAAAAGGTACAATTTAAAAATTGATTGTTTGGGTAGCAACCACCATTCTCTTCCAACCACTGAGCATTCAGCATCAGCAGTATACTAATCACCGGCCTGATCATCTGTCATCATCTGCACCTGTTTCATGCCTTCTGTTAGATATTTTGCGTGTGTGTGTGTGTGTGTGTGTGTGTGTGTGCTTGAATGATTCTTACTGTAGGTCACTGTGTCACTTAACTAACAAACAAACATTCCTCTGAAACAGGTACAGGGACTAGATTGACTAGAACTATTCTTCAAGACTACATTAAAAGAAATATAAGATAGAATATAAGAAAGTCTGGATGTTCAGAAGCAACATATAAAGAATATAAAGTCATGGACAAAGAAAAAGCCTTTTGGAGGAGCGTTTGATCAGGCATTCAATTTCATAACAATGTACCAACTGTAAAGCATGGTGGTGGTTGTGTAACAACAAAGAGCTCCAGTATACACGGAGCTTTAGTCAAATACACTGGCGCTGAATAAAGGCACAGATAACTACAAGAAATGTGTATAAATGCTTTGACTTTAAAAATGACTCCCACTGTTTATTAACTTGAGACACTTGATACTAATTCTAACATGCATGACATCATGTATCAATTATTACAACAAAAATTTCAAAAACAATAATAACAAGGTTCACTTACCAGTGATACCACCTGTTATGTTTAATTTAAGTGAAGAACTACTTGATGTGTTTGCCCAGCTTCAATACACTTCCCAAGAGAAACATACAGATGCACAAGCTAAAGTGTTGAATGTTCATCCATTCATACCCTTTTCATCACACACATCAAGATAATATAAGACATTAACATGTTCTGGTGAAAGTGATGAAACAAAAGAGAAGGATACAGACTTTAATTCCATTCAATTCAATTCAACTTTATTTGTATAGCGCTTTTAACAATTGTCATTGTCGCAAAGCAGCTTTACACAATCAAAGAAAAATATAAGAAGACACTAAGAAAAACATATCCGCGCTTCTTAAGATCAAGTGACATAGAGCCTGCACGTCATGACACACCACCGCTATGGCTGCCTATGATTGACTACGGAAGGCCATGAATGATTTAAAAAGGCATAGCCACGCCACAGTTTTTTTTTTTTTTTTTTTTTTTTTTAAGCATTCTCAAAAAATTCCTAGCCCAGCCCAGCAAGCTACAGATGACTACAGGTCACCGACATACCATGGTAAGCCACAATCTTACTGCATGACCCACAGCCCATCTGTAGCAAAAAACATAAAAGTGGGACTTAAAGTTGAAACTTGCTAGAAGACATTTAACAAAATGTCATGTGCATTTTGTATATATTTTTAACACTGTCTTTACAATTTTATCATTTTATAAAAACTCAAAAACACTTGATCACAAAAATATCTCAGGTTTAGATTTTTTTTAATGTACTTTGTATAATCATTCTGCCATAGAAAGTGAAACAAAAATCTGTATTGCCATGACATTCATATTCATGATGAGCGCACAAGTGTATAACAATTCCACAGCACTCATCCACCTCTCAAACACAGGGCATTGCCTATACACTTCAAAGCATATATATTTTAGACCCTCCATAAATTACTGCCTCACTGCCGTTGAACACTTGTGCAATTTACTGTAACACTTGTGTGACAAAAACCATGTGGCCGATACTGTAGCAGTCAAGCACATCTAGGCATACCCCCAGTGTTTTCTTAACTGTTTCAAATCATTTTCAAGTACTAGTGTTTGAGATATACTCCTAAAAAGCAACATAATATGTTGTGAAATTAATTGTGCAGTAGTATAAACCCTTTATCAACAATTAAAAGCATAGAAGAATTATGCATTCACAAAGATTAATCTGCAAATGCTATGTCACTGTCAAATTGTGTAGCAGTTAAAGCTATTCTATTCTTTTGGTTAAAAAAAAAACAACAACAACAACAACATGGCAATCTTTTAACGGACAGATGCAGATGATCATGTGTGACCTGAGTGCCAGCTGGAACAACTCATACCGAGAGCTGGAGCAGCGCATCATCTCTATGGAGCAGAAGCTGGATGAGTTGGGCCAGTCATTCCAAAGCACATCCGAGCTGCTGAGCCAAGCACTGCATCACCGCCACCTTGTTCACAGGTATCATCCCAGTCCATCAGGGTCACGATAACAGTCTAACAATTGTTAAAGACCTATTATACAAATTATAGAATTGAGCAATGTGGCCTCTAGGGTTAAGGGTTAGATTCCTGACCTCAGGTCTGTGTGCGTGGAGTTTGCATGTTATTGCATGTGGGCTAACTGGTGTTGCCAAATTTGGCCGTAGTGTGTGTGTGTGTGTGTGTGTGAGAGAGACAGATTAGCACCCTGTCCAGGGTATATCCCGCCTCGTGCCTGAAATCTCCTGGGATTGGCTCCAGGCCTTCCGCTACCCTGAACAGAATGAATGTTGATAACTTTGATGTGAACCAATGACACGGATCAGAGGGATAAATTATTATACAAGTGCATTGAATATTAAAAAAGGGCCAATCAAAAGATGATGACTGGAAGCAAAATGATTTTTAAAAAAGGTACAAATTATGTAATTTAAGCAGAAGCGATAAGAAAGGATGACACAACTGTAGTGAAGGTGACCCTCTGAACATTTCAAAACGTATTCTTTGGGTGCAGATTACTAACGATATTAGCAATAGCAAAAGAACAATGTAATGTATCTTCTGCAAGGTCCGCTCAAACTTGGCACTTACAGAAGGGGTTGAATTTTTAAATGTGACACAGGCCATTCCATGTGCACACAAGACAAGTGCTGCATTCCAATTCATCCTGTAGCTTGAAGGATTTCTCTGCATTCTTCTGGGCTGAAAGTAGCTCATCTAAATGAAATGTTATTTTTTGTTATAACCTCAGTTAGGTTTGTGGGCTCCTGGTTTTGTAATCAGGTCAGGGATTCAGGTTAGTGCTTCAACTACACATTTTTGCTTTCACTTTGTCGTCTTAATGCCACTTTGTTACAATTTCGTAGGTAGGTTTTTTGAAACATTGTCCTGATATGATATGAGAGAACACTTGCTACAGTAGGTCAAATGCTACAGTAGGTCATTCTGCTATGCATTCTTGACCATGTACAGCCTCAGCAGGAACGGAAAAGCAAACAGCAACACCAGCTTATCATGTCCTCTAACCGACTGAAATTAGTCTGCATTTCAGTTACAACTACATACATTCTGATCAACTCTTCTAAGGGTTATCATAAAGTAAAATGTGATTTTTTTTTTTCTCATGTTACATTCTTTACGAATGTTTGCTGTTATATTTCAGCATGTTCTGCTGCATAGTTCTGATCGAATGTCTTAATCCACATGATCTTCTTAATCCGCAAGCCCCCTTTAAAATTTTTTAGATCCCTTCCTTCTGAAGGAGCAGGACGCTGTTTCAGAGCCTTGTCTCTTTCACTTTTCCACACTTCAGGTTACTGTTATGCTAAAAGGTGAAAAAAGGTTTTCAAGGACATCTGATTATTTGCCCGATTCTCTCAAATCTGCCCAGTCTCCCCCATGCATGCCACTGAGAAGCATGTCACGCAAAGTTAAACAAACATGGGTTACAAAAGCCTACTAAGCCTACTCACATTGTAGGGCCAAAAATATGTGGACACTTACATATTAATGACTCCATTTCAAAACCATATGCACTGATGCACTTGAGTTGTTGATATCATGTGATACCACATAGGTTACCATAAGGTTCACAAAGAAGTGTCATGGCCAGGTGCCTACAAACACTATGGAAACAGGTAGTCACCACTTCAAGAAAAAAAATCATACTACTAGAAAAAGTACATTTTTCTTCAAAGGTACTATTCTTTTCTCATAGGGAAGCACTCTGTCATGCTTTTATTTAGTATTTATTACACTCTCTAACAGTTTTCTCGAAGTGACATAGGATCCATAACATTTTATTTGTAAAAGTGTGCCTCGGATCATATGGCCTTAAGTTTGTCTAATGACTTAAAGAGACCACATAAGTCATGTGTATTCCTACTGTAGTATTAATAGTTTTTCTAGTGCTTTTTTATATTGTTAAGATGGAAAATATGACCACCATGACATTTTGGTAACTGTTCTCTATTCAGCGCATAATTAACTTCCTGTGTACATGCATACTCAGGCCTTACCAAGATCTTACCACAAAGACACATGGTAACTGTATGGTATTAGCATTTCACTGCATATTATAGTGTGTATGATTGTGTATGTGACAAATAAAATTTGAATTTGATCTAGTATTTGGCCACGAAAAAATCCTCGTCATTGGGTATCTATCCCTTTATTCTTCTTGCCTTCTACACATCACATATTTTGAATACAGGTAGTCCCTGACTTACGAAAATTCAAGTTACGATTTTCTGCAGATACGAACAGACCGGGGTTCTACAAACATTCATAGATGCGAACAAATCACGGAAACAGCTCACGAGTATCGTACAAAAAAATAGACACTGCAGTGCAGCAATATTTACAGCACAACATTTTCAGTGTGTATGTGAATGTATAAATTGTCTAAAGTCTGGGATATTGTATGTGTGTGTAGGACTGCAGGAGAAATTAGTCTGCCTCACCGATTTCAATGAATCAGTCCGGAAGCGGAATGATAGAAAATGGCTGTCCTGTAAAGCTGTCCTGATGGTGACTAATCCTGATTTCAGAAAATCGTATTCGGATTTCGGATTCTCCTCGCAATTATAAGGCACAGACACAACACTGTTACATTTGACGTGTGAGATTAATTTCCTTAGGCGTGGTTATGTGGTTTTTGTCCACATGGTGGCAGTGTGGGGAAAGGGGACAGAGATTTAGTAAAGTGGATTGATATGCTTTACATTGTACGTTTGTGTCAAAGGTATATAGACTCACTCTGTCTGACTGAAGAACAAATGCGACGTATGAACAGAACTCGTTCATAAGTCGGGGACTATCTGTATTTATCAAGGGAACCAGGCGTCCACAGCTGGTGATGGACTCCTATAAACCTTTCTAGTTACTTAGAACTTATTGTTATAAAAGTTATGCACCACTGTCCTGTCAGTCTAGTGACAAGAGTGGTGTCATTGGTGGTCCTCAGTTGGGTTACTGGCATTGGATCCAATTGACCAAAACATTGACATTATATAAAAGGGTCATTGATAAGGTTGTGTGTTCCTTTTTTTTCCAACAGGTGACATGTGGCTTAGTTCTCCTCGGGAACTCTACAGCGGAGGCACAGATCAAAACTGCACATGGCGACTTTGATCGGCATGCATGGAGGACTAATGATTTATTTTTCCACAGACCTCCAGGGCTGCAGTGACTGCATGGACTGCATTCTTTTTTTTTGCGGACAGAACAATTACCGCATTTGAAAATGGGATTATGGCAAAAATCAAATGTATTTATGATAATATTTATGTGTATCTATATCTGTGACACTGAAAAAACAACAACAAAGAATGGTTTCAGTGTTTGATGCTTTGAAAATTTAGTGAAACTGTGTTCCTATGTAAATTTCATATTGCTTTAAAAGTCATCTTGAGGCTTCTGAGTTCACTCCAGCAGGTCCATTTTACAGCCAGGACAGTCCAATCAGGACAAAAGCCTACGACCAAAAACTGTTTTTATTTCATCAGTTATCATTAATAGATTTTGCCCAGCTGTGCTTATATTTCATGAAAGCATCATAAAACCTGAGATGTATGTTTGAAATCATTTAAGAACTTGAAATATATCTGGAAATTCTGTTTGCTTATCGTTTAATTCATATAAAATGTAATGCAACACATTTCCTTCAATGCAACATGTTACACCTATCATTGACTCAATTACTCCAGGTATGGAGTATTTAGTAAGTTGCACTCTATATTTCAGTTTGTATGGAATGTTGGTGGCTTTCTTCAATCAATCAATCCATGTCTGTTTTACATTTTATAAAAGGAAAACAAGAATTTAATAAAAAAAACAAGATTCTAGCCAACAATCTATACTACGCTTTTGATGTTTCACTACATTTTAGAAATGGCAGTGGGCAGGACAAGTTAAATTTGTTGACGCCACATCACTGTATTTACTAAATTTATGCAGTAGTCATTATGTAAGGGAGAAAACGTCAATTTCATATGAAATTGTGCTGCCAAAGCAGTTAGAGTAGTTTTGTGACCTAGCCTAAAATGTGCCTTAGAGTAGTTTAAATGCACAGTCTAATTGAATTTAATCGTAATTGTGTAAAAGAGAGAGAGAGAGAGAGAGAGAGAGTCAGCCAAAAAATAGTATTATGTATAATATTATAATATTATTATCATGATATCATATATATATATCAATATATAATGTATAGCAAAAAATGTAGTATTAAAAAGTTTTCTTTTCCTGAAGTGTGTATAAATCTTTTTGGCGGACTCTGTCTTCTTTCTTCTCTGTTCCCTTTCAGGGGTCGCCACAGTGAATCATCTGCCTCCATCTAACACTATCCTTTGCATCCTCTTCTCTCACACCAGCTAACTTCATGTCCTCTCTCACTGCACCCATAAATCTACTTCTCTGCACTTCTCCATCAGCATCCTCAAAGCATACAGGATAATTGCTTAACTGTGGAAATAAAGAGTTCTTGTAACAACAAGCTGTTATTTTGAAATGGCTCTGTTGAAGGAGTTCAATTAATCCTGCTGCAGAGCCAGAAAAAGTCAGTGTCCTGTTCTGTTCTTTTCTGTACTGAGGTATCTCGATCTTCCTTTCTCCATCTCCGTCGACACACAGGCAACTTCTGTACTATAAATACAACCAAGCAAACATGCAACCACTTACAGATTTAGCAGTTTCAAATAAACAACATCTGCAAAATAAAATGTTCATACCACATAATGATGAGCACCATCATTTCTGTGTTTTGTTGAACTGCCAAAACTCACAATTAACTTCCAATATTGACACACATTTTATTTATTAACATAATTTTGACTCATTTATATTAACTTCTTATGGATTTAATCTTGTGTTGAATAACCATTCATCAGTGCAGGTGTAGATGATGTTAACGTTTAAACAAAACTCAATAAATGTGTTACTTTGTTACTTTATTAACATGGTTTATTGATTATGAAGTTTGTTAATGGTAAACTAATGTCATAAATAATGTTAGCTAATGGAACTTTAATGTAAAATGAGACCCAATTTTTTCTCCAGCTGCTTAAACAGACATTATACCGAATCAAACACTGCAAAACAATTTGTCAGTACATTCATTTTTACTAATTTTACACTTACATTAGGAATTAAGTGTGTCTGTGGCATGAGTGTACAGTAAGCAGTTATTGATAAATGTTATTCAGCAGATGATCATATATCAAATTTAAGTAATAATTTTGTGACTTTCGGTAACAGAAAATGAGGAATTCCTCATTGTTACATTTACTTTGTAAATCTTTGAAAAACCAGTTTCCAAAAAGCCAGAACAAACAGAAGTGTTGCAAATGTAGCAATGGTCATCATGCACTGAACCACAGAATTGGGTTGGACGGAACTGGTAGAATTCTAAATTTATGTACCGAACACAGACAAGCAAAACAGCATGAACAGTGAAATGTCCCGGCGCATGGAACGCCACTTCTTCTATCAAACGAGTGGACTGAGACTCTCACATAATAAAAATTAATACAGCTTTGTGCTTGTGCTGTTGTGATGTTTGCAGGAGTGTTTTAAACGTGTAGTTAACATTTCACTAGTCCCCTTAAGCAACTATGTGGTAAGTTTATGAAATGACTTCACGCAATCTCAAGGGCGCTGCAGTAACGGGAAAAAAAAAACTTTATTCCTAAAACTGAGGTAGGGTTCTCCACAGGAGATGTGATTCTGGTGTTTCTTTTGAAAGTAGTGCCCTCTGATGGGCAAATATATCCACTGCGTTCTCACGAGTCAACTCATTAGTTCTGAAACCAAAGGCAGTTAAAAATGTTTCATATGAAATTGATTTGTGCATTAGGCTGCATTGGCTTGCTTTAGCATGCTTTCACTTAGTGTCCACACTATGATACACACACAAACAAAAAAATGGTTCCTTAGGTTGGATAGTTAAAGCACAACTTCCTAAAAGGGTACTAGAGAGTCCTGTTGTCAGATCCTACATACAATCTTTAATGGTCTCTTTACAGGCATAAACCTGAGAATCAATTAATTTTTTTTTCTATAAACATAGTGGTGTGGTCAGAGAGCACTGACTGAAGAGTTGTAGACTTTACTGGGCTAATACATGCCTCTGGAAAGATATTTTAAAAAATTCTTCTCTCCATGCAAAATACAGATGCCTAATGAATGCTGACCAAAAATGGGAAGTTTTTACAGTAAAAAAAAAAAGAAAAAACAGAACTTCTGTAGTAGTTTAGTGACTTTTCCCTCGGCAAATGTGACATTTCACTTTAAAACTTTAATTTCAACAAAATCATGAAATTCTGAAACCCTTTAAGCGTGGTTTGTTCGGTCTTTTGGGTTTTTTAACATGTGCCACAATAAGGCGGCAGGTCTCATAAAAGAACGTCCACAGCAGCACTGAAAAGTGTTCCTGCACTTCTTATTTGATTGTTTTTTCCTATTAGAGGCGGCGATCCTAAATAGGGGCCTATGGCAGGCCAGCTGCTGTGTACCACAGAACATCTGGCCACAGGTAGCACAGACATAGCGCGTAGCCTCGGCATGCTGAACCTGATGGCGCAGCAAGTGCATGAGCTGCTGAAACGCTCGGCCACACTGGCATCTGTGGAGGCGTGGTCCACGGTGCTGGTAGCGGTGGCGCACACCCAATGAGAACTGGCGTGACACAGCGCCACACTGGCGGCATGGGAACACAGCCTTGGAGCGCCAACTCTGGCACATGCGCTTCTGCAGGGCCAGCTCTCTGCTCTGGTTCATAAACATAGCCACTATTTTTAAAGGCTCCTGGGATGAAGCAATGATTGGGGTAGATGGAGAAGACACCTTGGATTTAGATAGTTGGCCTGTTTTTGATGGGACAAACACAGAGTTAGAGACTGGAGATTGAAAAGGATGAGGTAAGTGTATTCCAAATGATGGATGCTGCTGAGGCAAGACAGTACTCGTGGGCAATTTAGCACTACTTGTCAGAGTGTGCAGTGGAGTTAAATCCTGCACTTGTGCACTTTCCATATGAGTAACTGTAGAAATTGGAGTCATCTGTCCTTGGTCCTGGGATGAATGGAGGATCTGGGTATTATGAACAAAAGGAGAAGGAGTCTGAGTCGCCACTTTGGGGTGCAACGAATGTAAAACCTGCAAAGGTCTGTTTTGTTGTTGAGGAAATTTAGAAATGGGTGGAACTTGTCCATGGCCCTGGGATGGAAGCAGGATCTGAGTAGTAGTAGTAGGAGTAATAGTGGAAGAAGATGATGAAGATGAAAAAGTAGTTTTTAAATCTTGCACCTGTCCAAATTGTTTCTGAGTAACTGTAGAAATGGGTGACATTTCGAGTCGACGCTGGGATGAAAGGATCTGGGTAGTAGAAGAAGGAGAAGGAGGTTGGGTCTCCACTTTGGCCTGCAACTGACCTAAAACCTGTACCCGTCCAATTTGATGTGGCATTTTTCCTTGACCCTGGGATGAACGAAGGATCTGGGTACTAGAAACAAAAGGAGAAGATTGACTCAGCACTTTTGGATGCAACAAACTTAAAACCTGCACATGTCCGATTTGTTCCTGAATAAATTTAGAAATGGGTGGAACCTGTCCTTGGCCCTGGGATGAAAGGACAATTGGAGTAGCTCCAGTAGTAGTAGGAGTAGTAGTGGAAGAAGTAGTTGTTTTTGTCACTACTTTGACCTGCAATGGACTTAAATCCTGCACCTGTCCAAATTGTTTCTGAGTAACTGTAGAAACGGGTGGCATTTCGACTAGACCCTGGGATGAAAGGATCTGGGTAGTAGAATAAGGAGAAGGAGGTTGGGTCGCCACATTGGCCTGCAACTTACTTAAAACCTGTACCTGTCTGATTTGTTCCTGAATAAATTTAGAAATGGGTGGAACTTGTCCTTGGCCCTGGGATGAAAGGACGATAGGAGTAGCTCCAGCAGTAGTGGGAGTAGTAGTGGAAGAAGAAGAGGAAGAAGGAGAAGTAGTTTTTGTCACCACTTTGACCTGCAATGGACTTAAATCCTGTACCTGTCCAAATTGTTTCTGAGTAACTGTGGGTGGCATTTTGACACAACCCTGGGATGAAAGGATCTGGGTAGTACAAGAAGGAGAACGAGGTTGCGTCGCCACTTTGGCCTGCAACTGACTTAAAACCTGCACCTGTCCAATTTGATGTGCCTTTTGTCCTAGACATTGGGATGAAAGGAGGATGGGGGAAGAAGGAGACCGAGTTTGAGTCACCATTTTGGAGGGCAATGGTCTTAAAACTTGCACCTGTTTCTGATTAACTGTAAAAAGAGGAAACTTATCTTGTCCTTGGTCTCCATTGACTAAACCTGTCACCACTTTCTGGGCACAACTTGATGACCCAGTGGCTGTGACTTGTACTGGGAGTTTCTGGATGGTATAGGTGCATGGACTGGTGGGCGATGAATGTGATGTGGAATTCAACACAGTTCCAGGATTCTTATTCTGAGCTGTATCAATAATGCTGACACTGTTGGGGGCTTGCTTAGAAGACTCTGCAGCAGCAGCAGCAGATGAGGGTACAACGTCCAGAATCATAACCGCCAACTCTTTTGCATTGTTTGAGCTGTTGGATGGGGTTAATGATTCCTTTGACTTGCTACAAACATGTTGCATGAACGTCTCCTGGGTGGGAAATTGTTCCAGGCAACTCACACACACATATATGGGCAAAATGTGCTTCTCTTCTTGATGGTTCAGTAACATTTCTTCAGTACCAAACACAATTGCACACAGAGAACATGGAAAAAACTGTGTGCATGTGCTCCGCTCCGTAGACTTTATTGTGTGGACTTTGTGGAGGCCACAGCTAGAGCAGATTCGTAGGTCTTTATGTAAATTGGTTGCGGGATTTGGATTCTTATAATGCACAGGGGCAGGTGATTCCTGATTTGTGGTCTCACAGTTTGGTTTCTGACAAGCACTCCAACTTTCATTTGTACAACCTTTGCCCAAAGTCCCATCATTACTGTTGGTGCAAGAAGTGTAAGAATCTGTATCAGACTCCAGATCATCGTCAGATGTGTATACCAAATCATCTGCGGATAAAGTGTCACTGTCTTCATGGTCACTTCCTTGAATAATGACCTCATACCCTCCTACTACATCTTCCTGAACCGGTTTATTATTACACTCCAACTGTAATGATTCCAACATAGCTCCACTAGTCCACTGAGTAGATTCTTGATCGGTCACAGTCACTCTATTGCTGATGTCTTGGTTTTTCAACATTTCTTTTTTGCGTGTACTTGACCTGAATGTGTTATGTGAAGGTACTTGCTTTGAGAAAACAGTGTGATTTGAAAGGCTTGGTCTAAAGAAGTATGTATGATCGTGCAAGCCCATGCACACCAGCTCATCCTTCCATATCTGATCCAGATCACTTTGAGTACATGATGGGTCCTTAGGGGACAATGTTGTTTCTGCTTTGCAATTACACACATCTATGTCTTTATTGATAGGGTTTATCACATTGTTTGGAGAACGTAATGTCTTGTGGGCAAGCAAATGATTTGCAAGGTTTGGAATGGAAAAGTAATCATGATCATGTATGCCACTGCACACTGTCCGATCATCCACTGAGGTCCTCTGCTGGTCACTTTCAGTATATGAGCCTTTAGGGGATGTTTTGTCTGTTTCATTAACAAAAACAAGCACATTTTCACTGCTGGTGTACATAACAACTTTATGTTGAGTTTCCCTGATAGACCTGCTTGTTGGACTGGAGACATATGAATGATCATGTAAACTGATTGTCTTATTATCTTCTGTACTGTTGGTATTGCTGTTTTCTTCGGTTTCATTCATCCCTCCAACAACCTCGTCCATCTCTTCATCCAGAACAGTCTTATTCTGGGTCATGTTACTTTCCACATACTGGTCCTTTGTTAGGTTTTGTCCCATGTGTACAGTGCACGTTGTACAGAGCATACAGGACTTAGGATGTGCGTTTTTCAAGTGCAAAGCCAGCAAGTTCTTCTGGGAGAATTTCAGCTGGCACAAGTGGCAGCAGACCTCATCCACATGCTCAGTCTGGTGGGTCGGAAAAGCGAAGCGTCCCCCACACAGGACACACACATCACCAGTGAATCCTCCCGAAACAACCTCTTCCTCTTGACAGACATCTAGCTTTGGTACATTCCAGGTCACTGTGCACTAAAACCAAACAATCACAACAAGACAGTTAACATTATAAACATTTATTAGTAACAAGGAAACAAGGCTATATTATTTACAAGTTAAAGTGCCTGTTCTTGTGTAAATGCAGCATCGATTCAATAATTGGCCAAAGCACATCTCACAATTAAGCACAAAACATATTTGTAGAGGAATAAATAAAAAGCTGATATTTGTATTGCTCAGTTTGAGCAAAAGTTGCACACAAGCAGCTCACTTCATTCTGTTCGTTAACTCGGTGTTCTTCTCGCTGTCGTTCAGCACCAGCCACCGTACTCGCCATCTCCGTACAGGCGATCTCCATGGCAACAGCACTGCTTCAGCTGTTCAAAATTACACACTTATACATAAATGCATATGACAAATCATTAACAAACAGCAATCTATTCACTGTCTAAATGTATTTTGTTTAGCAACGTGATCAATTTGAGGTCAACTATTGCAGTGACCTTCAAGAAAAACAAAAGTCCTGAAAGTTGTCTCTAAACCGATGTCTCGCCATTAAACCCTCATCAAAGGAAGAAGGAACAAACGATGGAGTGTAAAGTTTTACAAAACAATACGAGCGCACAAGTACCTTGTTTAATTAAAGCACCTGAGACACCCATTCCATTAACACTGTACATGCGCCAGGCCGTCACTTAATTCAACCCAGTTTTCATAAGAATTAAGATCAGTTCGGTTTTCAAGTTTATTGTTTGCACTGCAACATCCACATGAATAGTTCGTGTAATCTAAATGAATAGGACAAATGCACTTGAGGATGCTCCATTGGGATTCATAAACATTTATGGTAAAACCTGCTTTTGTTACTGTGCCTTTAAGAAGACATATTTATATATTAAAGTTTTTTCCCCGATTTCCTGAGTTACATGAGTGAAAACATTTGTTACGCAGTAAAATGCTCTCCCTTCGTCCTCAAATATTATATTACAATATCAACTTGCTGTGTGCGGTCAACTCGCTGCCGCTTCTCACACTGCTCCAATGTTTCAGCAGCCCTTAATTCGGCCTAGCGTATAAGCCGTCGCTGTAGACGTGTCGCAGTCTGATCTCAGTAGCCCTGAGCTTGGCCTGACATACCCATTTTCGTTACTGTTACAATGCCTGTGATATACTCACATCATGACTCGAAAGCTGACGTTGACTCTGCCGTTCTCCCCCGTTACCTTCCGTGAGGGAACTACTTTACCTGTGCAGACACAATCATCATAGATGCCCATGTTAAACCTTTATGATTTTATCAGTGTGCTTTTAATTTAGGCTTAAATGAAAGTGGGATATGCCACAATGGTACTCTTCCTGCATGCCTGTTTTATCATAGCATATGAATTATTAATGTATTTAGTTCATTTATTAATTTTTAATCACTGGTGTATTCAATATACATACATTGATAAGATAATTTAATTATGTGGGTCATTCTAAAGAAAAGGTGGCATTTGGGTGAAAAAATCTCCATGTATTTCTTCTTCCACACCTAGAACATATTGCTTTGATAGCAATAACTTACTTTGAAACTTAAAAAACAAAAAGTCGACTTATAATGCATTTTTATTTTTTTGTATACTTTTAATAACTGGCATTGCTTCTCTTCCTGGTAACATCACTGACGGGAACATCGATATTAATTCAGAAAAAAAAAAAAACATAACTATTTACAGTGGCTTGCAAAAGTATTCGGCCCCCTTGAACTTTTCCATATTTTGTCACATTACAGCCACAAACATGAATCAATTTCATTGGAATTCCACGTGAAAGACCAATACAAAGTGGTGTA
>JAQMYJ010000033.1:7118291-7129187 GCA_030014305.1 Clarias laeviceps
ATTCATGTTTGTGGCTGTAATGTGACAAAATGTGGAAAAGTTCAAGGGGGCCGAATACTTTTGCAAGCCACTGTACATACTACTAGCATTTACATAATGGCTTCCATATGTAAGACCACATGGATTTCAATGATCAATTAATGAATTATTAGATGTAACCAGTTTTTATGTCCAATTTGTGATGGTTATAATTAAACAAAAAAATTTAGTATAATAGTTATAATATAAAAATGAGTAACACAGATGACAAACTTAAAAGTTTTGCATAAAATTGCAAAATACATGATGACATTTCTAAACAAATAAAGAGAGACATCTTACACAGCTTTTACTTCTGTCCAGCCCTTTTCATCTAGTGCTCTCTGATGCAGGAACAATTTTAAATTGCCAAATGTATTTCAAAATAAAACTCTTCTTGTGTAACAGTAACAGCCATGATGTACTTTGACTTTTCATGATTCTAATGTTAAATAGTGTTTATTTTATAAAATATTGATGTTATTATCTTCTACATATCTTTAGATGAAAAGTATACGGTCTCACTTCGATTTATGATCAAAGACCTGATATTTCTTTAAACTTGCTAAACAATGCTACAATTAAATGTTCAACATTAAAGAAGGAAAAAGTGTTTTATGATTAAAAATACATACTTAATGTATATTTTCTAAATATATCCAAGTTCTGTTAATTTAAATGATTTTGGTATCAGCATAACTGAATGACAGTGACAGCACTTTCCAACATTTTTGTACAATGACTAGATATTTTTGTCTATTCTGTAACGGTAAAACAATTCACAAACAAACTGACAAGGCGCTCCAATCACAATCGTTGCCCCGCCCACCAAACGGAGCACCGCCCAATCGTGCTTTGGCGCCTTCCTCCTCCAGCAGTTCCGTTACCGCCATTAACACACATATTTGTGGAGCGCTCGTGCGCCGAGTGTACTTATTAAACACGCTAAAACATCGAAATACATACATGGCGCGGGTTTGTAGTCAAGTCCAGGAAAGTTGCAACGATTCCACCCTTTGAGAAAAATGAATGAATAAACTGAGACTATGGTCAAACATCAATCCGACAGTTTCCTTCGCATTATGATGACGTATACGGTCCCGGAAACACGTCACAAAGCAAGGCTTCCTAGACGATAGACCGAATTATCGATAGTGAGCACACACGCATGCGCACACAGACAGCGAATGAGAGAGTTACATTGCATATGCACCTACCTTTCCTTGTATGTTTACTGAGATTTCATCAGAAACCCCCTTTATATAGCTCATTTTGTACAGCAGTATTTACTGAATAAAGTCATGGACCAACAAATTCCATTTATTATTTGGGTACCATGACATGAGTGTTCAGTGTAACTGTACAGGCAACACAGTGATATAGTGGTTAGCACTGTCTCCTCGCATCTCCAGGTTCCCGGGTTCCATTCTCATCTCAGGTCTGTGTGTGCATGGAGCTTGTATGGCCTCCACACATGCTTGGTGGGTTTCCTCCTGGTACTCCAGTTCCCCCCACAGTCCAAAGAAATGCAGATTAATCTAATTGCCAAATTGCCCGTCCTGTGAGAGCATGTGTATTTGCGTTTGTGCCTTGCAATAGATTATCAGGGTGTACTCCACCTCATGCCCCAAGTCTCCTGGGATAGGTTCCAAGTCCTTGTGACCCTGTCTACAGGACATAAAGTGGTACAGCTGATGAGCAAGGCTTCATTCATGCAATTAACCAACATGTGGCAGAAGCACAATGTATATCACACAAATGGTTAGAGAACAATCAAGTAAGCATCATTCGGCCAGAAGGAATGGCTTGTCAATGTCAGAGGCCAGACTGGTTTTGAGGTGAAAAAAATCATGGTTATTCAAATATCTGCTACAAAGGTGCATTACCGTGACTCTGCATTCAGGATAAAGCAGTATAGGCAATAAGAGAGGAAAGTATGTGAGAGAAGCATTTAATGTCAGAGCACACAACATATCGAACCTTGACGTGTGTATGCTACAACAGCATGAGTCCACATCAGGTTCTACTTGTGTCAGCCTGGAAAAGGAACATGACACTATAATAAACTGAACAGCTGAAGATTTGGTGGAGAGTTGTGATTTTTGCTGCAACATGCAGATGGTAGGGTCAAGTTTTGGCATCAAGAGTATACATGAATTAAAGGAACTTTTCTTTACTAGTTCAGGGTGGTGCTGGTGATGTAACGACATGGGGAATGTTTTCCTGGCACACATCAGGCCACTTAATACCCATTAAAGCTATTAACTGACTAACTACTAGGCAGCCTATTTTAGTAGTATTACTAACCACATGCTTCAATGTATAACCCCATCATCTAATACCTATATGCAGCACATTAATGCAGTTAAATGGATCAGAGACTGTAAAATTTATATCTTTAATTAGTGGACTGTTTCTCAATCCAGCAATGGCATTGTGCTCAATACTTTCAGCGCTTATAACGCACCTGATACACTTATACCACATTCATCTTAAAACTGAAATTCGTTATACTTTTTGAGTTGTTTTATTAAACATACTGTGTTCCATACAAACTGGTGTTACATCCTATTTTTAATTGACAGTGAATAAATAGAGGGCATATTAACTGTTGACTACAGTGGGCAGCGTTGCCACCTCACAGCTCCAGAATCCGTAGTCTGATCCTGGGCTCGTGTTACTGTGTGTCCAGAATTTCTGTACATGTCCATATGGGTTTTTTCCAAGTTCTCCTGTTTCCTCAGACCCTGCCAAGTAAGTGGGTTGGCTAAGAAAAAATGCATTTAAGCATGTGAAGGACTGGCTTCCCATCCAGGGTTTACACGCCTTACATCTATTTTTCACTGCAGGGGCTCTAGCTCCACCATGACCCTGAGCAGGTTAAAGCAGTGAAAGTGAGATGAAAGTGAGTGCATTAAAAAAAAAAAAAAAAGTTATTTATATCTCTTATATGATTCTTTCTTTACCAAAAAAAAATGACTTTTCAGAGTTCTGCTCTTTTCCCTAAATCTGTAGATTTAAATAGAACATGGATGATGGATCAAATCCAGGACAGTCCGAAAACTGGTAGGAAAACTACTGATACAAAACTCTTATCAAGAATGCTTGCTGCATTTCCCTGTTTAAGATACAACACGGCGTGTGAAGAGAACACTCTCCAGTGAAGAGAGTCAGCCCCGTTTTAGTTGAACATGAAGGACATTGTATCAGATCCACTGTGTATCAAAAGGGAACACTGCTGGCAAGCCTTAGTGCAAGTGAAGTTGGGTGGACTTTCTCCAGATTTGTTTCTTGTCTGGCTTATGACAGTAAGCGGCTGTACTCCGATAGCGCCGAGGATTTCTTTACCCCATCCCAAATTCTGGCAGCATAGTGGAACCTGTGCAGGTATAAACAAGCCACATACATTAATATGCACAAAGCCTACTCTATCAGAAACACCATAAAAGATAATAATAATGATATTAATAAAAGTAAACGGAGTTTACAGAAACATAAGGTGTAACTTTTTCAGAGGCAATTACAGGTTACATATTCCTCGTCAGTCATGAGATACATAACATTGCTGATGTCATCAATCCATTAAAACGATGAGTCGTCACTCAGAAGATGGTAACTTTTACTGCATTATTATTTATTGCATACTTTCAGACAAACCCATGACTGTGACAGAGTGTGTCACGGTACACATTGCTATGAGGTGTATATAAGGTATGAGGTCTGACCAGTTTCTAGACAGGTGTTTGTTTTTGCCTCAAGAATCCAACAAAACAATTCTTCGAGCCAGTCACTTCATCAGGTTCGGAATAATGTCTCGGATAAGGTGGCAGCCAGAGTTGCCAGATCACACTGACAGAATCCTGCCGATGTAATGCTGAAAAACCTGCTCATAAAACCTATTGTGTTTAATTAGCTACTATGTGGAAAAACTCTGCACAAAATTTTAATGAGTTCAGTGTTTATTATCCATCCAAGGTGACAAAAAGTAGCCCAACCGCATGCAGAACCGACCAACCTGACAACATGACTTGCACCCTCTGAAGCATCACTTCCCAGATTGTTGTGATAGTCAGGTCTGCTTTACATAACGTCCTACGTCACCACATCATCATCTCGTGTGGGCATATTAGTTAATGTTACTGCATGCCATTTAGGCTTAACATGTTTGTACCGTGGCTCTCTCCATCACAGTCGTGGGTTTGTCTGAACAAAGTCACAAGGAACATTAACTTTAAATGTTATTTATGTCTGAACGACACAAAGCCATAGCTTTAATACAAAAAATTGCAAATTATACTATTCAGACATGAAGCCGGGAGGGTCGTTTGCCTTTAGATTTATGGAAAGGAGTGAATGTCTGAAAGGCACCTATTAGCACTTGATCAGAAAACAGGGCATCAAGTTAAAATAATGGCATAATGGTTGTTAGTAGCACATTCATGTAACCTAATATAGGTATTTACAAAAACAGAAACTAAAATAATGAGAAAAATATTGAATAAATGTATATTATCAAAGTCATAAATCAAGTCATGACAGAAACCTAAAATCTTTATTCATGTTCACTGTTAGTTTGACACACTCAAATCGGCCTACCAGTTTTTCTCAGTGAGGATGGTGTGGGAGATCTGACTGCGAGGCATGGCCAAGACTTGGCTACGTAGTTTGGAAACAAGAGAGGAAAAGCTTGGGTGGCCCTTGTAGCCAGGCAGCAATGAGAAAAGAGGACCAGATCCAGATCCTGGTATACAAAAAAACATCACACAGACAGACAGGCACACAGACACAGGGAAAGAGCAACACAGACAGACACACGCACATCAGCTAAATGTTTAACACCGCATCAGCCACGTTTTCTAGAAACCAGTTTAATTAGTATAGGAGATCAAAGGAAAGGTTTAAGAGTTGTAAATGCTCGTGAGGAACAACTCATACGGCGATACATTCTCTACAATTATAAATTAACATAAGTTTCTCAGACCTGCTCTTGTCAAAGCTTCATCTCCATCATTCTCCAAAATTGGCAAAAGGAAGAGATTCACTTCATTGTCAAGGTAGTCCCGCTCCAGTCCGGGGAATATATTACACTCCAACATGGACAGCATGCCTAATGAGCACCAACACCACATCAGCAGAGTCAGTGATCAAAGCATCGGTGACAAATACATATGCTGAATAATATTTCATATATTAACGACTCAGCTGTGCATTCTCATGAAATTAAACCTTAATGCAAGTTCGATAATGTAAAAATAAATGCGAACTAAAATGCAGAAGATAAAAAACAAAAACCAACAAACAAAAAACACCTGTATTTTAAAGGGGTGTACCGAAAGTAACGCAAAAGTTTTATTAACATAAAGTAATATGGACAATATAAACATAGGTAATTCAAACTGCATAGTCTGAACATAGTCTCAGTCATGAGCGATGCATTTGTGCCAACATTGAACCCAGCTCTCGAATCCTCTTTGAAAATCCCCTTTGGGGGAAGATTTACTCCACTAAACGTGTGCATTACTTCCGGTACACCCATCATAAGGAGATTTTTGTCAAGATGTGTGGCTTTATACATGAGGAAGAAGCAGCTTCCCAGACAAACCTTTATATTTCAGGTGGGAATGAGCCATAAGTTTGTCCACAATCATGTGCATATCTTTTAGGCTTCGGGGACAGAAGTCCTCCCTTCTTGCTTTGTTCTGCAAAAAGACTACAAAACACGCAGTTATGACAGTTAAGTTATGACAGTCTCTTCTCAACCATTGTCCAAAACAAAAAGATGACATTTTGGGTTATCTATCCATCCATCTGCATATCTACCCATCTGTGTGTTTATTTAATTGAATTAAATAAACACCTAATTAAATTAAGACCTGCTTGGCAGACAGGCAGGGCCAGTGTTCTGGCAGCCACAGGCAGCATTATTTACTTCTGTTGAACAAATAAAGTCCACAAGTGTGAAAGTCCATTGTTTGCTATGTACTGTACATGTAAAATGTGCAGTATGGTCATGTGGCGAATCTTGATGCTGTAACTACAGCACAGGTTGTTTGTTCTAGCTGGATTAATTAGCATGAAGGAATGATAGGTGATCATTTCAGAATCAGAAAACTGCATGCATGTGGAAGCGCTGAACAAACCAAACAAAATAAAGTGAAGTCTTAGATTTATCACATGTGGAGTAGTTCAATAACGCCCAATACATTTCTTTTTTTATTATTATAATTTTTTCTTGGAACCCTTCATTAGCACTCCCCCATCAAGGCTACAGCTTCCAACCAGATATTACGAAAGACTATAACATGGTTCCTCTGAGCCACATGACGCTGAATGACCACATCTCCAAACTGCTTGCTCACGCATCTTTGGGAGCGGTGTAACACACACTCAGAATAGGGATATAGCTCACGGACGCCCATGATTGGTTAGAGCCACTTGGGAGAGCGCCAAGTGCCTCCATTCCTTTCACTCTGAGAGAGCTCGGCCAATCAGCTCTGTCTAAGCTCCCAGCTACGGGAGGCGAACCCGTTTCTGCAAAACCACTCGGGGATGTCCCCAATACATTTCTGAATCGTTCTCAGTAACAATGTGCTGCATTAGAACTATTTTTACAGAGGATGTGGCTGAATAAATGCACGTGGATTGATGGACGCACTTGTGACTGTATTCATGCACTTAACTAGACAACTAGCTAGAAATCTTTCATGATGTAATGTTAGCAACCATTTTTAGGTGGCTTGGTAGTGGTATTATTTTTATGTGGCTTTGCCAGTAATATAAACAGAAAAGCTTTGAGAGTGAAAAAGAGGTGAAAAGTGCTGAAGTGCGTGATCTAGCTAGACTTACTGAGGTGAGGATAGTATTCTGATCCATCATCCGGTCCTGATGAACCAACACTGTCATGGCTGGCGGACGGAGTCGAAGGCTTCAGCATCTCAGCAGTTTGTAGAAACCTGATTAGCAATAGAAAATAATAAATTTCAAACTCTATTATTCCTGGTATTGGTGTTCTCTCTATATAATATACAAAGACACAATAACCAATAGAGACAGGGGAACAAAAATCTATTCAGTTATGTATTGCGATTATTTAATGTGGCAATTCATCTATCGCCACACTGACTGCAAAGTTATTTTTTGATTTATATATGCTAGTATTTTAGGTAGGCGGCACGGTGGTGTGATGCGCTGTGGCCCTGCACATCCAGGATAGGGGTCTGAGTTTGCATCTTTTCACTGTGCTTGATGGGTGTCATCACGTTTCTTCCCAGGGTTCAAAGACATGCCGGGTAGGCTTGGCACCCTGTCCACAGTGTACAGAGCCTTGTGCCCTGGATAGGCTCCAGACCTACCTTCACTCTGAACAGGATAAGTGCTATAGAGAATGAGTGAGAGCGAGTGCATTTTAGGTGGTAAAATGTTGCTGTTCCTCTATAATCCTACAGGTAGAGCACTCTTAACTATCGGCAGGCTGCACAGCATGCTGTGTGGTAGGAGCACATTATTTGCCATGTTTGTTTCGAATTGTAACAAAATCTAAACAAAAAAATACATAGAGATTTGGGATATTTATAAAAATCGATTCAGCACGAAGGTATCATGCTGGAAGTTCCCATTCCTAGTAACAAGATCATCAAAAGATAGAGCGTAAGAGTCCGTACAGTTAAATTTCTGTGAAAAATCCCTCTACATGTCCTTATTAAAGGAACCTATTATTAATAAATAGCAGATGTAAAAAAGCATTTGAAAATGTAAATTGCAAATTTACTGGTGATAATTTGGCATAGTATCCATACCGAATCTACTATCTCTAGAATTAAACTCACGATCTCTGAATGACGGGTCAAATGCACTTCTGTTGCACCACTCAGGAGCCCATTAACTCTTTTAATGCCATTACTGAAACATTACACACGAGCACAAGTAGATGAGGATTACAGCATTTCCTGAATAAATATATAAATAAACTACTTCTTACCTGTAGATGTTGATGTCTGTGAACCAGTCCTGAACTACAACTACAACATGGCACACAGTGAAGAGAAAAGCAGCTATCTGTAAAGACTGAAGACAAACCAAGATTGAATGAAGAAAAATACGGTTTGACGTTGATCTAAATTAATATAGTTTCTAAGGCTTTTACAGTTGAGGATATTAATACAAAACATATTTCAATTTCAGCGAAATCTGATACAACAATTGATGAAAAAATAATTAAAAACGAAAAACATTTGAAAAAAGGTGAACTAAATGAACAGTTTTCAGTTTCAATACATTAAATTTTTTGATCCCTGTTTTATTATACATTATTAATGAGGCATACTTCCTATGTTATAAACTGACCTGCATCTCCACATACGTGTGTGGTAGGTTATATTCCGGTGGCAACTTTCGGTCATTATTAATGAGATGATCCAAGATTGATGGACTCAGAATTGGCTGAAAAGGGGCAAGACATGTCAATAACACAAGCTCAAAATAAGAACAGCAAACAAACACACTCCACTTGCAGGTTTAACACAAACACCTGAAATTTCTTGCAATCAGCCAATCACGTGGCTGCACACAGGACATAAAACCATTAATTTAAAGGTAAAGGGCTTAAGGTAATGTTCACCTTAAACAGTCTGTTGTTTTTCCTTATTTTTTGCACACAAAACTCAGACATCCAACTCCAAGTTTTAGTTTTTTTCTTTTCTTTTCCTTCTTTTAATAAGCTGGGTGTCAAGCCTTTCTTAGACATGTACAGTACGGCTGGCTTGGAGTTGAGAATGTGTGTAAATCCATGCACTACATATTTATATTTTGTAATATAAAAAATATTGTTGAAAGAAACAGTCTTCTGGAATATTTCAGAAACTAATCTCCTGCACACTCTCACTCACTCATCTTCTATACCGCTTTATCCTGTATTCAGGAGCCTATCACAGGAGGTTTAGGGCATGTGGCAGGGTACACCCTGGACAGGGTGCCAATCCATCGCAGGGCACACACACATACACACACTGTATCTGTGAGGTGCAAGGCGACAGTGCTAACCACTACACCACCGTGCCGCCATCTCCTGCAGAATAGTCTCTAAAATTTGTACAGACTCAATGGAGAGCAGTTGTGCAGGAAGAAATGCCTTGCTGATGACAGAATGACCAAACTGGTTTGAGCTGACAGGAAGTCTATGGGAACTTAAACACTTTTTACAACTGAAAAGTGCAGAAAGGCAGTCTTGTGGGAGATGTGATACAACAAAAGACCACATTTTTGTCAGCCAAAAAACTGGCTACAGTGCAGAATCTCTTGACCTTTGTATCCACATGAATTTATGCATCGCACTGCTGCAACATAATTGGCTGATTGTTTAAGTGCATGACTAAGCAGGTGTACATAGAACAAGAAAAAAAAGAAAAAAAATCTTGTTAATGCTATTCTTACATAATAGAAAACTGATAATAGTTATTCAAGGCGATCAAACTGACCTCTGATGAACGTACAAGGACATTTCCCCACACATTCCATCTTAACATGCGCATTTTAGTGCTTCACTGCTCACACATGATTTATGAGCTAATTCACAGGCTTTCCTGAGCTGAACTGGGTGTCTTAGAGCAGAAAACATTTTTTTAAAAAGGCCTAGAAATGGGGTTCTCCTGGACAAACGGTTTGGATCTAACCTGATATAAATGCAAAACTGATAATGTAAAAAAAAAAAAAAAAAATCCCTTTGACTTTCTAACAAATTTCAAAGACCTATCCAGTCTCAGTAACTGATTTTCAACATGAGTAACAAACAAGAGCCCCTGATTAACCTGTGTGTCCAGGAAGATCACTCTCTCTTGTGTAATGTAGAAGTCGATCCCACTCGTTTGGTTGCCCCCCCTCTCTTTGATCTCCTGCGTCTGGGCCCTGAACACATACGCCCTGCAATGCACAAAGTAAGTATTTTCAGTCCTGTGACCAGTATTGCCAGTAACTCCACTCGTAATGATCAGGTATTGAGTTACCGAAAGACAGAAAAATGTGGTAACACAACAAGTTACCAATCAGCCATTACATTATCACTACTGACAAGTGAAGTGAATAACATTGATTATTTCCTTACAATGGCAGGAGATAATTAACGCTTTATTGAATCATGATGAATGAAGCTAACTACATTATAAATGTGAACAACTTTCAGGCTTCTATTAAACTAAGTGAAATACAATTATTAGCCGGATTTGTTGTGGTTCCTTTGAAAATGTCTGAACGCACTGCCATTGCTTATTTTCTGAAATAAAAGCAGCAGGTGTGTAAACTTGGCAAGAACAAAATAATTACATGGTAGTTGAAGTTTGTTGTACCTCAGCAGTGGATTAAAAAATTTTTTTTTATAATTTAAGGTACAATTGTTAACATTAGAACATTAAGTGATCCAGGAAATGCCTGACATTAACTGTTACTATACTGCTGCATCTATAGTACAGTCAAAATTTTGGACACAGAATTTGCTTCATTCCAGAACAATACTAGAGACTTCAAAGCTATGAAAGAATACATATGAAATTAGATTTTTAGAATTTTAAATAATACAAACTGAGTAACAACAGTTAACAGTTATTTTAAGATATTTTAAGTTCTTGCATAAACAGTATTACACAAGTGCATTTGCAAAACCTATCAAGCACCATGATGAAACTGTCTCTCACGAAGACCATCCCAGGAAAGCAAGACCAAGACTTACCTCTGCTGCAGAGGAGAAGTTCATTCAGAGTTACCAGCTTCAAAAATAACCAATTAACAGCCATTAGATTAGCGTATTTACACCGCGTTCCAAATTATTATGCAAATTGGATGCAAGTGTCAAACATTAAATGTTTAGTTTTTAAATTAAACTCATGGATG
>JAQMYJ010000033.1:7160300-7188363 GCA_030014305.1 Clarias laeviceps
AGATAGATAGATAGATAGATAGATAGATAGATAGGAGATTGGTGCAAGAATATACAACACTGCTTCAATGTTTTCATACATAAGCAGGCATGTTATGCAGTAGCTTCCATGACCAGTATAATGAGGTATTTTGCATAGACAGAAAGCCACACCTCAGCTGAGAATTATAGGGCAGCGAGACTTACTCTGCTTCAGTGCTTGAGGGTTGCTGAATCATACCATCACACTAACTTGTAACTACCCAAGTGTGAAAACTTGGAATAGCTATCGTGAAATAAGAAACATGAAAGAAATATCCCAGTCATGCCAATCTTGTCATGTGTTGTGACAGTTTTTGACAGTCAGTTATGTAGATTTAGATAGGAGTATCACATTACAATAGCATTTACATTTGATCCCCTGCAGTATTGGTTTTTATTGGTTGTAAAGTTTGGACTCTGTTTTATACGCTCTCCTCATTGTTAAATATCTCAATGATTAATGATAACACGTTAATGTTATTTTCCTTTTGTCCTTTTGACATTCAGGACACTAGCACAGCTAGTCAAAGTTCAGTTTTTCAATAATAATAAGAATGATAGAAATCTGAGGATATACAAATCACAGAGGCTCACAGAAACAAGACAATGAAACATTGAAAGAATGTCACAAAATTAGATTTTTTTCCCCCAACAGTTTAACCAAGATCAGTCTTGTACTGACAACCATGATGTGGCCTGTTTTTTAAATAGTTTTTTTTTTTTATTCTAATGTTTGATGTAAATGTTGACTTATGCACTGATATAAGACCTGTATCTGCATACATTTATGTATTTTGCCTAAATTATTGGCAATTTTTTTATTTGCATGAATAGACTGGGGTAGAGATGTTCTTGTTAAAGTGGCCAGAGAGCATACATTTGGTTTAATGTAGTTTACATTAAGGTTTATCATTTACAAAATGCTTACGAATGCAGTAAAATCAATTTCAGCAGAAGTTGAACATAAGCAAAAGGTGAGGATGTACAAGTGAGGAAAATTGTATATAATAAAAAAATACTGTAAAGTTTGATAGGTGACTGGTGATATTTGTAAGACTGATCCTATGTGCACTTTCGTAGTCATTGTGTTCTGTTTAGTTTCCATGATGCATGTTACTGTAGTCATGATCATGTTCAGTACCAGGACTAGCTGAGATCTAGTCAAGACAGAGTAATAATAAATCTTTAAACATAACCCCCCCCCTTTACTAACTACCTTTCCTGACTACCTTACATTTCTTGGTAATAGAGACTCTTGTCTTATTGCCAAGCGTGAGACAAAGAAAACTGAAATTCACTACCTGGCTAAAAAATGTCAGTTACAGAAGCCAAAAAAAAAACAACTAAGAAGCTTGCTGAAATGATTAGAATTGGGTTAAGGCTGGAACTGGGTTACTGTCCAAAACATTTAAACCTGGAAGAATAGTACTGGGCGGCATGGTGGCTCAGTGGTTAGCACCGTCTTCTTACAGTGGTCCAGTTCACTTCCTGGCCAGGTTCAATTCCTGCCTCTGTGTGCATGGAGTTTGCTTGTTTTGCACGTGCTGGGTGGGTTTCCTCTGGGTACTCTGGTTTCCTCCCACATTCCAAAGACCTGCCTCGTCCCCTAAGCCCCCTGGGATAGGATCTGTGACCCTGTATACAGGATTAAGTGGTATAGACAATGAGTGAGTGAGAGATAGTACTAAACCATCAATGGCATAGAAGAAATATGTCCAGAAACAAAAGAAAAAAAGACGGATTGGAGATCGCTTAAACTCCTGGTGAAGTTGCATCATAAAAAAAAATTATAGATCATTATATTATAGAATTATAGAATCATAGGAAAATCGTGTGTTATGAGACTAATCAGAAAAAAAGTCTTTAATTTGCTAGAGAGCATAAATATTGAAATTTGGAGCAATGGAAAAAAAAAAGTCACGTGGTCTGTTGAGTTTAAATATATCCTATTACGCAGCACTGGGCACATCAGAGTGGAAGTAATGAAGTAATGTGTACATCATTCGTATAGCCCTCCGGAGGCAGTGCTGTGATCTGGGTTTGATTCTTTTGGTCAAGTCTAGACTCTAGAAACCTCAATATCACTTACACACTGTCTATACCACTTTATTACAGTATGTATACAGGGTCGCCTGGAGCCTGTCCCAGGAGACTTAGAGCATGAGGCAGGGTACACCTTCGACCACACACACTCACTCGCACACTTCAGGTTATTTGATAACGCCAATTAGCATGTCTTTGGACTGTGGGAGGAAACCAGAGTACCAGAAGGAAACCCACAAAGCATGGGGAGAATATGCAAACTCCATGCATACAATTGGAAATCAAACCTGGACCCTGAAGGTGCAAGGCGACAGTGCTAACCTGTAAACCTGAAAATGTAATTGGACAAAACAAATCAGGTGATCTCTGGACCTTTAACCTTTACCCGACTTTAGACACTCAAGGTCGGTCTAGTAGTGAATCGGAAACGAATCGGTTCCTTTCGAACGAATCTTTTTAAGCGACGTGGTTGAATCTATTATATAACAAATGTATCAATCTATATGATGTTATAGGAAAAATGCTACACTTGTCATTTGTATTAAATTCAGAACGATACAGCGAAGAAACTATTTCACAAGTAATTAAAAAAACTAAAACACATGAACATTTTTTTTTAATGCGCGAGGGCTAGAGTGCTTTCATTGACCAGAAAATGTCGCCATCTAGCGACATCGTGTCACCCCAACAGCACTTTCGTCAGAAATAAACCGGGGCTGTGTATTGGAAATGTGAACTTAAATGATTTTAAATGGTTCCTACGCTACGTAAAGTACAATGTAAGATTGTAAACGAAGCTTTTTATTTGGTCTATTTGCTTTATATTATGTAGAACATTAATAGATTTGGGTGATGAATCGAATGAATCGAAACGTGTCGTTGACTTACACGGTTCTTTCAAAAGAACCGAATCATCTCCAACGGTGGCGCCATTTCAGAAGTAGCTCCATAACTTAAGTGGTGTAAAAACATATACAAAATAACATGGGAAAGTTAGTCATACTCTCGGTTGTGGTGGCAGCTTTAGCTGTACTGATTGGAGAGCGATTTTATGCACTAAGGTTGGTTAAGAGTATTCTTTGTAGTGAAATCTAGCGTGAGACAGATTTTATTGCTTTGACTGCTCAACTCACCAACTTCTTTTAATGCAAAAATGTTGTTGTTGGTCTTTCGGCTGCTCCCGACAAGGTTCCGCATGGCAGGCGAAACACCTACCACTGAGCCACCAGTGCCCTCTTTTAATGCAAAAATAAACGCCATAATTAATGGTTAATAAAAATGCACATGGTGATCTGATGTGGACTGTGTGTAAGCTTTTTGTTGATATGCAGCTGGATTGTATACTGTATGGTAGCTCACGGGTGAAGCCTTTTTATTTATTTTTGTTTTTGTTTATTTGTTTTTGTTTGTATGGTTATAAATTTTATCATATCAAAGGCCAGCATGACAGTGTCAGGTTTCCATCTGTTATTACTGCAGCATAATATGACAATATAATAATTTGTCATAATATTAGGTGGTGCATAATGTTTGTTTCCTACAGAAATACCGCTTTGGGTTTTCGAGATCTTACTCAAAATCACCTTCCTAACTGTGAGCTGATAAAAGGACTAGGTAAGTGTAGGTAACTTTACTAGATAAATCAACTCAGATTTATAGGAAATACTGTAATTACTCAGGAGTCCGACGAACCTGGACTGAATGTGGTTTCTGTTAGTCATAGTTAATAAAACTACCTCAGTTATTTGACGGCCAAATTTTATTATCTACTGTACCATGTAGACATTCTCCTTGGCATGCTTTCAGTAATTACTTCATGAATGTTGAAGTGATTCGAATTGGGACTTGTGATGCGATCTTGTGAATGAAGGCATAAAACCGAGACAGTGCAGATGGTGTTGTTAACAGAGAGATTGCAAAGTCCCACACAGGTTTACAAAGCTCTGCCATTGAGAAGAGAATTTAAATAAAATGCCAAATAAACATTTCCTTACAAAACTCATTGTATCAATTATACTTGTTACATAAAAAAAACAGAATACAGTATGTCCCCTACATATGAACATTTGAGTTATGAACTCATAGATACAAACATGCATTTGCACATGTTCAATAGCGGAAGTTAGATCACATGTCCAGCATACATTTTCATATGCTTGCAGCATGCATCTTCTGCAAGTAGTTATGGTGTAGTGTTCAGTTCAGTACTGTACTGTAATATACTGTGCATAGCCAATTGTGTTAGTATCCTAATACTGAGACAATGTATGTTGGACTTACGATCAAATTGGACTTATGAACAAGCTCTTGGAACGGAGCTTGTTCGTATGTAAGGGCTTACTGTAATGAATATAATTCTGATCTGCATTATTTTCACCAATCATATTTGAGAACACAGTAATGTTATATTAGAAATGTGTTAAGAAGCAAAGTATTGTTTCTATTTGCAGAGATTGGAGCTGAAGACATCACCATACTTGAAGATAGACTGGCCTTCATAAGCACTGTATGTTCTTATTTTACACACTATGTTTAAACATGTTTGATAAGATTTACTGAAAATGACTCAATTATAGGCATATACAATACATACATACATGCATAGCCTACATATATTTTATATACTACCAGTCAAAAGTTTGAAGACACTTTCTCCTTCAGTTATTTTTTCTTATTTTTCTTATTTTCAATATTGTACATGAATAATGAAGACATTTAAAAATTATTAAACAAAAAAGGTGTTAAACAACCCAGAATATGTTTTATATTATACAGTAGTTTGACCAAAGTAGCTACATTTATCTTGAAGGGTGGGTACAGAGTCAATAGCCCAATTAGTGCTACTACAAATATTGTACATAATCCGTATTATGTCAAGTACAGAAAAAAAAAAAAGAGTCCATCATTACTTTATGAAATGAAGGTCAATAAATCCAACAAATCTCAAGAACTTTGAATGTATCCCCAAATGCAGTCACCAAAACCCTCAAACGCTATGATGAAACAGGCGTGAGGACCATCCCAGGAAAGGAAGACCAGGAGCTACCTCTGCTGCATAGGATTGGAATGACCAGCCTTAGAGACCGCCGATATACAGTATGGCAGCTCAGATTAGCGCTCACATAAATGCTTTTAAGAGTTCAAATGGCAATATATTTCAAGATCCATTGTCCGTCAGTCAGGCCTTCATGGTCGAATTGTGGCTAAGAAACCCTTACTAAAAACAACAAGCAGGAAAGACTTGTTTGGGCCAAAAATCACACAAATGGACATTAAATCAGTTCTCAAAAAGTGATGGAGGGTTCTTTGCTGGTGACGGTCAAAATTGAAGGCACACTTAGCCAGCATGGCTACCACAGCATTTTTTAAGTGATATGCCATCATACCTGGTATTCACTTAGTGGTATCATTTGTTTTCCAACAGGACAATGACCCCAAACACACCAATAGGTTGTATAAGATCTATTTGTCCCAGGAAGGAGATCGATGGAGTGCTGCATCAGACAACCTGGCCTCCACAATCACCCGACTTAAATCTAGTTAAGATGGTTTGGGATGAGTTGGATCAGAGAGTGAAGAAAAAGCGGCCAACAAGTACTTGGCACCTCTGGGAACTCCTTTAAGATTTTTGAAAAAACATTTCAGTGATTACCTCATGAGGATGGCTAAGAGAATGCTAAGAGTGTGCATAGCTGTCATCAAAGCAAAAGGTTGTCTACTTTGAATAATTGAAAATATAAAGCATATTCTGGGATATTTAACGTTTTTGTTGACTACATAATTCCATGTTTGCTGTATCAAAATTTGAATTTTTAAGTATTAATCCACAATGTTAAACCAAAAAAAAAAAGTGTGTGTGTGTGTGTATATGTATGTGTATATATGTGTGTGTGTGTGTGTGATATATGTATATATACACCCACACACACTTGACACTTCATTGGGTACAACTGTTCATCTGCTTGTATCAACGCAAATATCTATCAGCCAATAAGATGGCAGCAACTTAATGCATTTAGGCATGTAAACATGGTCAAGGCAATCTGAAATTCAAACAGAACATCAGGATAGGGAAGAAAGGTAATTTAAGTGGCTTTGAATCTGGGGAGTTGTTGGTGTCATAAAGGCTGGTATGCAAGTATTTACAAAACCACCGATCTGCTGAGATTTTCATGCACAACCATCTCTACGGTTTACAGAGATTGATCTGAAAAAGAGAACATATCCGGTGAGCGGCAGTTCTCTGGGCGGAAAAACGCCTTAACTCAAATAACATCTCATTACAAGTGTTAGAGGTATGCTGAAGAGCATCTCTGAGGAGACAACATGTCAAACCTTGAAGCAGATGGACTACAGCAGCAGAAGAAGACGCTGGGTGCCACGCCTGTCAGCTAACAGCAGGAATTTGAGCCTACAGTTCGCATTGGCTCACTAAAATTGGACCATAGAAGATTGCTGTTCTGATAAGTCTCGATTTCTGCAGCCACATTTGGATATTCAAGATTCAAGATTCAAATAACTTTATTAATCCCAGAGGGAAATTGCTTAATATGGAGTGGTAGGGTCAGAATTTGGCATCAATAACATGAAAGCATGGATCCATCCTACCTTGTACCAATGGTTTAGGCTGGTGATGGTGTAATGGTGTAGGAGATATTTTATTGGCATACTTTGGGCCCATTAGCACTAGTTGAGCTTTGTTTAAATGTCACAGCCTACCTGAGTATTGTTGCTCACTATGTCCATCATCTCCTCATGACCACAGGATAAAAAGCTAAAATCATCATAAAACGGTTTAATATAAGTTCACAGAAATCAAACGGCCTCCACAGTCACAGAGCACCATTGCGATGTGGTGGAACATCGTGCATCGTGGATAATATGCACATGCGTGATGCAGCACATGCGTGATGCTATGTCAACAGGGACCAGTATTGCTAAGGAATGTTTGAACCTTGTTGAATCTATGCCACAAAGAATTAAGGCAAAAAGGTGTCCAACCCAGTTCTGGACTTGTTAGTTATTGTTTATTTATTGTTGCTGTTACATTCATGTGTTTTAATAGAATTTGGTTTAGTTATAATGTGGTCAAATTCAACAATCATAGGGCTTGAAGTATCCAGGTATGCCTCGTCTTTCTGATACACCTGGAAAGATCTATGTGCTCAATCTGGCCTCTGGAAAAGATCCTACAGAGCTCCACATTAAGGGGGACTTTGATGCAGCTTCTTTTGGTCCACATGGAATCAGTGTATATACAGATGAAGGTATTTCGGCATGTTTATTTCATAATTCTTTAATACTTCCCACTCTATCAAAAGCAGTGTTACGAAATGATCCTGTTGCAGATGGCTCTCGATATTTATTTGTGGTGAATCATCCACATGACAACAGCCAGGTTGAGATATTTCAGTATATTGAAGAGGAGAACACTCTAGTGCACATGAAGACTATAAAGCATGAGTTGCTGCATAAGTATGTTCATCCTAAACACAAACAGGCTTTTCACTATACTGTATGCTGGACACATATATATATTTTTTGTGGTAGAAATCTATTCATGAATTCTTGTACATCTTGTCTTGTAAAATCTGCTAGCGTGAATGACATTGTTGCTGTTGGAGTGGAGAATTTTTACGCCACTAATGACCACTACTTCACCAACGAGTACCTGAAGCTTCTGGAAATGCTGTTCTCTCTGCCCTGGTGTAATGTGGTGTATTATAGTCCTGAAGCAGTTCGTGAGGTGGCAGGAGGATTTTTCGGGGCCAATGGAATCAACATCTCTCCTGACAAAAAGTAAGTCTTTGGGGAAACATAAAAATAAAAAACATTAATTTGCAACACAAATGATTAAAAACTTCTTTCTTTTGGTCCAGGCATTTGTATGTGTCCGATTTAATGAATCACCAAATCGTTGTGCTGAACATCAAGAAAGACAATGTACTGTCCCGTGTGAAGGTATGCCTAAGCTGTGAGGAATATGCATGAAGGAGACTGACAACCCCATTTACAGTACTTTCGCATGCATTTATTGAAATGTTGTTAAAAGCTGTTATGTTCTTGGTGTACAGGAAGTTGCCGTAGGCTCCCTGTGTGACAATATTGAAGTGGAGAGTAAAACTGGAGACTTGTGGATGGGTTGCCACCCAAATGGAGTTAAATTTCTTCTACATGATCCAAATGATCCACCTGGCTCAGAGGTGTGTGTGTGGAAAATACATGTTCATATATGTTCTTCATTCACGAGTGGAAGGAGTTTTGACTCACAGTTTAAGCAATATCGCACGAGAAGAAAATTCGGTAGCACAGCCCGACATCAAGTGGGATATTGCTTTCATACACAGTTCTAAAAATTTGGATTTTTTAAAAAATGTATTCAATCAGTTATTTGGCTTCACCAATACGAGTCCCTCCATGACGGGTAGATCTAGCGTTAAGCTGGCAGTTAGCATTAAGCTTGAACCAGAGGCAGTGCTTTTTTTGGCTAAAGGGGCACAATTGCAGTGGATTGTCTTCTAAACTTTTTACAAATGTGACAAATAAATTAATACTGTTGTCATGCCGTGAGCTGAGATTGGTTACTGTATTCATACCTCACACTTAACGATAACACAATTGTAACCTATTGTAACAGTTGTGTATCAGCTCTTTATATCTTTGCCTGACTCCTACAGCTGTGCTGGTTACAGGTTTACTTGCCGATATCACACAGCGCTCTCCAGTGGAAATTAACCAAATACCTTAAAAAGAGAGGGGTGTTCATGTACACCATTCAGACTTCAGCTGTGAATATAAACACCTTTGGCTTTAAAAAAAAAACATACTGCAAAAATAGAATTCAACAGATAACATAGCCATGTAATCTGGAAAAGTTAAGGTAGCCTGTCTCTCTATAAGTTGAATGGAAATGATGCCTCTGATTTGAACACCTGTGAAAGAGTGATACATACTGTATAGTTAAAAGGCTCAGTGCCGTTATACTGAATATCAGCACTCATGAAATCCCTCTTGTCCAATTAATTTACTTGGACGGAACTAACCGTTGTAGAAATACACCAATAATATTTGTCTTATTTCACAGTGTAGCAATATTTGAAAAACTTCAAATGGAAAGACAAATGACAAAAATATTAATTATCTGTAACTTAATTGATGTGCAATGAAAACGGTTTGACAAATATTTTGTTTTATTGTGATATTTTATATTTAAAAATATCTGTGCTATCCTGAAACTCAGCCCTGTGCACATTTTGGCTCCACACAGACCACAGTGCATGCGTCATAATGATGTATTCAGGAAGAGCTGAGGATGATATGCAGCATTAGAGTATATGTCACAGTCCAAACGGAGACAAACAGATCTGTTACTGATCCATCACTAAGTGCTGACTCTTAAGTAATGGACCGCATTAGAGCGCCCCAGTTACACGCTCTCCAAAGTGTGTCTTTTAATGTTTAAGATCCTGCATGCTGACATGTCTGATTTTCTTTGTCTCACTCCTTTTTAAAGTGTGCCATTTCAGTGGGTGTAGTTTTAAATCAATTGTCTTGACCTGCAATTTCTTAGCTAATCGGAATGCAGAAGCCGGAAACTGCTGGAGAAAGAAGAATGCATCCTTTAAACCCACTTATGTTCAGGACATTATATCATTTCTAATCGTTATATCATTATACAGTATAAATTTTTGTACCTTTTACAACCCATACTCTGATGTTCTAACAAAATGCAGAAAAAAAGTGATTTTTTTTTTCCCCCAGTAGCAACCAATTAATTTTTTGTATATTCAAGAATTTTGATTCACAACGACATTCTTAATGTTCACTTAAGTAAGGCTAGGTTAGCACTTAGCGGTTAACCTACCCATTTTTAGGTTTGTTGTTGTTTGTGGTTCGTTCGCCACTACTACTACCTTTTTAAGGTTTCAAGGTTTACATAGCATTAACTTTTATTTAGCTGCACAGGAAAAAATATCAAGAAGCCTTTTTTTTTTTTTTTGCTTTTGGGAGAAAATTGCTGGTGAGAGGGGGTTGAATAAAGCAGGTACTAGTGGCCTAGCACCTGCTCGCTCTATTTAAACACTCTGGCAACATCCCACGCTTTTTCTCATGTCTAGAGTTCCATATTAGCTCTGATGGTCTCGGACTTCCCAGCAGTATTATTATTATTATTATTATTTTTTTATTTGAACAGTGTTTAGTGCAGCCTGTTACAATCTGTGCAGATTATTGCTTGTTTTATTACTCACTCAGTGACATTAGTTACTATTAATAACAAGAAAAAGTCATGGAAAAACACACTGGTACATCCTGGCCACATACTAACCTTAAAGTCATTTTAAAAATAGCATCACTCATAACTTCAGGATGTAGTCGAGTCACCAGCTTTAAAATTGTCCATTGTTCAGAAAGCAGTCCAATGTGAAATATCGCATACCTTTAAAATAACTGCAGGAACACGTTCACTGAAAATATTTAGGTCCCTTTGCTTCACTTGGTATCAGAAAGAGAGAGTTTGGTGTTTTATTAACAGCCACCATTAAGAGCATGTCTTGCCTTTTGTCATGCTGTACACTTTGCTGTAGCCAAATACAAAAAGGTGATTCCTGGGTTAAAAAAAAAAAAAAAAAAAAACTAAGTTAAAGAAACTTAAATGACATTAACCAAATTAGTGTATGAATTTAATAAGTGTATCTCATTAGCTCATTATTTGTTAAATAATTGGATTAACAAATGTCTATGGTCAGCGATACAAACGCTTGTACGCTTAAGGCTGTAGGTTATTGAGTTTCTGTTCGGAAGGTCGGGAGGTTGAGTCCCAGCCCTGCCAAGTTAACTCTGTTGTGTCCTTGAGCAAGGTCCTTAACCCCATGTGCTCCAGGGGTACTTCATCCTGCCTGACCCTGCACTCTGACCCCAGCTTCCTAACTGGGATATCCAAAAAAATGTATTATTTCACTTTGCTGTAAGGTGTATGTGAATATAAATAATTTAATCTTATTCTTAAAATACTTGTATGCACAATATACCAATATATTTGTTTGTATTCTATTGGCTCTATAAGACTCAGAAGAATGTTTTATATTTTAAAAGTAAAACTCTATACAATACTGAATCACACAGTATTATGTCATAGTGTGTTAAAACACCTTTTAAAATGAATATTGAACATGTAATTATAAGTTCATATATTGCATCGTTTATGATATATTAATGCACATTGAGATGTAAACTTTTTTAAATGCAACATTTTATGGAATTATTATTATTTCTTAATACCGTATTCCTTGTTTTGATATCTTTTAATATTTTATATTCTGTAAATGCCATATACATTCTATAATTTGTCTTTTTATATAAATTTTTCTGTCTTAGGTCATTCGTATTCAGAATATCCACTCCGACGAGCCAGTGGTGACTCAAGTGTACTCTGATAATGGCAGCGTGCTCATAGGATCTTCAGTGGCTACTCCATACCGAGGAAAACTCCTTATCGGAAGTGTTAACCAAAAAGCCCTGATGTGTGACCTTGAGTAGAACACGCGCAAACATCGAATACTGTTCTGCATCACTACAGTGCCTCACATACAGATTGGAAAGTGTCTTAGTGTGCCCTGGCAGAGATTTTACATGTATAATAATAATATATAAAAATACAAAATAATTGAAAAAGTAATGTTTGCATCTAAACTTTTAGTGATGTGATTAACCACTACTAATTACACACACTGCACACTACAGACAACAGTGGCAAAATAAGTAGCAAAGCACATGGATGTAGCAGCATATAAAACATACTTTTTCAATTACTTTTTCCACATGGTGCAAGCAAGGGTTGGACAGCTTTTTGTATTTACACGGATTATCTTTGTGTGATATTAAAAATTTGACTTTTAAGAGTTGCAGGTAACCTTTCATAAGTTGCTGGCCTAAGTACAGTGCTAAAAAAAGCATAATTTGTAATGACTAATTTTGTGTAAACATTTGACTTTAACTGT
The DNA here is from genome assembly GCA_030014305.1 of Clarias laeviceps. NCBI lineage: Eukaryota > Metazoa > Chordata > Actinopteri > Siluriformes > Clariidae > Clarias > Clarias laeviceps. Next base: position 7,172,362 of record JAQMYJ010000033.1, read on the forward strand.
ATTACCAGGCTAGACTAAATAATTTGAGGTTGGTATAAGACAATCTAAAGGAACAATGATCATAAATATGGGTTGTAAAAAAACTGGTTGAGATTAAGTGGGGAGCACAGGTACAGGTTCAGTAATTTCTTTTATTAGTGGGTGATTATAGAATGTACTAGCTTTAATATATAGAATTTTTCATTATATATTTGGTAATACATACTGTTGTGTTTGAATGGCTATAAAGCTGATGCTGTGATTTTCTTTATACTGTGAACTCTAGTTTAAGAGCTTACAATATGCTCCACAATGTTATGTTCAAATGAAATGAATAGTCATAACCATTTACCTCTTTGTCTCTGGTGTAGAATGTACTTCAGGACTCAAAATGATATTTTTCGTTCATCATAGTTAATGCACCAAAAAAGCAAGCGTTCAGTCTTTTTAAAAAATTTTTTTTTACCCTTTTACGTTTTCTGCATTTTGTTGTGTTTCATGTTCACCTTTAAAATGTAAATGATTGTGTTAAGCTGCTTTGGGACAATGTCAATTGTTAAAAGCGCTATACAAATAAAATTGAATTGAATTAAATGTAAAATGTATCCCCCCCCCCCTTCATCATCTGCATACAATCCCCCACAATTACAAAGTAAGAACAGGTGTTTGGAGAGTTTATTAAAAATAAAGAAATGTTTAATTTACATAAGTATTCAGACCCCTTATTTAGTACTTGGTCAAAGCACCTTTGACACCTTTGATAATAGCCTCAAGTCTGCTCATGAATGAAGTTAATAAAGCTTGGCACACCTTTCTTTTCTTCAATTCTTTTTGGGAGAATCGCTCAAGCTCAACAAGGATGAATGGGGAGGGTTAATGCGCAGCCGTTTTCAGGTCTTTCCAGAGATGCTCTGTTGGGTTCAGGTCTGTACTCTTTCACAGAGCAATGCATGAAGCCACTCCTCTGTTTTCTTGGTGTTATGCTTTGGGTCATGGTCTTGTTGGACTGTAAACCTTCATCCCGGCCTGAGTACCTGAGCACAAGGTTTTTACTCAATATACTGTAGCTCATTATTTTATCTGCATCTATATTTCCTATGTATTGATTAATCTCCCAGTTGCAGAAAAATATCCGAACAGGTTTAAATGAGGTGATGTGCAGTCCTGATTCCAAATAGTACAATTTTCGTGTCAGCAGTCCAGAGGATTTTGTTTCTCATGGTCTGAGAGTTCTTCATGTGCTTTTTTGGCAAATCCACAGCCAGATGTCATGTGCCTTTTAGTAAGGAATTTCTTCTGTCTGATCATATAGTATAGGCATGATTGGATGGAGTGCTGCTTCGGTGGTTGTCCTTCTGTAAGTCTTTCTGATCTCCACAAGGGAACTCGGGATCTCATTTATAGGGACCCTTAGGTTTTTGGTTATCTCTCTGACCAAGTCCCCCTCATCTCCAATTACTCAGTTTGGTTGGGCGGCCAGATGGAAAGACTGTTGATTGTTCCAAATTTCTTCTATTTGAGAATGATGGAGGCTATCATGCTTTTGGTGCCTTCAGTGCTCCAGAAAATTCTTGTATCCTTTCCCATACCTGTGTCTTGGCACAATCCTGTCTCACGGGTCTACAGATAATTCTCTCGACCTCATGGCTTCAGTTTCACTCTGACATCATCTGTGAGACCTTATATAGGCAGGTGCGTGCCTTCCCTACTGATGTCCAGTGAAGTCAGTTACAGTAGGCACAGGTGGACTCCAGTTATGTTGTAGAAACAGCACAAGGACCACTGTTTCCATGTACAATGGATAGTCCAGGACTTTGTAGAAGCTTTAGGTTTATTCAAATGTAGTCATTACTAGTACATTTACATTATTTATTGATGCTTTCATTCATTCAACTTTGGTATGCGTTGCCCTGGTAAGTGCATTCAGAGCGTATCCATCACAGGACACCATGTACACATACTCGCATCCCACAGGCAATTAATGTAGAAAATCCACCTACTTATTGTTATATTTTATATTAATTTGTTATCATGAGGTGGGAGAAGACCAGAGACCCCAGAGGAATCCCACATGCAAGAAATTCCACAAAAACCCAAGCTGATTTTTAGGTTAAAAAAATTTATATCCTGCCCTAACCAGTGTTGTATAAAATAAGAAAGGAGATGAGAGCCATTTGCGTGTATATATATTAAGTTTAATTGGTACATGGATATTAAAAACCATCAAATGTCAACAAAAATGGTACCTCCTTCTCTTCAAAGAAATGTTATTGGCAATTACATCACACCCTGCATTTCAATGCGGTTTGAACACAATTCAACACAATGTCCTGATTCAGTGAGATTATTGTATATCACAAACTTTACACAAGTGGCCACAGCACAAAAAAAGAAATGAATAGTGGAGAGCAGTACTGTATTTTTTTTTTTAACAGAATATAATTAAAACTGGCTGCAAATCTTCTTTGGGGAATTACAACGCCTGCTCATTTTTATTTTCTTTTTTAAACTGTATAATATAATAATTAATATATAATAATTAATAATAATTATTGTCAACTTTTTAAAATCGAAATAGACATGGTTGCATAATGTCCAATTAAAAAGTAAAACAAATGCCATATATACTGTATATATTTTTTGAAATTGGTATTTATTGCTTATGTTTCTGCTTAGGAATAGCTACATCTGGTAAGTTCTTTTTCTGAAGTCTGTAGTTAAATTTACTTAGTACCCTTGGCCATATAGTGTTCATCTTAAAAACATCACATACTGTAGGCTAATAAAGTATTGATACAGCCCTTAGGTTGGCAGGGAAAAATCAATGAATCAGTATTACAAACAGTATTTTTGAGAAGGTTTGTAAATCAGTGACAGTATCCCAGCCAAAGCCTTTTCCAAACCTTTTTGATTAAAATTTCCTTTAACCAGGAAATGGAGACATTTTCGTATGACTTGGCCCACGCTGTAGGTCAGCCGAGAATCAAGATTAAATACATTACAGTCCAACAGCTGTGAAGCAATCCCTCTCAAGTGTGTAGTTGGCTGAAATCATATACAAAGTCATAATCTTTTGGTTCTTTGGGTATAGGGGGTGGAACTTCAGGAATTTGGACATTCTCAAGGTCTAGGAGGCGGAGCTTTATCTCCATGGTCACCAGTGTATCCATATCTGACTTGGTGAGTTCACTTGTCATCTCTTTTCCCAATAGAGCATTCAAGCCATCTGTCCAGATGCAATACTGATGAGCAATAAAGAGAAGGCTTTCAAGAAACGATTGTTTTTCAAGAAAGAGAGTGTTTCAAGAAACATTGGACTACATGGTGGATTAATTTCTTCTTAATCATTAGGCATTTTTATAGTAAAATTAATTGGATATGTATGTACCATATACTGTATGTATGTCCAAACACTTGTGGACACCTGACCATCACATCCATCTTTGCTTTTTAAAAATACCATTCCAGGTTGTTATCCCCTTTTTTTTTTTTTTTGCTGTAGAACAACCTTAAATCTATTGGAAAAGCTTTCCATTAGATTTTGGAGCATAGCTGTGGGAATTTGTGCTCATTCAGCTTCAAGAACATTAGCGAGGTCAGGTACTGATGTCAGAAAAGAAATGTTAAACAAAAGAAAGCTGAGTTGGCCTCAACTGCAGCATCTCTTAAGTGGTGCTATGGAAAAAAAAAAAAAAACAATCCTGATCCTGCCAATCTGCTCTATGAATCCGAGACGTGGGCTCAACAAGCTTGACATCACAAATGTGATGTCTATAGCACAATCTGGGAATCTCCCTTTGCGACAGGATCTGGAACAAAGACATCCGAATGTGCTGTGACACACAGCTGACATATGATGAGATGATTCAAACAAAGTGGTGGTTTACGGTGGTTTGGACACATCTCCTGAAAGGACCCCAACTGGATTCCCTATCAACTTTTATGGCACCAATGACCATGTGGTTGGAAGATACAAAAGCTGACACCATAAACCAAAGAGTGTTCAATGTAAAGGTCATCGCAACCAACAGCATAGCATGGAGAGGAATCGTGAAGGAGGCGGGGACACATGCAGCATCCACAGCAGTGTATCATCTAGGGCAACTTTAACTGCCAGCTCAGGAAGATGATGACTAAATAGACCTGAGGTGCTGGCAGGTTTCCAGTTCAATCCAATGATGATCAGTTGGGTTGAAGTCAGGGCTTGGAGTTCTCCACACCACCATTGGCAAACCATCTCTTTATGGAGCTTGTGTTTTGCAAAGGGGGAATATCATGCCAGAATATGACTGGGCATTTTATTTCCAGCAAAGAGACATTGCAATTTTAAAACATATAGACATATAATTGTAGGCTTCCAACTTTTAGGGAAGAACCACATATAGGTGTGATTGTCAGTTGTCCACAATCCTTTGGCTATATACTGTAATTGCAATAGTGGGACTAGTAAACCTGTACCCCTCCTGTGAGATTAGGGGTAAGTGCAGTTCAGATTTTATACAAACAAACCTAAAAGGTGTTACCTCATACTTGTCTGGAGCAATGAAGTTCAAATATTCATCAGAATCATATAAAATGGAGAACGCAAGCTCAGGCACCTCCTGCAGAGCAGAAAAGTAATAATGAATTCACATTAGATTTCTTTTTGACCTCTAATCATACCCCACTGTGCTTATTATTACTTGTTTCTTAAGGGACAGCACCATGCCAGATGGCAGCCCTGTCACTATTGCATGTGTCCTCTGAAGCCACTTCCTGGGACAGCAAATTAACTTCAGAGGGTATCATGAAGTAAGCAGCAAGTTTTATTTTTACATTTTTCTAAAGTTTTCTGTTTTAAAAGAAAGACTGGATGAAAAAGGGGATTTAAACAAATTGCAGATTAGTTTCAGAGTTGAAATGATCATAGCTGTGATTACTGTCTGGTCCAATATCCTGGTAACTATACATTTTGAACTGTCTTTTCTAGGCACATTTTATCCCACTGACCAATGTCGTGTCAATCTTTGATTTGTGTCTCCCTCCTCATGGAACTCATTTGAAGGAATACTTTGGGCCTCATTTATCTTGGAGTCGGATAAACTCTTTGAAAACATACCTTATTTTGTTTTAGTGCTCCTTTGTCCTTCACGTGAGGACAATCTTTCCCAGTTATCACTGTCTTGATATCTGCTACTGTTACTGAAGTGAGACATGAGGAGGAAGATTTTGTTAGAACACACTCTTAGAAAATAGTACTGAACTAAGGGTACTGTACTAAAGGATATTGTCCTTTTCGTTGATGTGGTAAAGATGCATGTAGAGTACATGTAAAGCTTATATCCTTTACAGTATTACTGTACATCCATCCATCTAGGAACCTCTGTAGTCCGACTAGGGACTGTGGAGGACAATTGTGATCACTGTATTTATTCCCATTTTCACAACTGTGGTAGAACCTCCGGTTAACATTCACAAACACATTTACACATTATGAGCTATTTGGGAACGCCAGTTAGCCTAATCAGCATGTCGTTTGACTGTGGGAGGAAAGCTGGAGGAAAGCTGGAGCACGGGGAGAACATTCGAACTCCATCACACAGATCCTGAGGTGGGAATCAAACCCAAAACCTGGAGGTGCAAGGCCACAGTGCTAACCACTAACCCACATACCAGCCCTAATAGGTATTAAAGTATTAAATTATGTATTATTAAAGTATGTAAATCCACACTTCCAGATGAAAGACAAAACTTTCTTCTAAAGAGAATACAATAGCTTTTTTTGGATACTAAGATAAGTGTCTGTTACTGCAGGAAATTTGCATCACAAATTTAATGAAAATACAAGAAGTTATACAGAAGTTAAATACAGATGCTCACACTTCTCTTGTAGAGATTCATGGGGGATTTGTCCTTGTGACAAATCCTCTACATCCCCATAGTGTAGTACTTTGTGATTTGGAGACAGTCGACAGTACAAAAACTTATCTGAAATAGAGGGAAAGGAAGACAGCACTGTAATCTCATATGTACATGTGGCTTTGGTATCTTGGCAATTTTTGAGAATGTGTGCTGGAGAATGTGTGACAGTTAATGTGGCTCACCTTGTCTGCGGCGAGCACTGATCTTCCTGAAGCAGGCGCCCTCACACAGCCGGTTCAGCCTCTGCTGCTTGATCAGCTCGGCCACCTCCGGCTGGAGCCTCTCACGCAGCTCCCTAAGACACACGAATAAGGACTTGTGTTACCTCAGAAACAGGTGCAATCAGCATACAAGTTCTGTTGAAATCCAGTTTTTCGGGAAGTTGACTACCATGTGTATCGTGTACCTAAGATTTCCTTGACTCCTGCTGGTCAAGAACAGGAACCTGAGACTACAGGAGCACAGGGTTACCAAACTGGCATTTGAAGACTGGACAAAGATCAACCTCAGATTGCTGTTCTGGGCTGAGAGAAGTGGAACCCGATGTGGTCTTAGTTCTGAGATGTTGTATCTGTTCATCACAGAGGTAAAGAGTGTTTAACTGACTTATCATAGCTGATCTTTGTGGTCCAACCAGTCTGGCCATTCTCCTCTGTTTCTACCCCAGAACTACCATTCCCTGCATGTTTTTGTATGCATTTTCCACACCGTTCTGTGATTGTGTCCCAGGAAAATCGGAAACTACTTTAACTAGTTCGTGTGACACCAACAACCACGCCATATTACCAGCCTGAAGTGACTCAAATCCAATTTTTTTATCTTAAAGTGAGACAGATCTGAATTTTTTTTAGAGCTGTTTAAATGCACAAATCTGATGTTTTTTCAGATCGGATTGGAGTCACTTTCCTATGCTAGATCAAATACATATCCACTATGTATTTATGTGACCTGAATGACAATGGCCAGATTGGAACTTTTTGACTCTGCTTGTGGAAAGAGGATGGATGCAGCCCTGCTAGCAATAGCTACTAAAACAGCTAAAGTGAGCTTTTTTCTTTGTCTGAAGCACGACTAACTTGCGGTGATCCTCCAGAGCTCCTCCAAAGACCCTAAGCATATATTTTGATACACGAAAAGACATCGATGTGCGCACACATGCTGTTTCAGAGGACAGACACATCCACATTAGAGATAAGTCACGTGTAATTATGAATGTGAACCATCGTGACATGCAAATCTGATCTGACCAAAAAAATCGGAATTGAACAATGTGGCTTGTAATTTGAATGTAACCTGAGATCACACTTTTTCCTCATTTTGATGTTTGATGTGATGATTACCTAAAGCAAATGACCTGAATCTGTATGATTATGTGCATTTTGCTGCAGCCACATGTTTGGCTGATTAGATAATTGCATGAATGTGCAGGTCTACGGGTGTTCTGGTGGAAGTGGATGGCATATGTATATTCATATACTGTATAAAGCATGCCATTAGTTAAAAAAAAAGATTCTCTGTACAGAAAATGCACCTACTGAGCCATAGCAGTATGGAATACTTCTGCTAGCAACATAAAATAAGTATAAGCATACAAAACCTTTTCAGTTCATGTTTTTGCATGTTCATAATCTGTATGTTTATTATTTATGAGAAATTTGGCAAATTATTCGGAATGTGCGCAATATCTGCTTTGTTCTAGTATCCTTTTCGAAATCTAAGGGGATATTATATGGACACACATACTGTACACATACACGTATACATTATTAATTTTTTCTCAATTTACACCTAAATTGTTTTGTCTTGGATGTTAGAAATTTTTTATTTTAAACTCCTGACATGCAAAGTCTTTCAAACAGATGAGGAGAAATGACTTACTGCATTGTACGTGATTTTAATTCATCCTGGTTCATCATTTTCACCTTCAGTATAAGGGTATGATGGCCTTTAAATTTTGCTGTCGTAGTCAGAAGAAGCTGATGTATCTCCAGCATCACCATCTACATGAACATTTTACACACAATTTACACAGTGGTACTGACCATTTGAAATATCATTTATATATTATTCTTTTATTAATTAAATATCAATTTACCTTTTGAATTTGAATGAACCCTTTTAACAATAATCATTACAATGGATGGTTCCTGTCTTTTCAAACTTTTATAAGCATTTTCTTGCTGTTTTAAAAGACCAGGGAACATATAGAACACATAGAATAGCTACGGCTAAAATGCTTTTCTCAAGAGAACATCACCAGTCTAATGTGAACAAATTCATCACTGTAACTGCCATCATCATCATCATCATCATCATCCATGAGCATTAAACCAGGACACATGAGTTGACGCACCAGTATATAAGAATCTTGGCATGATGTCACAGTTGTTATTTTATTAATATATCATATACAGTTCTGTATATGGTTGGAAGATATTTTAAAAAAGGCTTGTCATCGGTCTTAAGCCAAAAGATCAACATGCAATAAAACAAATACTGAGACTGTACATGCTATAAAGCTGACTTTTGGTCTGTCTCAGATTTCCTGTCACGATTTTAGCAGAATTTGCAATAAAATCCCATGAGGAAGATCCTGCTCAGCAATATCTCACACTCTTTTTTTTTTCTTTTTTTTCTTTCTCACGTCTTAGAGATGTGTAGTAACGGACACTGTGTCTAACTGAAGAAATCGAGCATCGTAAAATCAAAATGTATACGCAACCTACATTTTAAGTAAAAACACACTTTAAAGCTTAATACATGAACAAGTCTTAGCTTCAATATATTCAAGTGTGCAGAGGAGAAAAAGAGTAATTAAAGCAAAGATCATAATGTCTTATTTTCAAAAAGTAAATAAATATAATATTAGTTGCATCTTCTTAGGCTTTCTATGTACATATACACTGTTCAGCCATAACATTTAACACGCATAACATTTACACATTAACACTGATCATCAATTATATATAATTGGTAAAAGAAATTAACTGGGCTCCATATTTACTTAATTCAAATGAACTGGACTCCATATTAACTTAAACACATCTCCTGTTATACTGAACTTCCAGCCTCCTAACAAACAGTATGACAACAGATCAATCCCTGCTATCTGTTATCACCCAAATGAGGATGAGTTCCCTGTTGAGTCTGGTTCCTCTCAGGGTTTCTTCCTATTGCCATCTCAGGGAGTTTTTCCTTGCCACCGTTGCCCTCGGCTTGCTCATCAGGGACAATCTAATAATTTTGATTCATACACATTTCCATAATTTTCTTTCGATTGTGTACAGGTGCTTTGCGACTATGACCCTTGTTAAAAGCGCTATACAAATAAAATTGAATTGAATTGAATTGGACCAGATCACCCAGTGCACCACAGCAGGCAAAGAGCCCAAGGGTGCCAACCCAGCCTCCAAATTCTCCAGATTCCAGTCCAATCGGTCTTGTGGAGTCATGCCCCAAGGGGCCAGAGCTTCCCAGGTGGTACAAGGGTAACCTACATGATACTGGGCATAGTGTTTTGCGTGCCAAGTAAATTACAAGTGATACAAAATCTGCGTCTTTGCTAATGTCTTACAGAATTCCTTAGTCTCACCACAATGTCTGAACAAACAAGAGTCGTACTAAACATCAAGATTTGCACACACAGACATTTACGCTAAATGAGAAAAAAATGCCTGTTCTTAATTTTGTCTATAAATGCAGTGCCTATATATATATATATAGATATATATATATATAGATATCATGAATAGGAACTAATTATGACTATACAATAAAATGATATTGCATTCCAGCAGTGCATTAAAAATTTGATTAGAAAATGAGAAAGAAATTATGCCAGCCTTGTGTGTGGTGCTGAGTGTTGTACTTACGTGCCAGTGTCACAGCCATGTTTTCTGCTCCAGCACTGCAGCCACATATATGTGAACTGAGACTAAAAGAAATGATGCAGAGAGATCGAGTGCAAGTCACAGCATGATGAAGGTAAGAAAAAAGAAAATAACTGTAGACAATGATTGTTTAAACACAAGTGAGGGAGACGGGTTGCTCCTCCCTGGCATACAGACACAGTTCTAATTCATAAGCATGCAGCTTTTGCTTATGTTTATATGAGTGGTAGGACAGTGTCGATTGGACGGATGACTCAGTGCCTTTGCACCACCAGCCAATGAAGACCAAAATGTAGTCACATGGGTAGTGCACAAAGGAGAATGAGGGGAATAGATGGAGGGATGGGGGAAGGGATGGAAAGGAGAGGAACGGCAGTGATTTCATTTGGAGGTAAGTTCGTAGTGATGGAGAGAAGCAATTTAGCCCGTGTATGCATACTCAACTGTATACACTATCATATTCATAAAAAGGCTTAAATATATACAAACAGGCATTAATACATGCACGCATGGAATCATCCATGAAAGCACATAAATGCATATAAAAGCACAAACATCCCGAGCTACCCACATACACGCAAATACGCACAAGGCACAGGAAGCAGAGTCCGTAGCATCATTACGTCTCATTGAAACAGAGACCAGAGGTGTCGCCATTATAATTCTGTTGCCGTGGTAACTGGTTGTGTGCAGTGCACCGGTTGGTGTTGGCACTAAGAGTGTGTGCCAGTGTGACATAGTACAAACTGCCCACCCTCTGTGTCCATTTCTGTGTGATGTAGTTATAGTCAGGCTGGCTGAGAATGGACAGTGAGGAGATCTGTGCTCTTGCACATTTACAAAGAAATTAGAAAATGATTAAACTGACTTGCCAAAAAAAAGTTACACGCGCTGAAATTCATTTAACTGCAATGTGGTGGTTTCATGTGTGAAAATGATTCCTCATGCTCTCAGAACCACTCCTAGGAATCACTTCTAGGAATCGCACTGGAAGATCATTTAGGACAATTTACCTCAGAGTAGGAGATGAAAGTCATTTATGAAGCTTACTACTCTTACTTTCAGAGAGGAGTAGGACTGCTCCTAGGAATGTACAGTATATGACTTTATGCACATAGACAAAACTTAGACAAGTACACTACATCGATGATTGTGCTGCATCCATCCGTGTTGATACTGTGATGATGTTTTCAGTTAATATGAGCCTCCTCCTCGTCATACTATGGATGATGCCAACAACTCACATGCGCTTGATTTTGATGCTGAGGGCTGGTGAAATGTATGAATCTGTGGATGATCTATGGTACAGTAGGAGCAAAGTTTGATTCGTTATTGCCGATGTTGTCGGCCGTGACAAACCCAGATCATCACTGGTGGAAAGCTGCATGAATTAGCAATTACCTTTTTGTTTCTTCGGAGACAACGTACGTATGAAATGTTTGTTAATGGAACGGTTGCATACCACACAAGATCTGTCATGAAAAGTATTCCAATTATCTTTTAACGAGCTAATGAGTAGGACCAAAATTGGGTCACTCTAAGAATTTTTGGCTACTTAAGTAAATAGGGGGTAGGAATATGCCTGTGCCACATCAAATAATATGATACTAAAATGCCTTTGATTTGATAACCTGGTCATTCAGTACATTCAGGTCATCAGCTGACTTCATTTTATTGCCACATATAGCGTTGCTGACCCTAGACCTGACCAGCTGAAGCCACCCCAGATCATAACGCTGCCTCCAGAGTCTTGAACAGTGAGCACCCTGCATGATGGATGCATTGCTTCATGAGCTTCCCTTCTTACACTGACTCACCCATCGTTCTTGAATAGGGTAAATTTAGACCCATTAGACAATATGATCTTTTACCCATTGCTTCAAAATTCAATCTTTATGCTCCTACCAAATTGAAGCTTTGTTTTTTAATGAGTCTCTCTAACAAGGGGTTTTCTTATGCACACACAGCTGTTTAGTCCCAATCCTGTGAGTTCTTATCACTCTGTGTGTGTATAGAAATACTTCTACTTTTACTTTTAAACAAAGCTAGGATTTCTACTGTTGATTATGATGCAGCGTCACCAAGTATTTAAATGATCTTTAATCATGTTCATTCATGATTTTTTTCCAACCACTTCTGTCAAGTTTGTTTTTCAACACTATCTTCCAGGTTTCATTAATGTGTTAAAGGGTTCTGTTTTAAATGATGAAAGATTTGCTTGAAGTGTCTGCTGTGCCTCATTATGCTTACCAGCAGGATTTGCTGCCTACTGGGCAGGAGAAAAAGGCACACACACACACACACACACGCACACACACAGTAGCATGCATGCGTGATGGTGTCTGAATGTTCACAGAAAAGAGGTATATAAGTGCTGATCCATTTCCTGAGTCTACTACATCAAAGCCATTCACATGCTGTATAGAAATCCGGCGAAACATAAGGATTCGGTGAGCCATAGGACGTATTACCATAAAAGGAATCAAACAGAGAAAAGCCTGGGAAATTTCACGGTGAATTTACAGATAGGATCATATTATACCATTTTTCAATGCTTCTTATCCCCAGATCCATGCTTCGTTTTTTGTAAATATGCATACACATTTATATTTTTATCAGATTAAAAGAAACACATTTGCTTAATACAATTTCATGCCCTTTTATGTACTGTAGTGTCTGTAACTTTTTTGAATTCAGATTTTCCAATCATCTTAACTGACATTCGGATGAAACTAGGCCAATTTAGATTTCACATAAAAAGACATAAATCTGAAAAAGTGTATTATTCTAGAACGCAAAATTGTTATGATCTTGCAACATGAATTTGACATGGTTACGGCTTTAAAGATTTTTTGCTTTTTAAGCTTTTACCAAAAACCATCTCTCATGCAAAGCACTTTAAAATTATTATTATTTGAAGCGATACAGTAAAACATTGAATGGACATTTTTGGGGCACATATAAAATGATCTCTTCAAAACATCTGACGTTTGAAACTCAAAATATTTAAGCAAGAAAGATGGGTCACTTCCATGTTACATAAACATAAAAATATAAAATCAGCACCAGTTCTATGTTTTGGACGGGTGTAACAACTCACTCCAGGAGACTTGAATATGATGTTATTTGACCAAGAATTACGTGATAACAGGAACTAACCTCTTTTGTGCTTCCATTCCATTAATCTGTACAGTAATTTTGCAAATATGGTATAAGTATCATGCTATTAATGCACTTTTACTTTACTAAATTCCATTCTTGAGCATTTTGAAGCATGCAATAATGCTGAATATGTGCAGATTTATGTGCATAAAGATCCCCTTTCAGATGCAAATGGCTGCTTAAGTTTGTATTAGTTTAGAAGAAGAGTTCAAGGTCTACATACACTGTCCTGGAGGGCCAGCTCTTTCTTGCCCTCACTTTCACAGACACACTCTCACCTGCCTGTTCCAGCGACCCAGCATCTGACAAGGGCACACCTGCTCACCTCACACACGCAGCAGTCGCAGCCTATTTCTGGAACTTGTGACACTGACCTTCCCTTCAGCATGGAAAACAATACTTAGTTGTAAGTATAAAGAAATGTTTATTATGCTTACTGCATAGTTGGGTACCATTCTTTACTTCTCTCTGCATTTCACTATTGGGTTGAAACATTCAGAGGACATCGAGGAAAAAACAAATTCGGTGCTAAATTATGAATTCATATCTTTGGACCGTTTCTAACTTATACCTTGAGGATATACAATGGCAGCATAGGGTGTGAACATCCAGGTGGCGTGATGCCACTCAATGTAAAGTGGGGATACTTTTTTTACCACAATTTTTACAACAATTTATTATGTAACATTTAAAAAAAAAAAAAAAATCTAAAATGTCGCTTTCTTTATATTAAATTCATATTTATAGAACCGTTATATAAAAGTAACATGGCGATATAAATTTGAGCCAATGGCAAAGGTTAAGGATATAATTTTCAACAATCTACAACAGTGAAATAAGTCATCAGAACCAGAATTTCTAATGCTTGAAAAAAGAAGAAAAAAAAAAGTAAAATGTGTACATAAAAAAAAACAAAACACATATAAATATATATTGTATACTGTAAAGCTCCACATATACAGGGTGACCCAAGAGGCTGGATCCATTGGAAAAATTAATATAGAAGTATCAATTACAGCTAAAGCTTAAATTAATGGGCTCTGACTTCAGAGCGCTTGTCTATACACTGTATACAAGAACACTGAACATGTATTAAAGTATCAGAACTGATGTTGTTACGATCTTGTCTTTCTTCTGGGCCGATTCCAATACTTTAGTTGACCCCAAAGAAGAAGAGAGTGGTGTTATGTTCGATTTGATCTTCTATTGTTAGTTTTGAAGCAATCTTAGGTCTGAAATAAAAAGAAAAATGCAAAGTTTTATATATCCAGACAAATATATCCAGACTTTTGGGTCACTTTGTATGTGCATGTGGTTTTCTGTAGCTAAAGAGTCCATGAGAAATCCAGTAGGTTATTCCCTGTAATCAATTTCTTGCAATCTTGTAATATTCTTCTAAATACTATTCGTAGAATCCCGCTGTCTAAGGACAGAGGAAGACTTGCAAAGCAGGCTGAATTTAGCAGAGCTCCAGGCTCCTGTTTATTCAGTCTGCATTTTTCAGACTACTGTATGCTGTCCGTGTGCGTTGCAGGCTCCCTCAGCAATGCCGCTCTTCCGCTCTCTTTATGGCACTCCCACAAAGAGGCAAAGATAAGTAGACTGGTGGTCAGGGACACCACTAGATGTTCTAGAGCCCTTAAAACCTAATCTACTGGGCCCTCAACTTTAAATATTCCCAAACCTTTTCAATTGCCATAGCGCCATAGCATTTTTAAAGGGGTTGGAATCATCCTTACTTACTCCACCCCAGTGTCTGCTGCTGGTATGGACACAGGCAAGAATAATCACACATTACCTGTCAGCTCAACCCACATTCTCTTCTAAAGCTCAATCATGCAAGCACTAAAACACTACTGTACTCCATCCATCCACAGTACCTGGAGGAAACTCCCTCAAGTATAAGGTATATAAGGTGGCTTAATGGCTTATAGGAATAGGCTTATAGGAATCGAACTTGGACCCTGGAGGTGCAAGGTGACAGTGCTAGAGTACCTTGCACCTCCAGGGTTTGGATTTGATTCCCGTCTCAGGTCTGCGTGCATGGAGTTTGCATGTTCTCCCCGTGCTTGGTGGCTTTCCTCCGGGTACTCCGGTTTCCTCCCACAGTCCACAGACATGCAGATTTAGCTATTTGGCGTTCCCACAGTGTGTGAATGAGGGTGTGAGTGCCTGCCCTATGTCTCCTGGGATAGGCTCCAGGCCCCCCGTGACCCTGTGTACAGGACAAAGCGGTATAGAAAATGAATAAGTGAGAGAGAGGTAGATAAGGCTGTATTCACTTTGAAACTCATACTATTAATACTCTAGTATTTGCACTGAAACTTTTCATATTTACTCAGAATACTGTGTATAAAGGCTGTATACTGTATGTCTAATACCATATTCTACATTTTTTGTAATTTATATATGTTTCTGTTTATTTCATTTTTAAAAAAAATTTTTTTATGATGGATTTCAGCACCCCTGAAATATTTCCAGAAAATCAAGTATTTCTCACAGAAATGAACACGTTTTGCTATACACATGTTTATTCTCTTTGTGTGTATTGGAACAAAACAAAAAAAGGGAGGAAAAAAGGTAAATTTGTAATAATGTCACAAAACACTAAAAATGGGCTGGACACAATTATTGGCACCCTTAACTTAATGTTTGGTTGCACACCCTTTGGAAAAAATAACTGAAATCAGTCGCTTCCTATAACCATCAATAAGCTTCTTACACATCTCACCTGGAATTTTGGACCACTCACTCTTCCTTTGCTCCAGGTCTCTCATATTGGAAGGGCGCATTTTCCCAACAGCAATTTTAAGATCTCTCCACAGGTGTTCAATTGGATTTAGATCTGGACTCATTGCTGGCCACTTCAGAACTCTCCAGCGATTTGTTACCATCCATTTTTGGGTGCTTTTTGAAGTATGTTTGGGGTCATTGTCCTGCTGGAAGACACAAGTTCTCGGACACAAACCGAGCTTTCTGACACTGGGTCCTATAGTGCGACCCAAAATCCTTTGGTAATCCTCAGATTTCATGATGCCTTGCACACAGTCAAGGCACCCAGTGCCAGAGG
>JAQMYJ010000033.1:7188760-7211950 GCA_030014305.1 Clarias laeviceps
TAAACATGTGTATAGCAAAACATGTGTTAATGCAATACTTTTCTGTGAGAAATACTTGATTTTCTGGAAAAATTTCATGGGTGCCAACAATTTTAGCCGTGACTGTATATGAAAAAATATATATACAGTATATTTTACATTCTGAATTATTTTTTGCCCTCATTTCGGCACTATGGTTAACCTGCTTACTGATAATGCAGTACTGTATATTTGAGAATCCAGTGGTGTCTCAGAGTGACACTTTCTGGACAGCAGTAGAACTGCAGGTACAGTATGTATGACTTATTTTATATTTTCAAGGGGAGTTCTTGTCCTTATATTTTGTAGAAGATAAATTAATAAATGCCTTACTGTTATGTTAGGGTAGCCTATTGAAAATTAGAGAAGCATAAAAAAAACATAGACCATATGTGCATGTGTGTATTTCAGACCACAGATTTTTTTTTTTTACAGGGTTCAAGTAAGCAGCCACATACTGTAGAGGTCTGAACCAATAGGGGGTGCTTAAAATGTATTAGTGTCACCTTGATTGACACAACATCAAGTTATGACTTTGATGCCAATAAAAGGTGTAGAATAGTTAAATCTATTGTTAAAAAAAAACATTCAAACATGCTTTGATGGAAACTTTTATGGTATACATGGTTTATTAAAGGTCTTCAGCAGATAAAGAACTACATTATGTCCTGTTATTGTCTGTATGGATCATGAAACTTGTACTGTGTACTTCTGGAAGCCACTGTGCTCATCTAAAACGTGACATTTACTTATAAACTATAGGCAAAATACAACCTTTAGGTTAGTGTTGGACTTTTTGGATGCAGCATTGAAAAAAATCTAACATTATAGGATCTAACCAGTTAGCATTATAATGTTGGAAAAGCATCAGAAGTTGTTTAATAAAATTATTTCAATTAGTGGCCTACATCAAGCAAAAAAAAAAAAAAAAAAAAAAACTACTAAGGATATTTGAAATTACTGGAATTTGGTTGGCCACAATTCAAAACATTATAAAAGCTTGAAAGGACCGTGCTGAACTGTCAACTTTATGGAAGAAATGAGGTCAGAATTAAATCATGAATGGAGTGTTTTTAACACTTAGTGAAGTTGCATTGTACAAATCATAGCTATGTTTAATAGTGAAAGTAAGAGCATTTCCACATGCACACAATGTGATGAAAACTCAGTCTTTAATATGGGATTTTTTTTTTTTTATGGTTTGTTTTGTGTTGGATTTAAGGATTAAGGCTGTTGTACTATGAAATGTTGAAAGGTGAAGTGTTTATGCAAAGTTATCTTGGTTTTTGGTTATCTTGGTTTGTTTTTCTTAGTAAGGTGGAAGGATAAGTGCTGAACCATCAACTTTGTGGGAAAAAATGTGCTCGGAAAATCACATGAATTGAGATCATTTACATACTTGGTGACGTTGCATCGTAAACAAATGACAGTAAAACAACAGTAGCTATGTTTAACAGTGAGTATAAGAGTATTTTCATACACACACACAATGAGATGAGAACTCACAGGACTGGGACCAAACAGCCACTTGTTAGTGAGGTTAAGCAGAAAAAAAGGCTTGAATTTGCTACAGAGTGGATTTTGAAGCAATAGGAAAAGTTTACAGTATGTTGTCTGATGAGTCCAGAGTGATGTGTCCTTCAGGGTAAGAAGGGAGGTGCATGCAACACCCATCATGCATAGTGGCCTCTGTACAAGACTCTGGAGGCAGTGTTATGATATGTTTTATGTCAATAAACTGAAGTCAGTTGATGACCTGAAAGTACTGAAAGACCAGAGTATCACATCTGTGTTTTTTCCCCATTAAGTCATGTCCATATTCCAGGACTCAAGTTTTGAAAGAGTGGTTCTGTGACCATGAGGAATCATTCTCATACTGGCCACCACATTGTGTGCCAATCAAAACTAAAGGTGATTGAATTAAATATTAGAGTGTGTGCCTTTTTTGCCAGGCAGTGTATAAATGATGCATCTCTAAATTTTGGAATATTGTGAAAATAGGTAATTTTTTCCCCATATTTTAATTTAAAAAGTAAAGCTCTAATTTACTCCAGATTCATTAAACATAAGGAGAAATCTTTTATTTTTTTTCCTTTTTTTCCTTTTGATTATTATATTATATTTTATATTATATTATATTATATTATATTCTACAGAATTAATATTATAGAATATAATATTACAGCTTATACAAATAAAAAATCTAATATCTCAAATTATTATAATATTTCTTAAGATTTTTCAGAAATTCTAAAAAACTATATTAATTTATGCACTCAGTGCTTGTTCAGGGCTCCTTTAGTACAAATTACTGCATCAGTACAGCATGACATGGAGTTGATCACTGCTGAGGCGTTAGTTAAGACCAGTTTACTTTGATTAGCAGCATTTTGCTATTCTGCATACTTAGCTCAGGTGTTTCTTGTCTTCCTCTTGACAAAAGCCCATAGATTCTCTATGGGGTTGACATCACGCAAGTTGGTTGGCTCATCAAGTACAGTAATATCATGGGCAACAAACCAGTTAGTCTTAGTTCTAGTCCTACTTAGCCTTAGTGAAGAAAGCTCAACAGAGGCATTTCTTCCTGAGAAAGCTCAAGAAAGCCAAAGTACCCTCTCAGCTCTTAGTGAATATCTACAGGAGCACGATAGACAGAGTGTCACAGTGTGGTACACCAGATGCACTGCAGAGAACCGGAAAGACCTGGCTCAGACAGTTAAGAGTGCACAGAGGATTGTGGGAACCAAGAGAGCTACTGTAGCAACATCATCAAGAATTCAACCCATCCAGGACACAAACTGGTTGTGCCCTTCCCGAGAGATACACCATAATCAGGACACACACTAACAGACTGAGGAACAGCTTCTTCCCCAGAGCTGTAGCCTGTATTATACCCCTCCACACACTCACACACACACACACACACACACACACTGCAGAAACAAACAGAAACAAACCAAGCTGTTTACTCGCCCCCTTTTTTCCCTTCTTACCCAAGTTGCTGGTGATGCACTAAACACTATACCTCCAGGACTGTATTATTATTATTATTATTATTATTATTATTATTATTATTATTATTTGTGCAGTACTTGCTTATTTCTGACAATACTGTACCTGTTTAGCACTGTTTGCACTGCACTGTTTGCACAAAGGTCCAAGTCCCACTGCACATATATTCCAAAGCACATACTGTACTGTATATTCCGTTGTATGGTTTATATTGTTATATTTATTTATTTTCTATTGAAACTATCTTAAAAATTTATTTTTGCATTTTCTTTATTGCTGCTGGTCTCTGAGAGCTACACTACAATTTCTCGTTACACTTCAGGCACTTTGGGCAGGTCCCAAGTCCCAATCCCAAGGAAAAGGAAATCTCCATAAAGCTTGTCACTAGGAAGTGCTCAAAAATCTCCTGGGAGATGTCTGCATCAGCTTTGGATTTGATCAAACACATTGGACAAACACCAGCAGATGACTTCGCACCCACAACATCACTGACTGTGGAAACCTCAAACTGAATTGGAATTCTCCCCAAGGTCTTGAATCAGCTTTGCTTGGCAAGCTACATAAAGCTTTGGTCATCCCTATTGTGTGTGCACTTTTTCCTTCCTCACTTTTCCCTTCCAGTGAACTTTCCATGAGTATTCTTTAATGCAGCACTCAGTGAACAGCTAGCCCTTCTATCTGTGACCTTCAGTGGCTTATCCTTCTAATGCAGGGTGTCAATGATTGTCTTTTGGACAACTGTCATGTCAGCAGTCTTCCCCATGCATGCACTTAACTAAGCCTAGAGATAAATACATGGAATTTATACTGTATGCATAGTAATTTACTTAAACTCGAAACGAGCTGTGGGGCCGTAAGCTGTATGAATCAAAATGAAAACAAAAAAGGCTTGAAATATTTCACTTAATCCCATAATAAATCTATAATACATGAGAGCTTTACTTTTTTAATTTAATTTTTTAAAATTACAACCTCTTACTATGTTCTAGGTTTGCTGGCTTGTTTTCATACACTTTATACACCTGGTTGTTAGGTAAGAATCCCAGGACTACCAAAAAGGTTGATTACAAAATTGGACTTGTTGCTATGAATAAAAGTAACATTATACTGTGTGCTTAGTGTGTATCACAGCAGCTTTCTGTTATTTCTCTACAGGGTAGGTGAAAATAAACTAGGCAATATTTAATGGCTATAGAACTTGTAATATCACTGGAATCATGATGAAAACAGTCTCTCTGCATTTTGCTCTTGCATGCATGGTTAGACCAGCATTTTCCATTTTTCATGAATGGCCTCCAAGATGTCCAAATCTCACTCCATGTAATGTTTTCCAGTCGGGCTATGCAGTTGAGGAGGTGTACTGTACACTGGTGGACTTGGAGGCCAGGATTCAGGAGGTTCTCAGAAATATCCCAAATGATTTTCTTCAGAAGACTGTATGTTCCGTTCCCGGCCGTTTGAGGAAACTGGTTGACGCCACGATGAAATTTAAAGATTTGCTTTTATTTTCCTATGTAGTAAAATACATGTACAATCTGTTTCAATAAATTTGTCTTAGAAATATAGACTTTATGAGCAATTTTTAATGCCTAGTTACTTTTCACCCACTGTTGTAGTTTCGACCTCAAACTGCCTGTTTACTGTATAGCTATGGATTTTTTCAGGACTTTTGTGTTTACCGGGGCTTTGATCCCTGGCCTATCATGTTTGGGCGTTCAGCAAAGACCCTTTGGAGCTACAAAAAATAAAAATACAAAAATAATAAATAAAAAAATAAAGAAATTAAAGTCTGGGAGAAATTTTAGACCCATTTAGAAGCTGTTCTCTCCAGAAAGGAGGACAAGTTGATGTCTCTTATCTAACCAGAGACACTCTCAATATGCAGGCTGGACACCCAGCCCCTAGCATGACCTTTTCACTGGAATTGCTGCTGTTACTGCACTACTGCGCCTTTACCAGGTTAATTTTGCCAGTAGGGGCTGGGTGTCCAGGATGCATATTCACAGTGTCTCTGGTAAAATAAGAGACTTCAACTTGTCCTCCTTTCAGGAGAGAACAGCTGGTCTGATGATCATATCACCTTTGTGTTGGCATACCATAGGGCATGTCCTTTAGAATGTGGTTCAGGTTTGCCTATGAAAAATCCTGCAAGGTACTCTATGATTGATTTATAAAAGTAGCTAATATGACCCTTAAGTTATCCGGTCATTAATTCACACTGAGGGAGCTCATAAAGAAAGCACGTAACTCTCCCCTGCCCCCAACCCCCTTTTCTTTTTTTTCCTTTTTTTGGCTAAAGTGATTTTTTTTTATGATATAAGCTCATAAGATCCATATTGGGCTCTTCGAGAAACATGGTATATGGAGTGGCCTGTTGAGAAAGGTCATGATAAGAGAGATTGTGCAACAAACATTTATATTGCAGCTGCTGCTGTCTGGCAGACCCTAAAAAAAAGGTTAATAATTTAAGACATGGGTGGTCCAATTAAAGGGCTTCTTTGCAATGCGTAGATAGGCTTTCAAGCTTGTGCCTCCATGACGATTGGAATATTTGACTTTTACGTGCTTAAATGAACAAACGTATATTGAACTTCAGATCCTGATGGACCATTTACCTGGGTAACGTGTGCTGACATCACACCAGCAGGCATTGTATTTCGTCGGGTTTGTGCTGCTTGAGCCTTCTCCCCCCACACACAGTGGTGAGGACAGCTCAGCCTCAGGGTCTTTGCTACAGGAAGCCCTTATGGAACTACTGTTGCAGCTATTTTCAACAGTCCTTGCTTTCTCAGTGGGCAGAACCACTGCACATAGTGGCCTGGTTAAATACAGTGGAAATTACACTAACATCAGATACACTTTGCAGTGACATACTGTAGTTGCTTCGTTTTTAATTTTATTTTGCATACCAGCCATGAATTATGTTTTCTGATGACACTGTGAGGCTGAGATCTCTATCGCACATGAGGAGGATTGACATGTTGTGCATGGCTTAGTCCTTGGTGAGGGTGCACAGGATCAAATAAATTCAATCACCACCTGTGCTATGCAAAAGGGAGTGTTCGACATTGTAACAATGCAGAGGAGTGAATCAACTGAAACCGACTCCTGAGAAAAACAAGAAAAATGCAGAGGGAGGACTTGCCCCTGTAGAGTAAATCAGGGGCCGGTGGAAGGAAATGTATCATACGTTGCTGTATCAGAGTTTATCCATATGTTGGATGAGGCTCCACTATAAAAAACAAACAATACAGTGAGGAAAACCCACTTGACTATTTTAGCAGGGTTAAGAACAAGTCCAGTTTGTGTGGAGGGGTGTGTGGCCAGAGCTCTGATCTCCTGCCAGAGAAACTGAGTCTAACCTATTAAGCAGGTTCACCTGAGTATATGGTTATAGTGAGAAAGACTCTCTCAACCATGTTAGGAGCATGAATAAATATGAATGATTAGAAGAAATGGGTTCCTTGCAGACGAATGAGAAGTGCCGCTCAAAGCTCTCTACCTAACTTATTAATACAAAGAAATATATTTTTTTAAAAGTTGAGTATCTTAAACGTTGTTTACACTAATTTGTACTTATCTCGTCTTCAGCCAAATACACTCTCTGTTTGGTGAATAACAGATGAGAAATCAAAAAAGTAGATTGGATAAAGATTACGTTTTGTCTTAAAACGACTGCAGCGCGTTAAATTTCGCGTATACAGTACCACTTCAGTGCTGTTATTTCAGTGGTGAAAATATGAACTAATCCCAGTAATTAGTAATTTCCTTTTCTAATTAATATCTATTGTTGCAGGTGTTTGTGTACATTGAGCAAGTAGCTTATTAGTATCTTATTTTAAAGTGGATTATTAAATCCAGCACATAACTGTTCATAACATTGATTTTTACTCAACATTTTGATTTTACTTATGGTGCAGGTTAAACTTCAGGCAGATATCTAAGTACTGCAAAGTTTTATTAAATTCTGTCCAGCGGTCGATTTAAGTTTGACACATGCGCAGTGCACATGTCAAAACTTGCAGTTTCTAATCTTGCACTTAACAGTTCATAACTTCACTCCTACTTTTCATTTTGTTTTCACTTCAGGCAAATACCAAAGTGCTGTCAAAGGTTATTTAATTCTGCCCAGCCAGTTTTTGCAGACACAGACATACAGACAGTTATTTTTTCGGAGACTGGTTTCGGTTCCTGCAATGTATGAAATGTAAAGATATCATTAAAAGAGTGCATTCTGAACAATGTACAGACAAAACCTTTCTTTATTTATATAGATAACACTTATATAGATTAAAAACAGGTTTTAGTGTGAGGTTCTGCATGCAACACCAAAGAATTTGCCCTTAGATACATTTCTTTTTCAGTATGCTTGTTGCACATACGAGCACAGCCCCCTTCTTTGGAATGCATGGAATTCTTCTCACAGTGCAACGGCAAAAACAGTACCACGTGAAAAACCAGCAACCAGTTAAACCATGAAAGGAGCTTTTATTTTCTTTGATCATGGTATACATTTAATTTGTTGAATGTAACAGATGAAGATAAATATCCCTTTTTAGTTAATTCCATGATGATGCACTGGGAAGCAATAGGTATTCACAGACATGAAAACAAATAAATAAAAAGGAATTAATAAATAATAAATTAAACAAAGTATAAGGAGGCATTAGTTTTTTTTTTCTGTAAAAAAAAAAAACAGCTTAATCAGAAAGGGCTGGCATGATTGGTCGCGTCTCAATCCCAAAACGGCTTCTTGTTGGACAGAGTGCACTACCTACTCTGCCTCAGTCCATTACTTCACGCACTAGGTAGGGCACAGTCGGAGTGAATAGGAAGTGATTTGGGTGCTGTTCGGAGAGCGAGACGGATGTGAGTTAATCCGAAAAGTTGGAGCTGCATTGAAGACTTGTCCTGATAATTCATCTGTTTCCGAGCCTGCGTGTCGCCTCCGTGGCTCATATTAGGATTTATTTTCCATGTAAAGGGTGTTTTAATAAAGTAACTTGTAAAGGGAAGTTCATTCACTTCACACGCCTAACTTCGGACCTCACGCGTGTTGCAATTAACTGGTAAGTTTTCCATCATTACTAAAAACTTCTTGTTTTTTTACGCTGACTCTGAATATATTCCATTCAAAGCCGTTTTATATCGCTAACTTTACATCTAAAAGCGTAACTCACTAAATATAAACATTAGTTTGTCTTTGTGCGTTCGAAATGTTCAAACAAACAAACAAGCAAGTAAAAAAGTGATATGCTGCATTTTCCTTGGGATGCAGTTATGTTGTCACGTGATCACACGCGCTCATATTACATGTCCCAGACTTGTTCTGTAAAAGCTCTTGCATTTGAAATAAGGGTATAATCATTGTATAAATACTTAAGACAGTAAACAAACCTATTTTGTTTATTGGTTTTATGAATAAAGCTCAAGCTCATAGGGAAAAGGAATTGTGTCTTGTTGCAAAGATTTTATTTATTTATTTTTGCTCCACAACTATATACAGTATTTAGTTCTGAACTTTGTTATTTAGGTGAGTGAGTGAAAAATATTTGCCATCCTCACATGGCCTTGTGACCTGGAGTCACAGCACAAACATTCAGTTGAGTCTAAAAGGCACGGATCAGTCAGTTCAACCCTCCACCCCTGAGCACACCATCATTTTCAAGGTGCCAGTCTTGAAATAGAGACTGCTTGCTTTTCTTAGCCGCATGCTGGGGGTGATGTAAATGATCTCGCTAAAACTGGCTGAGTCTGGCTTATGCACACACAAACATGGCTGTGAGGCAAACCCTGATGAGACACCAGAGATTTCATTCCATACAATGAAGTGCTCCTGTTTGCGTGGGTGATCCACAGACGCATTAAACACTTTATTATTTAAAAAAAATAATAACCATGATTGACCAAGCATTATTAAAATCTTTACATCGTTACCAGGTAATCAGTTCAGTGGAGTCAGATTTGCACTGAACTCTCGCTGTTCCTCATTACATAATCTTGGATTGACTCTCCAGGCTTTTAATGGGCTTTTGTTGGTTTGCCAAGAAAAGAGGAAAACACCACTGCACCCCTCCAGTGTCTGAGTTTTTCACTTTTGTATTATTTATTTATTTATTTTTAATGAACTTTGTTCTTATGAATATTTTAGAACGAACTGTTTTGGGTCTGTTGAGGAAATTTATTGTATTTTATAAAAAAATCCAAGAGTTTTACAATAAGTCTGAGCAAAGGCCTCTATGAAGAGTGTTGTGTCTCTTGGAAAGAAACCGGCACACAAATACAACAAAAAAAAAACAAGAAAAACGTAGCTTAAAGTGGCAGAACATTTCAGGTCAAGTCTTTTAATTAATAAATCAAATGTATTATTACTATAACAGATTATAGTATAAGGATGTTTTCTTGTAACTGGACCAAAATGTTCCCAATAAAAACAGTTTAAACTAATTTTATTGCAAGTTACTGCTGTATGGTTTTTCCAGCTTTTTTCTTCTTTTTTTTTTTTCTAGAATTGGTAATGTGGTTGATGAAACCCAAGCAATAGTGCATTAAATTTTTTAAGAAAAGTCTTCCATCAATGTTCTTTTTAATCTGTAGATAGAATCAAATGTGATTTTAAAATCTTTATCAGAGTTAAAGAATCCCACACTGGGATCTCATGACTTTTTTCGCATTCAGTTAGAACAGGAAGTTGTTAAAACATTTTTTGGTATTGTTTATTTTTTTTTTCACCTTTGTATATATAATTTCTATGTTTTCTAGCCCTTGGGCAAATGAAATATCTGGTTTGCTACCAAGAACCATGTTTTTGTTTCTTAGAAACTGTGCTAAAAGTGATTTGCTAAAATTAGGAAGTTAATAGTATTTAATCAAATTAATACATTCAAAGGGAAAACAAACAAATGATTAAAAAGTTGCTTCTTACAAAGTTTTGAGCATTTCTAGTTCTGCAGTGAACAAAATGTCAACAAAACACTTGCAAACATTTCACCTATGAGATGTGGTGTTCTGCCCTCACATCACACTTAAAATTCTACTTAGCATTTTAATTTTCATTCTGCATCTACCCCGGAGTGCATGTAGTGTACGCAGCTGTTATATGAGTGCTTTACCCTGTATTTAATTTTGCTAATGTCATGAGGTCTTTCAGGTTCAGGTCTCTTAGACCTTGTTCAGACTGCAGGCAAAACTGATTTCTTTCACAAATCTGCTCTTTAACTTTCTATGAAACATTTTTATAATCATCCCTATTTCTTCCAACGTCTCCCCGCTTTTCTTTCAACCATGGATCCATGTCCCATACCACATGATCTGTTCACATCAGTTTGTCAGTATTGTCGTGCACAGTTTGAAATCCAATTTGAGTGAGTAGCGCATCCAGTCTAAGGCAGATCTTTAGGAATCCGATTGGATTTGGAAAAATCAGATTCATTGTGGGTTTTTTCCCTCCCTCCCTGTTTAGACTACATGAAAGCAATCTGATCTCAATCTGGATATTCTAAAAATCTGATTTGGACTGACGGTCTGTATAAGGCCTTAGTTTCAGTGAAGAGAAATTCTAATATTCTAATGAAATCAGTCAACTTTATTGACTTATCAAAGAAAGTTTGTGTTTAATTAGTGTTTAGGGAGGTATAGCAGCTATCTGGTAGTGTGGGATTTCCTAATTCAGCCTTGGTGTTTATATATTTTTATTTATGTATCTTAGCAGGCAGTTCAGAAGATGCTTATTTTTCAGTGAATAGACCTGACTGATCAGGTTGAAACTAAAGAACACGACATTCAAGGTGGTGAATTATTTTTAATATCTCTAATATTCTGTTAGCCAAAGAAAGAAGTTACAGTCAAAGTCAGAGAGGAAGTGAAGCACTGCATGTGCCTAGAACGCAGTGCATGTGATACAGTACATGGAAATAGGCGTTTATTTGGTAAACGTTTATTTGGTAGAAGCAGGGTTTACTGAAAAGTGCTTTCTACTGCTCAGAGTACATTTAAAGAAAAAAAAAGAAATGGCAACTAGATTATTAAGGTTTGTAAGCTTAATTCAAATGTAAAAATTGTGAACTGTGAAAGTTCATTTTAATGTATGAGTGTGAGAACTGAACGTAGTGCTAGATTTTATAAGTGTGATCTTGCACTGTCTGACCAAAACCCCCTCCCCCCAAAAACGCCATTTCAGAAAGATCAAAGGCTTGTGGTAAATCAAGCCTGAAAACAAGTAAGGGGATTTAAAGTTGCTGCAATTGGGTTAGGTACCCTTCAACACATTATGAAATCCTGGAAGGATTGTGCTGAACCATCCACTTTGAAATGAGGTCAGAATAAAATCATGAGTTCTCTTACAAACTTGTCAAAGTTGCATTGAAATAAAAAAAAAATGTAGAAAGTAAGAGAATTTCCATATGCACACAATGTGATGAGAACTTCATGTTTAATATGGGAGTTTATTTTTTTTTATTATGCCTTGTTTTGTGATGGATTTAAGGATTAAGGCTGTTGTACTATGAAATGTTGAAAGATGAAGTGTTTATGCAAAGTTACATGTTTTTTTATTTTTTATTTTATGTGTGTACACACCAATCACTTAGGTTGGCATGTTTTATTCTGCTAGTTCTGTGGACACTGATGGTCGTGCATTTACTCATTGCAATACTACTACTAGATAGATTTGAGGTGTTAATAAGCCGTTAAGCAGTAATACCAACTTTAAGACGCTCATGTTTTCCTTTTGTGAGCAATTTACTAAGTTCAATTTACTCAACAACAGAAGTGTAATGTAATAATTTAATTTTTATTTAACAGTTAACCTTTAGTTTTTAAATGAATGACAATCAAGGTAATTTAAATAGTTTATACAATGAAATTACTATATTATCAATATTTTGTATGAAGCCCTTTGTTCTTTAAAACCTTAGTATAGAGTCAAAAAGACGTCTACAGTACAGCACTGGTGTCACTTGTTCAGTCTTTCTCTACTTGATTGCCTCCTAAAGATCATGTACTGTTTGTTTTTTTGGACTGCTATTGCCTTCTTCACCATTGTCCAACATCAGGTTTATGTCTGCAGGTGACCCAGGCCATATCTCCAGAAGCTGAATGTCGTTGGTGTACATGGCGAGGTTTTCACTAGTTTGCAAATTTTTTTTGTTTTGGTTGATCTTGGGAAATTATTCTAATATTTTAAGATATGGACTTTTGATTTTCATGTGCTGGGATTTTTAAATTATACGTTATATTCATAGAGATGTACCGGTCAATCGGACATAACCAATTCTGTGCACAAGCTTTTAAATGGTGCGATAGAAATGCATTTTTATGGCATTAGATAATCAAAAGTTTCATGTGTTAAAAAGACTTGATTTTTTTTTTTTTTTGCCAAACTCTTTGAGTGAATTATTCTCAAAGCCCGTCATTACACACTCTTACACCAGTCTCAAAACACAATATGCACTAATTAATCTCGAAACATGTGCATTATAATGTTGTGCATACCCACGCTATAGAAGCTTAACATGTGCTCAAGACTTCGGAGGCATTTCAGTCAGTAAACCGTCACTGTTTCTTTGTAATCCTACAGGTTCGTACACTAAACTATCCACCGGCGTCCACACTAGTGTGGCGGGAATTCATTATTTGCCAAGTTTCTGTAGAAATAATTAGGAGTGGATGACAGAGATGCGCGCTCTCTCTCTCACACATACACACACACACACACACACACACACACACACACACACACACACTTACTGTGTTTATTTATACTGTGTTAAGTCTTTCATGACCTTTTCATAGAATTTTTTGGTTTGTTTTTTGTAGAAATTAAAAAAAAAAAGTTATTTTATTTTTTGTTTTTTTTCCCCTTTCCCAGCATGCTGGATAATGTTTTTCTGGTAACTTTGTCACACTTGCTACTTTCTATTTTACTGCAAAACCAAGGAACAATAAGGTTTTTCATTTGTTTTCACCTGAAAACTGGTCCGTCCTGTAATACATTAGTTTCTTTACAGGCACACACACATTCTTCTGTAATGTTATTTATTTATTAGTTTTATTATTATGTTTGGAAATGGTGCATGGTTTTGTCCATAATAATATAAGCATGATGATGAGGTTGATGTGTAAGTATGCAGGTTGGGGTGTTTGTTTCTCACTGTCTCTCTCTCTCTCTCTCTCTGCTCCCCCCCCTCCCCACTCAAACACACATTTCTTTCTCAGGCGAGATGGAGCTCTCTGTCGTAGCGCTGTTCTGTTTTACCCACCTCGTTCCCGTTTTGGGTGAGTGTTTGTTTTCCATGCACTCAGTGCTGCTTTTTGTGCTTTTACTGCTTACTTTGTGTCAAAGCTGGTACAAAATGTAACTTTAAAAAGAAAAAAAACACTTGCAGCATTTTCAAACTTGTTTTCTGCCTAGCGTAACCTGTTTTTTATGCTTATAGCTGGAGGGATAATGTAGAGAAGGTTCAAAAAGCAACAGATATCCCTCTCTCCAACAGTTAGAAATGTGTTATGCGAGAAAGCCTGGGGTAAATGACGCCATTAACGGTGATGGCTCAGAGAGAAGTCCCTTTATTTCAAAACTGGGATTGGTCTGTGTCTATAAAAACACCATAATAAACAATTTCCTGGCATATGTGTGTGTGTGTGTGTGTGTGTGTGTGTGTGTGTGGTTTTCTATGTGGTTGTGTGTGTGCGTGTACAGGCTCAGCTTTTGGCAGGGAGATGCCAGGTGAGTTGATAGCGATGTGAGAGCATAGATGTGTGTAAAAGGAATGTGTTTCTCAGCTGATTTTGACAAAGCTTTGTCTCCTGCTGTTTGAAACATGCTTTGCCTCAAGGAACACCTAAATGGCTGCATGATTGACTACTGTAATGCCTAGAAAAGTTAAAGAAATGTAACTGGAATAAAATGCATCTCGCAGCAGACTACTGGCTGGGTATGTTCTGAATGTTGCAAAAGAGTGTAAAATTTGGTCATCAAGTGCTACATTTTTAAGAACTAAAGTTCTTTTGCTGGTAACTTTGTCACCTTTCAAAATAAAGACCATTGCCCAAATGAGTTCCCTCTAGGTACTCTGGTTTTCTCCAAACTTCCAGAGTGTATTTTGACCTCATGCCGTGTGTTGCTGGGATTATTGTCAAATCCAGTGAGACCCTGACCAGGGCATGCAAAAGTGTCCATGATGTCTGGTTTCTAGGCCATTGATACTACGAATAAAGAAAACAGAGTTTCTCCTTTTTAAAATCAACTTTTGGCAGGCTTGATCTTATCAAATTTTCAAATGTGAGACAGATTTGGGATAGAATAGTTCCCTGTCACCCCCTTATTGATTGTAAGAGGCAACAAAGGGGCAGCTTGTCTGCCATGTGTTGTGACCTGCGATTGCTGGGGAACATTGTCCTGGTACTTGAGAATGTGGTCTGCTGTGGCTACCATGTGCAACACAGTGCTTTTGCTCCTGATTTCCATAAAAGTGGTTGGACAGGCCTGTTTCGAATCAAGATTTGCCCTGGATTGTAACTTTATGGCATAATATTTTTCTTTTTTCCAGAAGAAATTGTCTAAGTATCAATCAAGCAACATAATTCCTTTACATGATGACATGGCATATCCCTGATATTTGTTCCCTTGTTTGTGTCCAAGCCTGGTGCGGAGTAGGGATAACGAAATTAATTCCCCAGAAGAGGATACTTGATCAAGATCTCGATTCTGTAACTGTTTACAGTTTGCATTTTTACATTTGATGCATGGCAGAGGTTCATAATCATAGAATCTTCCCCTCAGAACTGCCACAAATGTATGTGATCGAAGTGTAATGAATAAAAAAGTAAACCGAATTTAATTATTTAAACCAACACGCATATCATGACGTTTGATAAACCACAACCACCAGAAGAGATCGAGGTACTCTACTAAAGACTGTTTATTTATACACCAATCCCACTAAGATGCGTCAACTGGCCCAAACACACTGCATTCCTCTGGTTGTACAGCGGTCCTAAGATGTGACGTGATCTAGATGGCCCCATTTGCTAAGGACACCAATCTACAGGCGACAGCGGGGCTTTTAACTCTACACAATCTTATCACACCTTGTCTTTTCTTTCCTTGGAGCACTTATGATCACTGCAGCCCGGGAAGATCCCAAAAGAGCTGCGTTTTTTAGAAGTTGCTTTGATCCGGTTATCTAGCCATCACAATTTTGCACTTGTCACAGTCACTCAAATCTTGAAGCTTGATATTTTTTTCTGTTTCCAGCACATCAACTACAGGGACAAAATGTTTACTTGCTGCCTAATATATCATACCCACTTACACGTCCCATTGTAATTTAATATTGTAACTAAAACTACTGTGACAAGGGCCAAATAGTGATGGGTGATGTGCTGGGACAGAGCAACTCCCGAACTGCAGCTCTTGTGAGATGTTCCCAGTCTGCGGGGGTCAGGATCTACCAAAAGTGCTCTAAGGAAGGAAAAACCGTAAACAGGGTCTTTGGAGACCAAGGCTCCTTAATGCATGAGAGCAAAGGCTGGCCTGTGGAGTCTGTTTAAATAAAGAGTTGAAACTGCTGAAAAGGTTAATGCTGGTTCCCACAGAAAGGTGTCAGAACACCATGCATCACTGTTTTGGTGGCAAAAAGGGGGATCTACTCAATATTGGGCAGGTGGTCATAATGTTATGCTTGATCGCTGTATGAAACTTTTGAAAAAAGATGCCTTACAGTGTTAAATGGTATAAATGCATTGACAAAAAACAAAATGGGGTATAGACTGAGCTCTATTTCCCATTTTTTTGAGGTCTTAAAAAATTTATAAATGAGAATTTTTTACGTCTTACCATGAAATGTGAATAATTCGCCCAGTTATGTACAAGCAGCATGTAATAAATAAATAAATAACTAAATAAATAAAAAATAAAAGTAATAAATTTTTTTACCTATATTCAGATCCAAAATGGACAATTGTGAATTTCCCAGACTAGCAGTTGGACAGTAGCAACATGCCGTCTGCCTTCCAGGACAAAGTTCTTTATAGCCAAGGCCCGCACTTATTTCAGCCCCTGGAACACATTGAAAATGCACAACAACATATTATTCTAAATCCTGTCTAGAATGGATCACACCATGATAATCCACATCTTATCCAAAATCCATAATACAGAAACATAACTATTTGTTTTTCTACTGCATACTAGGCCGTTGTGGACTCAAAGATTTAGAAGAAAGTCAAAAGGTTTTTTAAGGACTTTCTAAAACTCGTTCTGCATCTTGACAATTTTCATTTTAAAGCATCCATATACACACTGCCTGGCCAAAATGTCACACACACACACACACACACACACACACACACACACACTCTCTAACTTTTCATTTGACCACCTTTATAGCTTTGATGTGGTGGCTAATTTAATTGTGTAAAAATTATTCCCCATCCTGGAAATCATTCAGTACATTCAGGTCATCAGCTGACTTTTTATTGCCACATGATGTTGCTGAGTCTAGACCTGACCAACTGAAGCAACCCCAGATCTTAACACTGCCTCCACAGTCTTGTAAAGAGGGCACTATGCATGATGGGTGCATCACTTGTAACCCTTTCTCTATGGCTGCAAAGTTCGATCTTTATTCTCCCTACCAAACTGAAGCTTTTTTGGAAGCAATTTACCTCCTTGTTTTTGTTTGCGTGATGCAGGTTCTTCTAAAGTGTAGTGTAGATGGTTACCTTGCTCGGTATGAAAATATGATGTGTATATTGAAATATTTTATGTTAATATTTTGTTTAAATCTTTCATCTTATATTTGCCCATGTATTCATGTGTACATCTTTAATAATTTATCATTTATACCCGTGCTACTGTTATGAATATTGCACTTGATGCTGAACATGGCATTAAAAATTAAACATCTAGCCCAACCCTGGCCACAAAGTGCTTAATGAAGATTAAATAATGGAAAAACTTGAACTGCATCCATCATTCAAGGTTTCTCTTTCTTGCAGTTGAAGAATGACGTTTTTCATTTTACGGTTTAACTGGTGCCACTGTATAGCTGTTTAGGGTTATATCTATAAAGTGTTGTACTCTAAATGCAGTATCTTATGCAGCTTTTTCCTACAAAAATCTAAAAATGAGTCATTGTCTGTTGACTTTCCCCAATGATGTATACTTGACTGAAAGACACATTAGACATGGAATTAATTCACACTAACATTACAGATCTATGCATATATCTATAATAGTTGATCTTGTTGTTGTGTGTGTGTGTGTGTGTTATTACTACTATTGATTTGGCTGGTGCACAGTAATACTTTTGGTGACCTTAGTGTGGACCCCAGTGTTTTGGGAGATTCCTGGGAATTTGTTGGCCTTTGCATCTTTCTCAGACCATCTACTTTTTTTTTTTTTTTTGTGCACATGTAATTCCACATATAAACACAGATAAGTGCACAGTGCCGTTTCCAATGTTGTGGAATCTGACATAGCCTCTTTGTTTGGGGTGGTGGTGGTAAGGTAACCACTCATAGTTCTCTTAACAAATGCCCCATTCAATAGCTCAGGGATAAAAATAAGGAATCATATTTCCTCTCTCTACACTGTAGTCTGCTTTTAGTAAGGCGATGATGTGGTGGGTGTGTTTATGCAAGAGTGTTCGAGTCCTCTGGTTTGCTATCCAAATGTTCCCATGGTGATAAAGGGGTTAAAAAAAGACACGTG
Organism: Clarias laeviceps; assembly: GCA_030014305.1. Lineage (NCBI taxonomy): Eukaryota > Metazoa > Chordata > Actinopteri > Siluriformes > Clariidae > Clarias > Clarias laeviceps. Next base: position 7,206,507 of record JAQMYJ010000033.1, read on the forward strand.
ATGTTTTGGGAACATTTTCTTGGTCTCCATGTGAAGATCTTTTGTTGTGCAAAATAATTGTTATGCAAGAAAGAACCGAAAGACATAAATACTTCCTTTTGTAGTCATGCTTGGCCAAGTGAGTAATAAACGTACAGTAATAAACAGACTAATAGTATGTCATTTGTGTATGAGAAGGAGTTGGACAGAGTGTGTGTGCGTGCACACATGCTCACGTTTTCTGCATGGGATTGCCATAGTGTTATGTAAGCCTAAACACATGCTTTTCTTTTTTCTTTTTAAACAATTATAGTAAGTTTCAAATGAGTATAGATCACAATGCTTTCTTGACTATTTCATTTTTCATAAAACATTTCCATTGGTTCCAGAATCTTACAATTTATGTATAAATATTATTTTTTTAGTGCTTCTATAATAAAATTTTTCCCTTCCTTTCTCTCTACAGCCTCCACTATGGATGACGCCAAAGGTAAGAATGTTTTATATCGCATATGTTTATTTCATGTTAACTCGGCACTAGACATGACTGTGAGAGGATACAGACCAGCGCTTGCTCTGTTGGATGTAATACAGAATATTTGAGCCACAGCAGGAGAAGGAAAATGTTTGTGAAGATCCTCTGCAAGTGAGCTGTTATTACTGCAGTACATTCCAGTAGAGCAAACACTCTGGAGTGTGAATGAAACTACTAGTTTGGTAGTTGTCAAGACTCTCAGCCTGTTTTACCAAAAGTCTCCACAGCTTTATAGCAGAGGAGAGAAGTTGTTGCAAGCCAGGCTCACTCAAATAATCTTTGTACAAACAATTAGTTTTTCATAATGCATATTGTTTTAAACCCTGAACACAAGTCTCACGTCTTTTTTTATTTTATTTGTACTTTTCTTTCCAGGCTATGATGACCCATTTCATTACGGTAAGTGGAGTGACATTTTATCTGTTTAGGAAATTATCTAGAACAAAGAACAGAGGAAATTCCTGTTTTTGATGGACCATAAAAAAAATGGGCAAAATGTGCCAAATGGACGTCTGGACTACACTGTTTTAGTGCACAAACTCATCACCTCCAGCTTTATGTTGTTTATTTACCTAATATTTTTGATTGCATGAATAATAAATTTGCATGATGTCGTTTAATGTGTGGCTCACAAAAAAGAGCCCCTAATCAGGAAACATCTGGGAAGGTCAGAGCGGGTATTTGTGTTTTTATTGTTTGCTGAAGTAGATGGAAAAACTTCACCCCAGGGGCCAGGCTTTTGCATAGCAAGTCAAAAAAAACAATTTTGGCTCTTAGATTTATCTGTTCATGTTAATATGCTGAATTTAATAGGTGTTAAAAGTCCTTTACTTTTTTAACTGTCAGAGCATGCCAAGGTAAGGATCTCTAAGCCAGCTTTAGTGTTATTCTTTTGTGTCAGTAAAATAGTTTGGTTATGCAGTGTTCAAATTTAAAAATGCACATAAAAAATAAACATTAAATAAAACTTCCACCCTAATTAAAAAAAAAACAAAAAAAAAACACTTACTGTAGGTTTTCAACAATGTATGTTGAACTTGTATAAATAAACAAGCTTCAAACTTAAGTCCACGCATAATCCTCTTAACAAGAATAGTTACTGTACTGTTTTCCCAACACAAGCATTTTAATGTATTCACTGTATTTCTTGTCTTCTTTTGAAAATAAATCTTTCAGCAGGTAACATGATACACTGAAACCCACAGGTTTATCATATCATATCATATATAAAGTGTCCACGTATTGTATTTTTCGGATAAACCAATGACGTCATAGAGTCTCTCTGCAAATACCTATTTTTGAGTTTTCGCACAGGAAATGCACTACTGCAATGAAAACAGTAGTTTAGGATCCCAGTAATTTTCCTCAGCCAGGAAAGAGATGATGATGGTGATAATGATGGGTTGGTTAAGCATGTGGTGCTTTATCTTCATGGCTGTTCTCACAGTTTTTTCACTTTTCATTCATACTGAGCCACATTTCTGGAGACTGACCAAGCTGCAGAGTTTAGTAAAAATATTATTCGGCTCTGAAAAGGATGAGTGTGCTTATATTAAGCCATAAATACTGTGTGTGTGTCTGTCTCCTATATTTTATATATCAGCGTTCTTGCATACCTGATAATGATCTGAATCAGATTATGTGATTTTCTAAGAAAAAGTGGTGTATTTATACACTGTGTACACATGTCGATACTTTAGATAATCCTCTGATTCCTTCTTTCAGACTATGAGTCAGTGCGGATTGGCGGTTTGGTCTTCGCTGCTGTGCTCTTCTTCATGGGGATCTTTATCATCATCAGTGAGTTGGTGTGGTGTGGGAATCTTGCCTCTAGCAAATACGACACCCTGCTACTTTTAATTATATCACAACCTTTTACTTATATATCACACCATACAAATATGACACAATATGACACACCCAGCGTATCATGTCGGGTATCCCATGTGCGATTTAATGCACTCCGCCCTGTGTCACCATACACACCAGTTTTGAGTTATCAGGATCTGTTTTGTACTGCTCTGATCCTCTGACTCCCAGCTTGCTTGCTTTTGGTCAAATCGTAAAACGAGGCATGGCCTCGGAAAACTCTACTCAAAATCAAGCTGATCAATAATAATTCACCCCTTGAAAAATGGCATCGAAAGGCAGTAAATAGACTTTGTAACCATCTTCTTCACAATTTATCCAGGAAGTTCAAGCTTAATTATTTTTTTGGCTTGATGCCATACTACCTCTTAAAAACAAATATCATCAATCTAATGAACTCTTTTAAAACAAGTTCAACAAACACTCTAGGAAAAGAATGTACACAATTTGTACTGCTGGTCATCATTATCAGTAATCTAATAGGTTATGGAACTATACAGTATATAAAATAATATACTAGTGGCTAGTAGGGAAAAGTGAGTAATGGCTTGTGGTTACTCACAAGACTGTCTAAGTTCCAGTCCCAGGACATGCAGGGAGCCATAGTTGGACCCTTGAGAAAGAAACAACTGTTCAGCTGTGTGTGAATTTTATTTTAGCGTCTTAATTATACAGGATTGCAAAAGCACTGTAGGACACACCTCCTAGTTTAATTCTAGTGCTGCTGACAAAACAAACACTCCTACATGACTTAAACACAGTTTTATTGCAGTCATGATATTTTGTAGTTGTATTTGTAAAAAAAAAAAGAAAGGCAGAATTCATTAAGTACTCTGTCTCGTGTTTCCTATAGGCCGAAAATGTCGCTGCAGAGGAAGCCAGGCCTCTTAAGGTAAGTTGAGATGAAAAACCAGGTCACACCATGGCTTAAGGTTCTTTTCCTGAATGTGTGATGCAATGGGTTTGTACATTCTGTGTCTTTATATTTTGATTTGCTGCTTTGCTGTAGATAATTTAGTATAGTGTAAATTCAACATTTTAAACATTCTGAATGGATTTTTTTCATTCAAGGCAAAGGGGATTTAATCCAGAAGCATTGTGAGGTAAGACATTTTTGTTACCACTGAGTGTACATCATAATTGATGTACACTTCGAAAGCTTAATTGATACTGTATATTGCTTCATGGGTCCGAACTTGGGCGCTATTAGAGCCTTCTTATTGATAATATTCAAGTATTGGTGAATAAATTATGTACATTATTTTGTGTAACTTAAATGAACTGCTCAGTTTGGGTATTAAGGGCAAATTTAAGTGCTAATGTTACCTGTTTTAAGCATGTTTGCTTAGATGAACAGTACATTTGTGTCAGGTCTTAAGTCTTGATGTTTGTCAAGGTTTAGCAACTTTATTCATGCCCAATTGCTACATGATTTAATTGAATGTTTTATTTTTGTTTATCTAAATAAGTCAATTACACAAAATAATTGCACAAATTAAGGAGATCGTAGGCACAGACTGTCCTCCAGTTCTCCTGTAATTACGCTTTGGATAGAAAAGACATTACATCCCAAATCCACATGCTATCATTAATTAAAATAGTCTGTGCAAAGACATGCAGTAATTACATGCTAGAGACCACATGGATGAACTGCTTGTTTAATCACCTAAATTTAAGTATTTGCAACTGCATGAACAACCTCAATTGAATAATCCTTAGTTTTATACTTGTTTTTAAAAAAATATGCACGAGTTGTTGGATCTGTGATGGTTCTAAATGAGATCTAATCTTGATTAAATTAAATATACCTGGTCCTGATGAGGTTTCAGAATACAGAATTGTTGTCTTGGTAACAGGTTTGATAACAGCTTCAAAGACTGGACTAGCTACAGTATCTCAGTAATCCATGTATGAAGAAACCCTGAAAACTTCATCTTATTGGAATTATTAAAAAAAAAAAATTATAAATTAAAAATGTGTATTTACTAATATTTATTTGTTTATTTAGAGATGTGTTATGCTTTTGTTCATTGGATTATTCTCTTTTTGTTTCTGTCACAGCATGTAGTCCCACCAATAGGAGACAGCAGTGGAATGGCGAGAGCATAAATGGATCCTGTTTTCTTAAGTGTGTTCACATTCTGGCCGAGTTAATCACTGTTTTCATCCAACACTGCCGTCTTCCCTCAATTACCTGACCTATATATTCTTAGTTCGCAAAGTCTCTTATTGCGTGGTAGGAATTGCAGCTGACAAGTTCATTCTTCTTTGTATTTTATTCACTTACTTTTCACTACAGGACATGTTTTATAAGAACCCTTGACATTTCCTTAGGCTTCTGTAGCTTGTAGTTATGAAGTTTTAAGGTACATTTCATTGTAGCATTTTATACATTTTGTAAATTCTTTTAATCTTTTGCAAGACACTGATTTGCTTGAAATTATTCATTGGGTTAAGAGAACACATGATGGATAGCTTTTCTATCAATAAACTTGATTAAATGCAATATGCAGTGGTTTATTGTTGCAACAAAAGTGTAAAAAGAAACATAAAACAGTTTGTGAACACCTGATTGTCCCACCCAATACTGTATGTGTGTCTTCCCGAAATGAATGCCAACAAAGTTGGAAGCACACAATTTTCTTTTGTGCATAAATTCAAGTAGACTATTCAAACAACACACTCCTAGAAATATTTTATCCTAGCAAACAGGGTTTTAAGAAGAATCTCAATATAGTATCCCGTGAAACCATTTTCCTGGGTTTAAATAGCTTTGATCTGTAGGAGAATTGACGCACAATGGTCTCTGCTAGTTCCTGACTCTCATTTTCAAGGACTCTCCTTTGGCACTGCTTTGAGTTGGAAATGAATGCCGACTACATTACCGTAAATGGTTTGCTTCAAATTTACTATCAAAGTGTCCGTATTCATTCTTCATTGTAGATCAATTTAATGAGCAGCTTGGGGACAGAAGGTACATTTGGAAAAAGCACGTGATGTTTCCATATTCAGAGCCATTGCCTGGACTTTAGGGTTGGGGGGGGGGGGGGGGGGAACTAGA
>JAQMYJ010000033.1:7216614-7238778 GCA_030014305.1 Clarias laeviceps
TATATATTATTATTATTTTTTTTTGCCAGTTAGTTGCAATTTCTCTGTAGATTTGTCTATATGAAATATGATTCTAGTCCAGATCCTTATTTTTTAGATCTGTATTTCAAATATAAACAAGACCTGTATCTATTTGTGAAATGTTAATAAATGCAGTCACACCCTGCCTCAGCATCTCCTAATAAATTGGCGCTCTCAGGAGACTACGTCGCTTCTCATTCAGCCTGAATGTGCTGCACCGCGCATGCGCGTTTCTGCCATGCAGCCACACTGCACACTCGGGGGTACATTTCGCTGAGCTCAACACACTCCTCCTCCACTGCAGCCGATCAATACACCAGACTGCTGGAGGGTGTGAAAGAAAAAAGCTTACTAGAAATTACTACATAGGCAGAACATTTCAGCCACATGCTGGAGTCCACAATGGAGCAGATGGTTTTATTTTTTTCACCCACATGCTGGAGCAGATGGTTTTATTTTTTTATTGTATTATATAAAAAATATATAATAATAATAATAAAGGCAATAAAAAAAAAATCACCTGATCCATTGTCGATCCCAGCACGTTGCTGAAATTTCTACTAAGCTTTTGTTTTTACTCCCTCCAGCAGTCTGGTGTATATAATTATTTTTTTCCTATCATTTCTATATCTTTAATTTAAAATTTGAATAAAAATTTTTTTTTGGTTTGATCCTGATCTCAGATTATTGTTTGTTCAGTGTTTCACATAATCTCCCCTGTGTCAGCAGCATGGGGTTCCTCCAGGGTCTCTGGACATGGCGGTAGTTGGATTGGAGTATATATACATAAATAGAAAAATTATATTTATGTAATAATAATAATTAATAATTGCATGTGTTTATGTAGTCATTTCTAATAAGCTTTAAGTTTGTGTTTAATTTAATTTAATTTAATTTAATTTAATTTTTCCTCCTCCTGGCTGGCATGGATGTAGAGTTGCCTCTAAGCTCCACAACCCCTGGTTCAATCTCCCCTGTGTCAGCTTGGGGTTCCTCCTGATTCATGGGGTTCTCTGGTTTCCTCAACATGGCAGAAGTTGGATTGGCTTTTCTAAAGCTCCAGATGTGAAAATCCAGTATACTGTACTGTTCTACCAGCCATGTGGTGGAATGGAATTCCATCCTCTGACTGGCCAAATAGCTGAGTCACTAGCTGTCTACACACAAAAACGGAAGACCTACCTCTTCATCAAACACTTGAATGAGCACTCATTTTACTTATTAAAATGCCATGATTGATTAATCATATTTTTTCCATTCCTCTAACGAGGTATTAGCTTGATTGGTTATAGCTTGGTTTGGTTTCTGAGCTACTGATCTTGTCTGAGGATACTTTTTAATAAAGGATACAAAATACTGTCACACTTTTCCTCTGGATAAGGGCATCTGCAAAGTGCAGTAAATATCCTCAGGATTCACCACTGAACAGGATAAAGCGGCTCCTGAAGAGAAATTGATAAATCATTAGATCCACAGTACAGACATAAATGCCAAATGCTGCATACACTTACCTGGCACACCTAGCCTGCTCAGACCACTTTTATCCACCACTTGCAAAATAATTGTTTAAAAAATGTAGGAGTTTAGTCAGCATTTCTCTTTCCTACAGCCACTAGGGAGTCACATTTGGGGCTTCAGCACCATCTAGTGAGGAATACAGATCCTCGGTTTAACCATATACTGTACAGTATCACTACAACTATGAGGGGCATTCAAGTCAAACTGGGAGTTTTAATTGTGCAGGATTAAATAAATTTAATGAATTAAATAAGTAAAAATGACCTTTATTTCTCTGTTAAAGTTTTCTTAATACGCCAGAGCCATGATTCAACTGCTTTATGTCTAAAACACTAGCCTCCCAGGAAATCCTTTAATGACTTTAATGAGTGAGGTCAGGACTGTGCAGGAGATGTGACAATAACTCCCAGCCGAGTTCTTGTAATGTGCAAGTGGTTTTTAATGAATTGTGTGTACAGTTCCCACGGACAGGTCTGTCTGTTCTCCTCCGAGTTGGCAACAAATTATCCGCCAATTTTCATGGACCAGGTGTTCCACTCGCTGAATGTTCACAGGAACAATTGCAGTGGGCTCTGAGACACATCAGTTGGGATCGTCATTCACGGACGTACGGCCTTCTTTTAAACGCTTGCACCATTCAGATGTTTTACTGTGGCTAGAAATGTCGGTTTCAAATCTTTCAAAAGAAATTTCATCACAAGTACCGTTTGACTTGAACACCCCTCGTAGTTTAGTTACAGCTTAGAATGGTTGCCAGATTGCATTGCTAAACGTTCTTGTCTTATAAATTAGCTCATGATTGAACCAGAGACTTTGGAGTAGTAAGGTGATGATGCAATTCCCAGGATGCTGATGACAAACCGAAAATCAATGTTATGGATATTTTGGCTTTTCATTTTGTATGATACTTAAGCATTAGGGGATCATTGGAAGGCTTTTTGTCTGCCATGTGAACCGGAATTGAGTACCAGCTCAGACATCGGGTCTCAAGTCCGGATTAAAATGGGAGCGTTGCGTCAGGGAGATCCAACGTAAAACTAGTGTCAAACACAATGTTTACAACATTTTGTCTGCTACTATCATTGTCAAGTTTCTTTGTATTTTATACTCTTCTCCCAGAGTCAATGTGGGAGGACCAGAGTGCCTTTGAGTACGGTAAGTAGTGAAGTAAAGAAACACTGATTATGGAAAACACTTCACAGCAAAATCATCATAATTTAGTAAAGCACTCAGACATATTGCTGTGTGCCACTTTTGCCACCTTCTTTTTCTTCCAGATTATGAAACATTGCGGACCACTGGTGTCATCCTCGCTGTTATAATGTTTGTAACTGGGATCCTCATAGCGCTGAGTGAGCATTCATATTTACATTTATTCATTTAGCAGAGGCTTGAAACAAAATCGACTTGATGAGTGAAGCAGGAATGCAGGAGAGTTTTCAGGCAATTTTCTACATAAAACTAAATATAGTTGCAAGCAATGATGAGCGGGCCCAAGCACCTGTGCCATCGCCACCCGGGTGCACCACACAACCTGTATGTCTTTTGAGCAAAATTTAATTATAGATGTCATAGTGCTTGGGCCCTAACTAGCTTCCAACACAAGGCCCAATTCCCACTACTTGGTGTGTGGAACAAGTGATTGTAAACCTTAGTGCACTAGCTTTCCATTTAACCCTATTTGAGATTCAACCCTTGAATTCAAAAGGGAACATAGCTGATATTCTAAAGCGGAAATATAAAGTAAATCTAAAGTAAATCTCAGGACAACCTAAGTTTCTTAGGACTGTTCACCACCTTCATATTTTATTATTCTCCCCATCCTTTGGCTGCATAGGACCAGTAAGAATTTTTAACTATATTCCCCCTATTAATAACACTAACTTTGGGTCACAAACTGTTGATCACCAGCTCCGCCAGTCACAGTTAGATAGTTCTAATGTCTATGTCTATGCAGAGCAAAATAACTGGTCATAATCTGCTGAAAATAATGGTGTTTATAGAACTGTTATATAAAAGCAATATCACACAAGACTGTTGATTATCATATAAGACCATATGTAAAGCTACTTATAAGATAATGCAAGTGCTACAAGGTACGAACTTGTTTCATGAACATCAAAAATTCGATATGTTACTATTTTTTGACCAGTTAACACAGGTCTCCAGCAAAGTGTCTGTCTGTATGCTCTAGCTTAAATACCTTACAGATAATGCATTTCTTCCATACTGTACACGAAATGAGTGAGTTTAACTTCTTATATTAGGTCATAAAAAATTCACATTTCTCTTCGAGTGCGCATGTCCGAAGAGAAATGTGAATTTTTTGTGACCCATCTGAATGTGTACAGATAGATAGCAAGTGAATTTCTCATCAAATATCCCCTTTAAAACAATGTAAAATGTAACAGTAAATGGATAAAAAGTAATTTCAGTCTTAAAATAATAAGAAGCAATTGATGGCAAATTGCTGTGATTTAAGAGAAACAAAAAAAAATTGTGTTAACTACCCTTCATGTCAGATCATTCCAATGAGTTTTATTATTCAAGTTATACAGTACTGTACAAAAGTCTTAGGCACATGTCAGGGCCTGTGGCACTGTACCCCCCCCCCAACCCCCCCCCCCCCCAAAAAAATGAAGCTAGATAGTGATAAATGAAAGAAAGTCAGTATTTGGTGTGACAATGCTTTCAGGACTTTTTATTGTGAGGAAGGAGGTGTAAGGAAATTAGCTACTAAGTTTTACTGAGCATCCTGCAGAACCACCCACAGCTCTTCTGATGACTTGCACTGTTGCACCTGCTTTATCTTTGCATGTAAACCCCAGCAACTTCCATTGTTGGTCTAAAATGCGGTCGCATATATAATATAATGCTATATTTACCATGACTTAAATATCTATATTTTTCTGCAACTTGTAAGCTTGTGGTGCAAGACTGATGTTTGAAAATCAGATTTTTTTTTTCTTTTGTACTGACTCAATAATAAAGTCATAAAATCAATAAAAAAATCAATAAAGTTTGTAATAAAACACACAGTACTTTATAAGATAGAATTCAAAGTATCACCCAGCTCACTCCACCATCACACTTTTCATCTATTTATATTTCATCTATCCACATTGAATCTGTTTTTGTCTCTTAATAGGTAAAAAATTCAAATGCAAAAGATCATCCAAGTAAGACTTTGCACATGAGTGGAAAAGCCTGCTCTATGCATGTGGAATGACTTTGGGGAAAAAAAGATGAGGAGACATAAGGACCTTCACCCAGAAGACTCTTCGGTCAAATGCAGCCCCTGTGTTAAAGGCTTGCTGAGCTTCTCCCTGTCCAGGAACACTGCCTATCCATGAAAATAACTGGAGTAAAGGTTGCCTCTGCAAAGTCAGGGAGAAATGCTGTACCTGGCAACATGGGAGTAGAGTGAATATGCTGTATACTCAAGCTCGTTATAGAAAAAAAGTGTTGCACTTTTTCTATAAAGGAGTTCTGATCACTTGTGGTGTTTTAGCGATGTTTGTCTGGATAGACAGTGTGTATGTGCAATGCTGAAATGCAGTGCATGTTGTGATCTCAGTGCCTGCCTCTATTTATTCTCTGATTAATTCCTACTGACTGTGTTATAACCATAGGTGGACGGTAACTAGTTATATTTACTTTGATACTGTACTTGAGTATGTATTTCACATACGTGTACTTTTCTTGAGTTGTTTTATTAATGGATACTTTTAACTTTTAAATTTGAGGGTAAGCACTTTTAGACTTTTTCTCAGGTACAATTGTAAATGGAGGACTTCTACTTTTACTTGAGTAATATCGTATATATCCCTAATTTTTGGGATTTGTGCATTTCGCCCACCACTGGTTATAACTCAGAGCTACTAATAGTGGCAATACTACTTCTACTTCTACTACTACTAATAATAATAATGTTAGCTATATTGCACTATATAACAGGTCCAGTGTTAGATTTGTAAATATTGTTCCTGACTGTGCATGCTTGCTGATTGTGAATGCATGAGTAAGTTCTAGTTTATCTGTGAGCCTGTGATAACTTCTGTTCCACCTTCCTTTTGTAGCTCAAGTCCGGTGGAACGGCTTCCATCCCCCAACACAGAAGGTAGTACTAACAACGTCAAAACAGGTCACGTACTGTACTATAGTTTAATTGGTCGTAATTTCCTTATTCATATATTTTTTTCTCTTTTCAGTTCCCACTCAGTCGGTATAGAGACTGATATCCGTATCCAAGGATGTTCCTAAGAATGTGAGGACAGCTGCATGGGATTAGTCACCTTTTTATTTAAACTGAATTTTGAAGCTTGCGACTTCCTTTTTTAAAAAGCTCATCTTATGTGTCACAGTTTGTTCAGGACAAATTGTGTATTTTACAGGTTATTACCAGTCTTCATAACTTAATACATAACACACACTAGTCAATATTTATCGACCAAACCGTACATACAGTAATGCGCATAATTATAACTGAAAAGAAGTTTGTGGGATCACATTTTTATTACAAAGCTAAAGATGGGTTTCCACCTACTGTACAGTCTACCAAATTTGCAGCAGCAATAGTTTACATGGATACCATTATTCCATTATTAATCTGAATAATAGATCATTCAAAATAAAAATGCATCATGTAACCAACTCAATTGTAACACTCTGCTCGAAAAAAATCTTTCATACAGAATGAAAGGGGTGTTTTAAATTTTGCTTTCACGAGGAAAATGTTCGCCATGTGAACACTTGCTGGAATAAATATATTCTTTCTGTGCATGTTTGCCCCATGTGGGGGTAATATTAGGTGAAGCTTAGCATTCTGGATGAGTCCTGAACTCTTCTCCTCAATAAGAACTTCAGGAGCCATATGCGCTTCTGTGATTGGTGCTTAATTAGAAACAACAGCAGAAAGTCAAATATTGTTCCAATGACAAGAGATAAGTCCTCTTGGTCATTATATTAGGGCTGAAGGATTTTTATGCAATTCATTTTGCAGCACTATAGTAAATGAATTAAAGTTGTACAACAAAACCTTTTCTGTGAGCATTCAATGCAGATCTTATAGGATCAGCGTCCATGTAAAAAGTTAATCTGGAATCTCTGATCAGAATGATTGCAATCAGATTGAAGAAATATAGTCGAAACTAAACACACAGCTAAAGTCTCTTCTCCTATTCTCATGGGCTTTACAAACCAGTTTAGCGGTGTGACTCTATTCGACTCCAGTATATCATAGCAGCATTTGTAAAAGTTCCTAACTTTGTCAGACTAACAACAACATCTGGAAGTTAACCGGATTATGAATACACAAATGCTGTACATGACTATGTAGGGAAAAAAAATACAAAATTCTGGCAGCCTTTACCACAGCGCTTCTATTATAGAACGTAAACGTGCTTGGATGTGATATTTATCATTAGCATGTAAAAAAAAAATGTGTCTAATACAATAGGAACACATATGAAATACATTTGGTTTCTGGAAAGGGAAAAAAAATTGTTCACACCTGGCTTATTAAAAGAAAGAAGAAAAAAAACAGTTTACATGTGTCATTGTTTCCATGAATATAAGTCAAAAGTCATTGGATACCGTAAACAATACTGTATCAGACAGAAATAAACAAACCACAACTGTAACAGCAAATTTTTAATGCCATTGCTGAAGCTTGAAACTATTCATTTGGTCAGTGTATTACATTCAAACAGGAAGTTTGTTTAAACTGCAGTGTTGATGTTATGTGATTATTAAATTGATATTAAAAGAAAAAGGATTAAACAAGTAGCAAATATGTGGATTCTGATTTACATGAAACACTCAAACAATTCTTATAAATTAACAATCATTTCTTTCTGTCTGGCTAGGAAGTGACAGTAGAATGTTTTTCCCCCCCTTTATTTGAATTACAAGGCACTCGAGTCCCAGAAACCCAGTGATTCACAAGAGATAATCCCCTTAGCCATTCCTCCACGCCACCTTCTTCATTCAGCAATAGAGTCGCTATGGAGTCGCTTCTGATCCTTTTCCAAATTCAACAGATAACACAGTTACTTAACATGTATAAAAGATAAAATAGTCATGTAGGTGATGTAAATTCAGCTAATCTGAACCAGAGATGCTGAGGTCAACCTAAAAAGCATGACCTTTTCATGTCATGACTCATCAAAACACATTCGAATTCAAGCTATAACTGACGAGCTCTGCCCACCCTCCCCCCTGTGCACACAATGTCAACCACAAAGGTCACAGAAAGAATGCATAGAGCTTCTGCATCTACTGTAAATAATTTATCCCTGAGGCAAAAATGAGCAAAAAAAATTACACATTTAAAAATACGTACATACGTGTAACACATGAGTAAAAAAAGAATAAATAGATTGTATTTTTCTTCTTTAGCAAGCTAACATTACACTGATGCAGTGTACTGAGAAAACACCAAACCAATATGGTTGATACATAAAATGGTGGGAAATTCGAATTAAATCCCTACAGATGATTTCACAGAAATCACATTTTCATTATAATTTTTTTTTTACAAGAAATGCCAGTGACATGAATTGTGTCAGAAATCAAACACTTTGAATCAGTAGACAGAAGTGAACTGAGAAAACCCTCATGAGAGGATACTGTAGATAAAATCAAGATCTGAATTCAGTCAAGGAATAGACGGCAGAAATTGGCAGCACCTTTTTTAGCAGATTCCCAAATTCTTTCTATCTGAATTTTTTAATATATATTTATAGATTATTTTAATACAGCTTATTAAATATGTTTTCTGCTGGAATGTCCCTTGAGTGAATGCAGGCCAATGAGAAGTCCCTATGAGAAGTAAAGGGAGACATGTTGGGACTGAAAAGCAGTCCTGGTCAGTCTTGGTCCTGTAAGGATGTGATACGCCGCCTAGAGGCATTTCTCTTCTTTAAGATCAGCTTGAGCTTTAAAAAAGAAAGAAAAAAAGTATCAGTAATCTGCTTTGTATTAACAAATTATTTTCAATAAAATATTTAACCATGCTGACCTTCTAAATTACACACTCAGTCGTAAAAACACAGCGTTGGAGCTAATTTTGTTTCTTATGTTAAACATATAATATAGAAAATGCAAAGAAGCTACTTCTGAAGTTTATGTAACATGGAAGTGATCAATCTTGCTTCCCTAAAAATTTCAAGTTGCTAACTCCGGCTGTTTTTATATGTGCCCCAAAAATAGCCATTTTTCAGCGTTATACTGTCTCTCTTCAAACAATAACCATTTAAAATGCAAATTATTCACATTTCTTTATGAGATGTATTGGTACTAAAATTAGTGTAAGCTTCTAGAAGCATATGACCTGTAAAAACTGTTGCTTAAATAGTTTTTTGGTAAAAGCTTAAAAAGCAAACAAAAATCTGTAGTGTCCGTAACCATGTCAAATTCATGTTGCAATATCTGAACAATTTTGCATTTGAGAATAATACACTTTTTCAGGTTTATGTCTTTTTATGTGAAATCTAAATTGAGTTTTATCTGTATGACAGTTAAGATCATTGAAAGATTTGAATTTTAAAAAGTTACAGACACTACATAAAAGGGCATGAAATTGCATTTACCAAATGTGTTTCTTTTTATCTGATAGAAATATAAATTTGTATACGTGTTTATAAAATACATAGCATGGATCGGAAGATAAGAAGCTTTAAGTATTATGAAAAATTGTTATATGATCCTATCTGAAAATTTACTTTTTCACCTGAGACACCTTGTAGCACCAATACCATGTTTTGGCTGAGTACTGTATATATTAAAAGCAACAATGATACAGTTGTGTGAAAAAATTAACGATTTAGTCATTGCAAACCACCAGATCAACTTCAAAATAACAAGTCAAGACATTGATTCTGTAACAGCCATAGTATTTTATATTCATTAAATCATTTAGAGAGCCCTTGAATTGGAATTGGAATTATCATATATCACTGGTATAATGGTGACTAGTCAGAATGATTGATTTACAGTCATTCTTTCCTCTAAGGAGTCAGATTGACTCGAAGCGTTACAGATTTTTCCTGTTTTTTTGTTGTTGTTTATTTTGTCACTCGTCTGTATATATAGCACAACAATGTCATTACAAGGGTTCAAATAAGATTATCATACTTTGTTAAGTCTCTATTAACACTAGCATCGTATTGTTAATTAAACTAAATTGTACAGTAGCTTTAGTGAATTAACCACTGACTGTAAAAAAAACATATCAAAAACATTTTTTTTTTTCAATTAAGAGAATTCTCTATTTTCGCTCATTTTCTTCTGACAGGTTCAAAAATGGGTGGGAGTATATTTTGGGGTGAGTCACATCTACAAAAATAGCATAATCTACATGTTAACCCAACCACAGGAACTGAACTGTCTTCTTTCCTGCTTGTTCAATCTCCTTTTGTGAGCAGAACTGCACCTAGTTCAATTATTTACCATCTTATACACTATTATACATCACGGTTTTGTTTAGCTTTTTAATGGTGTGAAAGGAACCAGAATTATCTAAATGACCACCGTACAATTTTTAATAATCTTTATTAAGTACTAGTTATTAATTAGTTGAAAATCCAAGAGTCAATGTTGTGTCTGTTTTTAAATAATAATAATAATAATAATAATAATAATAATTAAAGAACTGTAAACAAAATAACTTCCAAGGATGCAAAACTCACAATCCTAAATGATTGGTTAGCCACTGCTCTTACATAAAATCCAGCGGTTAAACAAGAAGACAGTAAACCTTCTTTCATCCATTTTAATCTAAGTAGCTTCATGGAATAATCTAAGTAGTTTCATGGAAAATTATTAAGGCAAAAAAAAATTTCATTACACCAGTACGTTCCAACCCTTCTTAACACTCCTTATCATCACTAGAGTCTGTGCTCACCTTCTCTCCTTGTTCTCCGCTTTGCAGCAGATGAACTGGCTGGTCGTTCTCCAGGTTGCGGATGCTCGGATCAGCTCCTCTGTTAAGTAGAAGTCTGATCAGTTCCTCCTGATAAGGGCTTCCATGTAACCCTGCTGCCATGTGCAAGGCTGTGTGTCCGTGTGCCTGAGACATCAAAATAAATATCCAAAAATGTTCTAGACATCGCTGTAATTTAACACTATGTACTATTTAATGAGCAATAATGCGCAATAGATGTTACATGCTGTATTATACCCAATCCATATAGTTACAGGGTGTGAAACTGGACATGAACAAGTGATAGACGTGAAGAATATTTGTTGGTCCAGTATATGTATAGATATATGAATGGGGAAAGCGAAGTCTCAGCATGTGTTACCTTCATGTTGATAAAGGCCTGCATGTCGGGCAGCTGGAGCTTCAGGAAAAAATTGACCAACTGGATATTTCCCTCCTTCACAGCCAAGTGGAGTACAGTCTTATTACTTTTGATTTCCTAAAAAAAAAAAAAAAAGATTTAACATTGTGATACTAAAGCTAGTTCTCTTACACAATGTTACACTCTCAAAGGATTTCCTTATTATGGGGGTGAATACACGGCTATGAATTTCATGCACACAGTAACAGTCATTTGTGTTTTTTAAAGCTTATGGCAGCTGCTGCAGAATTTCACCTGGCTGAGTGGGGAGGCGCCTGCTTCCAGGAGCAGCTGCAGGCAATGGAGTTTGTTTTCAGCTTGAGTCTGCACATTGCCATCAGGTAGCCAGGCGGAGGAGGAGGATGAGATGGAAGCAAGAGCCTTCATTGTGGTGTTGTGGGAGATCACTGCACAGTGCAACGGTGTCAGACCTGAAAGAGTACAAGCAAAGGAGAATGAGACACAAGCTTATTCGAGTTATTATCTTTTGAATAATACTGTATGTGAATGTGTTACCTTCAAAATTGCGAGCCTCCAGGTCCACTCCGTGCTCCATCGAGAGGACGACCTGTGAACGGTGACAATTAGATCAACGCTTTTATTTGTTCTTTGTTACTTTACCGACTTGCTGTAACAATTAACATGGTGAAATGGAGGAGTAAAAAATTGTGATAGGATGAACAAATTATGTGACATTTTAACCAGCCTGAGGACCTACTGCTAATTGCAGAACTGATATTTAGTGCCGTTACTAATTATGTCAAAAAGAAAAAAAATCCATTTGGAGTTTAAGAGATTTTTGGTGTGACAAGTTTGGAAATGGGTGTTTTATTTTATGTTTATCTAACTCCTTAAAGGGTCATTAGAGAAGGAAAAAAGATGCTGAACGAAAGAAATGTGTCCCTATGTGCTCTGTGAGATGGGTAAGAGTGTATCTTGAAACCAATCATAACACAGGAGACAGGATTTATTGGAAAAAGTTGGAAAGTAGAACAAACCCAATGTAACCTGACCATCTTTTTTTAACATTTGCTTTACAAAGGAATAAGCAAAAATGGATATTACTTCCATAAACCACCAATTCAATTCAAAACCAAGTGTCAAGTACACTAACCTGGACATACTCAGAACTTTTAAAACCTTTAAAAACTTTTTTTTTCAATTCCATGAACTTTTTAAGACTCTCAACTCTTTCTGTCTCTACATTTAATATCCGGGATTTTACCTATATTTAGTATATCTGTTAAAACTACCCCAAAATTACTGTCATGGCTATGCCCAATCCCTTACCAGAATTTCTCAGCAACCACTGTACTTTATGCCGAAATGAAAGTTTGGTAAAAAGAAAGAAATATACTATTCAGTGGTTAATAAAAAAATAAAATAAAAAAAAACTACCGCTCACCTTCATGACCTGTGGAAATCCATATGTGGCAGCGAGGTGCAGCGCGGTTTGACCTTTGATGTCACAGATGCTGATATCAGCGCCCAGAGAGAGCAGGTCTTGCACGATGTCTGCCTGATTGGCCGTCACAGCTACCAGCAATGCAGTCTACAACATACAACAGCACTAAGGATCAATGATCTGAGCAAAGCAATAAGTGTAAGAAACCCATATATGATAGAAGATAGAAGCTCCTCCTGTTTTTTACAATTACGTAACCATGTCTCTGGGTGGAATACACATAAAATATTGCTCTTGCTCATGAGTGTGTTTTAAGTATACACATAAGAAAAAGAACTAAAAGCTTTAAATCATGTTTTTTGCAAAGGAGTTTTGTACTGGCATTAAAGTGATATTAAATAGTACAAATAAAGATTTGAATCCAATCCAACTCGAATACATTTTAAGACCATATAAGAAGAAAAAGAAGCAGAAATGTTGCTGTATTAAAGGGCATGTCGATTCATATGGTAGTCATGAACGAAGGCATTGCAAATGGCACAAGAATACTGGAAGAATTATCACATATTTTGGCCTTTAAATGAGCAGTAACTCTGCTGGTTATGCTAAATAATAACATTTTTCTTCTCGTAGTTGTGAGTCACAATGTGAATACTCCCACTTCAGAAATTCTTTTTTTTTTTTTTTTTTTTTGCATATTAGTATCCGTTACAGATTTTTTTTTTTTTTTGCCATTTTTGTGGGCGTCACCAAAAGTGAATCAGCTGTGCTGTGCATATGCCTGGTAATTTTCGGGTGGTTGGCATTTGACAACAGTACAGTACGCTCATGAATACAAAGGAAATTTTATTTCTGAAACTTTTGTAGAAATATTTCGGTCGGTTTCACTTATGCCAACATTTGCGCTGAAACACATGAAACCACCTGTTAAGGACGTACCTTTCCCCTGTGCTCCTTTGCGTCCAACGTGCCAAGCTCTTGCAGTTTCTCAGCTGCAGCAAAGGCGTATTCCCTATGCCCCTTGGCGGTGTATATGTGCAGAATTCTAAATGAAGAACAAAATAAAGTTGAACTATTTCCTAGCCAAATAACCGTCTCTATGATGGTGTTACAGGAAGAATTCATGCCACCCCTCCATTCTGTTTCCCCTTACTCACGTGTCTCCATCATCGTCCTTCCATGTGGTTCTGCTGTAGTCCATGGCCTGCAGGAAGCGCCTAGCTTCCTCTAGCTTACCCATGTCCATGTCCATCTGCGGTCTAAGTGACAGACTGGATGCTGGAGTTCTGGAACCAGGGGACCACAAGTAACCAGAGTTTGGGGCACTCATACCCGGAGTCCTGAGGTCAGCACTGGGCATGGCCGGGGTAACGGGACACTCTGTACTGGATGGCTGCTGAAAAAGACAGGCATGTAAACATTACTCTTAAACTGTATTAAGTGTATTTTATGGAATATTTGAACTATATATACCACAAACACATCATACACAGGAATTACGGTACACAACTAGGATCTAAACAGCTTGACGTTTGGAGACTCTTACAAAGTGCTGAGGAATCTGTGAACTCGTACAGTCCGGCAGTGTGAGGGTATTATAAGTGGAAAACTGCGTCTCTGCAGGGGTTAAGCAGTGGCTATAGAGCGGAGCAGATGGGAAGCTGAGAGGACCTGTAGAGTCTACATAATTGAGACACATCGAGGTGCAGTCCTGATAAACAGAGTGTGGCTGCACATCCCAGCGGTCATATCTCATCGCTGCCATGTCTGAGTAGCTGCTGTTCGCACCTGTTGAGAAAACGAGAAACCATTACGCGAGCTCTGATGACGCTCACAATTACTTTATAAAGCTTGAGAAATTTCCTGATGTGTGATGTGTATGAAGAGGTTGTCACTTACTGGCAGAGGGATCTGATGTTGACACCTAATAGGGAAAAGATCATATTATTACCGATTTTTATTACTCAGGCAACGGCATTGCACTCAGGCAAGAACGAAACCTCATACTGGTTTTCTAAGCGTGTACTCACTGAGATTGGTGCAGCAGGACCAGTGTTATTGGTCGCACAAGTTGGAGGAGCTGAAGACGTCTCTCGCTTTCTCTTCTGCTCCAGGAGCTTCTTCACTGTGGGCAGTGTGTAACACGGCTTCTCCTTTGGCGCTACAGACCAACAGAAATGTTTCAAGCTAAGTAACAGCGATAGATTTCATCTCAAAAATTTACTTTTTGTAAATGTTTGGAAATTAATAATAAATATAAATTTCCATACTAAAAAAGTCATCATTTAGTATTCATATGTAATTTATGAGTAAACTTCTTATGGCAAGTCACATCCATCCTGGCTGACCCTTTTTTCTCTAGAACAACACTGATGTCAAAAACACCAACAAGGAAGAGGAACCATGAGGATGTAGATAAAAGCCAAATGCTTTACTTTCTGTACAAAACTCAAACCCTCTCTATAACCCCACATCGTAATTTCATCTACAACCAAACCAGTCATCATTTCTGATTAGTAATTCAACATAAAAACCTTAAAAGAGTAACGTCTTCCATGTGACGTCTTGTTTTTGTGTTTTAAAGAGCAGTTTGTCTCACCTTTGTGCTTCCCCTATTGTTATCTTCTACCCTAAAGATATGTTTGGGTGCTTTAAAAAAAGTCATTTCCCTCAGTTACTCACCGAAGGAAAAAAAGTAAAAGAAAAGAAAAAAGCCTGATGCAAATATCGGGTTTCCAGTGGTCATCAGCTGCAGACAGGGAGGAACATTTCTTCAAAATCGCAACCCCAAAAACGTGAGATAATTCTGAAATTTCCATCAGGGCTGTTTCATTCTCGTCACTCAAACCATGAGGAAACTATTCCATTAGGAAAAGAGGTGGTGAGGTCATGTTCAAGCTGTTCTCCTCGACAGAAAGCCGTGGCGAATGTCGCAGAGCATTTTTCTGTTTCCTTTGCTCCGTTACGCTGCGTGGCCAACCACATCTTCCTGCCTTAGTGACGTATGGGGCCTCAGTAGTTTCTGTTAACACTCACACTTATGCGAGCTGGCAAAGTCTGACTTACTGCCACCATACAATACGTATACATTTTTACGGAGCAAACCGATATCTATTCACATAGACTTTGTAGAATTTCACTATTCAACAAAAAAAGGATCCATTCACAACTACTACAGCACTATACTATACCTTATGGTATTTTTAGTACATTACTTCAGTGATGTCATTTCCCTATCTGCCACTGGGAAACAACTACACAAGTAAAGAAAAAGCAGTGCTGACATGAACTGCTTTTCGCTTTCTGTATCCCCTCATAGGGGAAAAAACAGCAGTTTCTATGAAAAATACTGAAGCGAGCAACTTTCATGGCAGAGGACTCAAAAGAGGAAGCCAAGGCAAGTCGAAGTAGTGTGGAAACTCCACTGTGCCTGGCTGGCCTCGGAGAATTCCCTTTCCTATCAGCCGTTTTTTATTTGTTCTCCTCTCACTTTAGTTTCATTTTACTCCTACCAGCCCAACTCTTTAAACTCCCTCACCACCATGACCTCATAAAGCAATCAAACACTCAAGATTCCTCCCTTCTGCCAAAATCTAAAAATATAGAAAACGTAGAGCTCTAGAAGTCTATATTTAGAACATGTCACACCAGGTCACCACTGTTTTTAACTGACTCATCATAAACATTTTAATCTATGGTTGCATTCAGGGGGTTACCAAAACACAAAGGACATCCCTGTTTAGTAGGCAAAGAAGTCATTCAACCATGTCACTTACGGAAACAGCCACATGTAAATGATGTTTTTGTACATACGTAGTAGAACTCTGATTAACATTACGTAAGCTATTACAGTCACGATGGCAGGGACAATCTGATCATTTTGATTTATATATCTCATATTTTATACTCATTTAGTTCATTTTCTTTTAATCCTGTAAAGCTGATTTGTGACAATGACATCGTTTAAAGCTCTATATAAATAAAATTTAATTGGGCCGGCGCAGTGGTTTATTGGTTAGCACAGTCGCCTTGCACCTCCAGGGCCTGGGTGGTGTGCATGGAGTTTGCATGTTCTCCCCGTGCTTGGTGGGTTTCTTCCCACAGTTTAAAGACATACAAATTAGGCTAAAAGGCATTCCCAAATTGCCTGTAGTTGTATGAATGAGTGTGTGTATGTGTTTCCTAAGTCCCTAACTCTCCTGAGTTAAGCTTCAGGCCACCTGGACCCTGTATACATGATAAAGAGGTATAGGTGTTGAGTGAGTGAGTGAGTAAGTGAGTGAGTGAATTGAATTGAATGGGATATTAGCACCAGACGTCCAGTCATATAAAATACCAGTGCAATATGGATAAAACATGTTTGTATTTGGAGATCAGTGATTTGATTTGAACTGGTGCATGTACATTAAAGGCTTATAACCAGGAGTAAATGGAGACCATAAACTCCATCTAGCAGAGTTATAATCCAATCTTCAGGCCTGCATCAACCTTTTCACAAGAAGAAATACTGTATCTATTACCGAAATACAATTGACATTCCTGTTTAGTAGGCAAGGAATGATGTTTTTGAAAATACGTAAGAGCTCTCTAATTAACATTAAGATATTTCAGGGACAGTGACAGGAACAATCTGATAATTTTGGAGATTTACATGTATTTATATATTTCACCTCATATATAAGACTAATTTCCATCATTTTCTTTTGATCCTGTGATTTTGGAGATCAGTGATTAGATTTGAACCTGGATAAGAGCGTCTGCCAAATGCCTAAATGTTAATGTAAACCGATGCCATGTACTGTACATTTAAGCCTTATAACCAGGAATAAATGGAGGTCATGAACTTCATTTGTTAGAGATATAATCTAATCTTCAGTCCTGCATTGACCTTTTCGCAAGAATAAGTATGTATTACCGAAACACAAAGGCCATCCCTGTTTAGTAGGCAAAGAAGTCATGTCAACTGTGGCACTTACAAAAACAGTATTTATATATCTCTTAAAAACAGTATTTACATAATTTACTGTAATACTCATTTAATACTTATTTCCTCCATTTTCTTTTGATCATGTGTAAAGCTGCTTTGCGACTACAGCCATTCAAACTGGATTGAACTAAATTGAATGTAATATTAGCACCAGACCCCCAGTTCTATAAAATACTAGTGCAATAGGGATAAAATATGTTTGTATTTGGAGATCAGTGATTTTTTTTTAACTGGGGCATGTACTGTACATTTAATTTTATATACTTATAAATATACAGAATAAATTGAGCTCATAAAACTCTAATGTATCATCAGTTGAGAGTTGTCATCTAATCTTCAACCTTTTCACCAGAAGAAATGTCTATAAGGTCATTTCTGTCTGTGACTTTCAATGACATCATCCTGACATTAAAACATGACCAAAGATGATCTTTAATCGTCGTAGCGTGACCCTTGTGAAGTGTGAGGTCGTGGGCGCGCGGGCGGGCGGCCGCGCGCCGCAGGGATGCCCTCTCCGCATGCAAAACGACGGAAATCCCTGACCAGTGAGTCACGCGCGTGGGCGGGGCGGGGATTCCGCTGCGCGTGTCCTCTCCGCGGCACGCCGTGTCTCACTCTGTCACACTCTGGTCAATTTTTAAATACGATATCATGTAGCAGTATCAATCGATTGACAGGTTTAGCTAAAAAAAATGACACAAATTAACAACATATTCTCTGTCACTTTACACCCTCCACCTCCCCGCGCTTTTTCCTGAAACAACACGTCCTTCCATCGCACCTGCTTGAGTGCGGGTGTTCTGTGTGTGTGTCGATAACGCTCGGTTAACCATGTGTAACAAAACAGACAAACTACTCAGATCCCCCACAACTACTAGTCCCCCACACCTATATTTTAAACGAGAAGTGAAAACTGAGTTCGGAAGGGAGGGGATAGCCTCACAGGAGTTTCTCTGTGTTTCTGCTTTTCGCGCTAATTTAACCATTATTTATTAACCTACTGTAAGACCGGGGAGCTCCTCGACTCTTACTCACTGCTGCCAGGCAGAGCGACGCGCGCCCACACACACACACACACACACACACTGTCACCAAGCATTAAAATAAAAGAAACGACTTGGCAGCTCGTTATATATAATATTTCTATCAATAACTAATAATAATAATACTAATAATGTTAAGTCTGTCTTGACGGGAGACTTATTCATCCTGAACACTAGAATTAGAAAGAAACATTAAAACAGAAAAGTCCGGTTACTCACATTTCTGTAAGTGCATGTCAGAACTCCTTTTTACAGCAGTCTGTAGTTGTCAGCTCGCCTCGCCAAGTGAAACGGGTGATCCGGTTGTTTTATTCGCAGGTCTCGGTACAATACTGTCTCGCGCTCAGGTGTCGGGGCTTTTCACTGTGTACACTCGCGGCTGTGATGAAGTTCTCTCACAGGGGGCGGGGCTTTATTTTAAAGGAAAGTCTTCGCCTTCCACTAAGCACGTGTTTCCCTTACATTCCAGCGTTACATTATTTGTGAATTTAGACATTGAAGGGATTTGATGGTGTAGTTCTGTTTTCATGAATATAGAGTAATAAAACCATGCGATGGCTGTTTTTGACCAGCACCACAGAAATGTGTTAATATATAATCCTTTAGTATTATTTACTAAACAAAAAGGATTTTTACAATTTTGTCTGGTCACAAAATCAAACAAACAAAAAACAAACAAACAAAACTAATGTAAGCACAATACAGTAATATATACAGTACTATATATATACATACATATGTAAGTAGTTATATATGTATATAGTTGTATATCTTATTTAGGTTTATTTGTTTATATATACAAGCCAGGAAAAGAAAAACTTGTATAAATATTTTAATGCTAAATGTATTGCCATATGTTATATATGGATATATGTGATAATATTAGGATAATAATATGATATTATGAATATTTTATAAATATAATGTACATCATGCTATTTTTATTTTCCTAAGGTGTGTACACAGTTTTTTGGCTGGCTGTGCTGATGGCTTGGTGTTTAGTGCCCTGCACCTCCAGAATAAGTGTTTGATTCACACCTCAGGGTCTGTGTTCTTGAAGTTTGCATGATCACCCTGTGCTTGGCAGGTTTCCTCTAGGTACTCCAGTTTCTTTCCACAGTTCAAAGACATGCAGAATAGGGTAACTGACGTTTACAAAGACAGGTTCATTGGCATTGTGTGTGAATGTTGACCGGAGGTCCCACCACAGACATAAAATGGGAGTAAATACAATGGTAATGGGGTTTAATGATAGTCCCTAGTTGGACTTCAGAGGTTCCTAGATGGATAAATGTGTGTGTCTTTGTTGCTTCTTTGTTTAACTGGATGGCCGGACAAAATTGTTAAAAATTTGATTCCCAAATATAAATAAAGGATTTAAACAAAATGTTTTTCTTTCATAACAGCTAAAGGAAGGCATTCTGTGAAGCATTTCATTTTATTGTTTTACATTTACTAATTATTTTTTAAAATATATTACATTTACAAATATACAGTAGTATTAAGCTTAACAAACAGAACAAGGAAACAAATATTAATCATAGCAAAATAGAAGCGAAAGAAGAAAATATGGCACATACTAGAGATGTTCATCAGAAATCACTAAATGATAAAAAGTTTATTTTTTCAGATCAGTGTCTATAAAATTAGTAACTTCTTCAGTCATTTCTGCTTAATAAGTACAAGATTTTAGGAAGAGTATTTTTATGAACTTCCTTTTCTTACTTCACAGTTTATGAAGTGACTGTATCGGCACTTTGTAAGTGCTCAATATAGCCTTTTTTTACATTTGCGTTTTATGACAAGCACTGGAATTTTATAATGTACACAGCTCATCTATCTATCTATCTATCTATCTATCTATCTATCTATCTATCTACTGTCTGTCTGTCTATTTGTCTGTCAGTCTGTTTGTCTGTCTGTGTGTCAATCTATTAAATGTCTTTAAATCTATTAAAGGCCAATAAAGAAAATCAATGCCTTAAATCATTTGATTAAACTTTGGCTCCCTGTGCCATTATACTGACAAAAAAGGCTATACAATATGTTTGACTCATTTTAATTTTATAAATAGACTTGACATTATCATTAATGATCAAGCATTAAAGGTAAATGTTGTCACTTTTAAGACATGAGGGGTAAGGGTTTTTATAAAAATAAACCTTTACTATACTGACCTCAATACCTCTGGCCTGTATTTAAGGATTATCACACAAGAGGGAGTGCTATTGTGCTTGAATATTAGTACAGTCATGATGCAGCTGTAGGTACGAGGGTGTTGTTATATTCAGCACAACAGCACAACAACCTCATGTGATATTGCTTTTAGGCAACAGTTCCACCCCTTTCTTATCATCAGATTTTGATTTGTTTGTTTATTTAACCAGTTCTTTTGCTCCTCCAACACATGTCCTTCTGTGACTGGTGGAAAAAGCTTTGTAGCTTTGTAGCTGTTACGAAAACAACACAGACAATTCAGAGAAAATTCAGAACAACTTAGAAGCAATTACTAAGGAGACAACATGTTGCTGAAGATGACATAATGTGTTTTCTTAATGAAAGTGCTTTTGTGACTAGTTTAGAATGTGGGTTTCAGCTGTTCTCCCCTTTTCCCAGTACTGTGGATCATACAGTACCAACCCACTTTTACTTGTAAGTTAAAATACTTACAAGCAACATACAGTAATCATATTGAGTTCCAGAGTTCTTATAACCTAATTTAGGTAAATATGTAAAATTAGACTGAAATACATTTAAAAGTCATTTTTGTCACAGTCCACAGTTAGGTTTTACAATGTGTCTACCTATTAATTTTATCAAATAAAATCTTCTATTATTAAAAATACTCTGGTTTCTCTCACTCTGGTACTCTGGTTTCGTCTCACAGTCCAAAAATATGCAGGTTAGGCTACAGTAATTGCCGTTCCAAAATTGCCCATAGTGTGTGAATGAAAATGTGTGAGTGTGAGTATGTGTGTGCCCTGTGATGGATTGGCACCCTGTCCAGGGTGTACCCTGCCTCATGCCCTATGTCTCCTGGGATAGGCTGTATTCTCCTGAATACAGCATAAAGCGGTATAGAAGATGAGTGAATAGTGGTAAAAATACAGAAGTAATAATATTAACCATATATGAATGAGGTCTAAAAAACAGTCATATGGCTTGTTTCCTGTCTAGTTGCATTATTAAGTTATTCCTTCCATTTCCTTAATAACAGCATGAATTCTGTCAGCTAAGAATGCCACCTGTGTCTGGAGAAAGTGGAAAAAAAGGCCTTCGCTAGCAGCTAACTGTGCATTTTAAGTTTTGTATAGACAAGGAAACTTTAGTACAGTGGAACCTTGGATTACGAGCATAATTTGTTCTGAAAGCGGGCTCGTATTTCAAAACACTTGTAAATCAAATCGAATTTTCCCATAAGAAATAATATAAAACTCAAATTATTTGTTCTACAGCCCAAAAAGATATATGCATAAAAATTAATTAACACAAAATAAAAAGTAAAAAATAAAATACCTGCACTTTCCCTAAAAAAAAGTAAAAATAAATCCTGACAGATAAGTGTTTCCGTTTGTGCACGCAGGCGCTGTGTGTGTGTGTATCGTGTGTGTGTGTGTGTGTGTAAAGCTAAAGTAAGGAGCCCCTCCCCCTCTCCCCTTTCTCGTCTTACACAGTTACCCTTCCTCCACTCTTTTCACACACACGTGCACACAGCGGAAAGACTTTTCCGTTTTATCGGAAAAATAAACAAGAAATCTCTCTAATGACACGACTGAGCGACACACTAACGGAATCACTGCTGTAAAGTAAAAATAAAACAAATTAACCTGCACTTTACCTTTGAAA
>JAQMYJ010000033.1:7238878-7288296 GCA_030014305.1 Clarias laeviceps
AAATATGTTTTACACACACACACATGGTCACAGTGTTATAGTAAACAGTACACGCGTGCACGGATATTGATTATACCAGTGAAAGTCGTGCACTAAGACCCAGCAGGGGAGACGATTAAAAACAATTCCGCAGCACAAGAGAGAGAAAAACCGTTGGCTCAGTTGTGATCACGTGACGCTCGGCTTCAAAACAAGAATCACAAGCGTGATACATGATACTCGGTACTCGTAAACCAAGACTTGTTCGTTTTCCTAGTCAAAATTTATTAAAAATCTTTGCTCGTCTTGCGGAACACTCGTAAACCGCCTTACACGCAATCCAAGGTTTCACTGTAACTATATAATAAGATGCAACTATTAGTTGATTAATAGATTTATAGAGTTTGTTGTCTACTGGGCTTATTGGAAACTTCATTCTTAATCAATAATCATATAATAATACTTGGGGATCTAGCATTATGGATCATTTTTACAGACCTACGGGGAACAATTTTTTAAACCTGTGCTGCCTGTATTCAGTACAAATGTAATGGTTAAATAGAGACTGGCTCACATTTAACACCCTCTCTAACAGGTTATAACTGTACAATACAATTTCACCGACAAAATACCCTATAGAGAATAAAGACAGGGAGTAAGTAAAAGAAAATCCGTTTCTGCTGCAGATTTCTCACCTCTGAAATTTCTGTCTATGAAATACAACCTACTGGTCAACAGACTGATTGACCCGATTGGTTAAGTAGGTTGATATTAAGCATTTTAAAATAATCAAGGGCGATAACACGATCAACCTAGGGTTCAGCTTATACATCAATCATATATTTGTTTCAAATGCAAGAATTGCTTCAAAAGGAGCCATGTTATAAAAATTTTAATGAAATAAATAAGCATGTAAAACGTAAGTGTTATCTTTGAACGAGATCCTTGATTTTAATTTTATTAAATCAATAAAAACATGTGTATTAGCCATTTTGTAAAATATAATCACTGCTTAAGAGTAACTACTAAATAAGTTTTTAGTTGTTTAGTGACAAAATATGATTTTAACCTACAGTAAGATACACTGTATGGTCAAAATTATGGCACATGACCATCAGTCCCACATGTACTGTATACAGTTCTTCCCCAAGCTGTTATCACAATGGTAGAAACACACAATTTGTATAGAATGTATTGATATGCTATAATGTAACAAATTATGTTGCCTTGAAATAAAGGGCCCAAGTCTTTTTCAACATGAAAATGCTGTGTCCCCTGTGTCCAAAGTGGGCTCCATAAAGACATGGTTTGCCAGGCTTGGTGTGGAAGAACTCTGGCCTTGTGCACAGAACCCTGACCTTGGAGATGAACTAGAAAGTCAACTGCATAGATAGATAGATAGATAGATAGATTGATGGATGGATGGATGGATGGATAGACAGATAAATAGAGGTTTATCTAATAATGTTCCGTATTCTTGATGGCATGACATTACACTTGATTATAGTAAGTCGCAACATAGTTTCCCTAACATTAGTAGTCCACATGCCAGTGGAAAGAAATACAGAAGAAGTAGTTATTGAATGTCTCAGGTTGGGACCTTTAAGAGTTTTTTTCTGCCTTCCTGTTTCAGGTGGTTGATGTATGGGAGACAGAAATTGCATGAATATTTAGCTTTGTTATATACAGATTAAAATCACAAGTAAATTAAAACATGAGTAAGTGATAGCTGATGTAGACATAGTTTGTCAAATTTCGGTTTTGATTTTGGTTCTGCTGGTGGACTTTGTAATATTGAAATCTGTGATTGATTATGCTAAACCATTGTTATTATACACAACAGTAGATAACAATAAAATGTTATCTGGTTAATAAAATGGTTGAATAAATTTGCAGGCAGAATATTCAATTTTTTTGTTCTCTTAATAAATGAGGAGCAAAACTCATATAACTTACTAGTAATAATTTAACAATAACACTAATAATAATCTAATAGTAACACTAGTAACTTATTAACGTTAATTAAAATTTATTAAACATATATTAAAGTAAAAAATAATAATTACTGTTAATAGTAAAATATTAAAAGCAAGACACCATACAGTACGTGTTATATTCTCACTAGTAGGCTGAGCCCCCCTAAAGGTCTAATCCTAGAATTGCTCTGACATGCACTACTGCTCAAGAGGTTGGGATCACTTGGAAATTTCTGTGTTTTTGTTTGGTGATTTATTTTCTGCATTCTACAACTGCAACTGTACTGGGGATTTCAAAATTATGAAATAACACAGTCAGTTGTTATTTTAAGACTCTGAGGTCAGCTGTTCTGGAATAGTTATTTTAAGAACAATATTGTTAGGTGCATTTGCAAAACCCATTAAGCACCATGATGAAACTGATTCTCATGAAGACCTTCCCAGAAAAGCAAGACCAAAACTGACCTCTGCTGCAGAGGAGAAGTTCATTTAGAGTTACCAGCCTCAGAAATCACCAATTAACAAACAGCACCTCAGATTAGAGCCGTTATGAAGGCTTTAAAGATACATATCTCAATATCAACTGCTCAAATGAGATTATTGCATATTTCGGACACCTTCATCATTGTGTTACAATGTAGAAAGAAATAAAAATCAGGAACAACCATGGAGTTCGAAAGTGATCTCAAACTTTTGAGTGATAGTGTCCTTTATAAATACTGAGTGAATAGTGTTATGTTGTATACAAATTTTGTCATGTAGTTGATGTTGGCAACACATGAGTTGGTCCCCACTTTGTTGGTACTAATATAAAAACCTCAGTCCTTCAGAAGTAGGTTTTTTTCATTGTTTTTTCTTTTTTGAATAGATTTTAAACAAATGACTTTTTTTTTTTTTTTATAATTTGGTTTGGATTTGCGCATTCAGTCGGAATAGCATTTGTGTACACACTCTGCACACATTTTATGTATATAGCCCAGAAATATTTAGGACCACTTACTGTACTTGTTTTTGTTTTGTTTTGTTTTGTTTTGTATTGAACATATGAATTCATTATTCAGTAACCGTTTTTGAGGTTCACAAAAGCAAACCATGCTTGTCTTCATTCTGGACATAAATACATTTTCTAAATAAATTCTTCTTCTTCTTTTTTTGGTCAAGTCTGTAGAGTACAAAATGTACAATAGTTTAGGATTGCTAAAGATATTTGCTCTGGTTCATTTATTTATGAGACTAAAAATGTGTCAGAGCTGAGTTAGGTTTAAGTAAATCACAATAAACATGATGTCACCTCTCGCGGATCTCGCGGACAATTGTGGTTTCTTTTCCATCCCACTTCTGCACTTGTACCAGCTGACCTCTCTGAAGGCTTATGGGAAAACACATTCTGGGAAAAAAAAACAAATTATAAAAAAAAAAAAAAGTCATTTGTTTATCTTATGAAGATATTTACTGTAAAGTTACTCCTAGTTTACTAACTGGTTGATTGAACCTGCCATAAAAAATATTCTTAAAATTTACTCCATGCTCAAACTACAACATTTTCAGGGCTTCTTAAAAAATATGAACTGTAGAAAATCCCATTCGGAAATTATTTCTAGGCTCTTACTTGGCCCATCGTTGGTGTCCTCAAAAAATGGCAAATTTTTTTTTAACCTCATGTCTGGTAAATTGGCTGTTCTTTGATATCAAGACTATATGGTCCCCGTCTTGTTGAAAAGTCTCAGCTGGTTTAACCACATCATCATAATTTTTTTTGTTAAATGCCTGTGAAAGAAAAAAAAAATCACATTGGCCAATTTTTGATTATTAACATTTTAAATTAAATCTCAATAAAAATGACGATAATAATAATAATAATAATAATAATAATAATAATAATAATAAACTGTTACAGATTGCTATCAACTACTCATCAGCGTTCACTTTTTTGTTGTGTTTTCATGTTCCAAAAAAGTCTTCCATCTTTCTAATGCAGATCTCACATCTGTCTAAGTTTTTTTGATCAGTAAGTTAAGAAAGTTAAGAAAAAGAATCTGGGGAAAATCATAAGAAAAATCTGACCCTTTAGTACAAAGTATCTATCCTGATCGATAATGAGGTTGTGGTTGTTTAACCAGGTTAGATGGTAATCTCAAGAGACAGTCACAATGGTCATTTGAATATGCCGTCCACTTATATAGGGAGCTGAAAATATATTCTAATTATAAGATATTATAAAATATAATAATATTAACTTTTTAACATTAAATGTATTTGTTTTATGAATTAACTAAAGACATTAAATGCTGTTTTGAAAGAAAATGGGCGTTTACCGTCTTGTTACTGTCATCACTGTTTTCCCAGCACTCAAGAAGAATTTTTATCATAAGGTGCTGCCCTCAACTCCCACAGTGAAACTGAAACTGGTAGAGGAGGAAGCTGATGATGCATTGTAAACGCAACTTTTTTGTATTGTTGGTAAGGTATCTTTAAGAGTCTTTGCAATTAAAGAAAGGCTTTATGTGCAACAAAATGTGCAACACAAAAAGACTATTTTTTTATTTAGTTAAATATTAAATGTGAAAAAACTGTCAGGAGATTTATAGAATTTGGCCAAATTGCAAACTGTTATTAGCAAAACTATTTTGATGTTTTGAATCAGTTCGTAATACTTTTTGATTTTACTTGAATAAACTGCTACAGCGGAGTTCGTAATATCATTCTGCATTCTTATGTGACATTCAGACTGTTTCTTGTACTGAAATATATTTTAGATTTACATTATTTTCTGACTGGAGGAGGACAGCAACTCATGGAGTTATTGTATAATAAGTTAACGGAAGTTTATAATGAATTTAGATCCTTATATTATTTTTAAACATGACAGTATTTAACAGTTTTTTTTGTAAATATTTGGAAAAGATGCTTCTCTGAATTTTCTGTTTAAAGGTCTTTTTTAATGTACTGTAATAATATTTAAAGATCTTTGTTGTTTTGAAATTCATGTTCAATGCATTCAATAATGCTTTAAAAATATTCAATAATGGCAATGACATATCCAATGTGCCAAATCCTCTATAATGTGCCAAAAAGAAAAAATCAAATAAGCCATATTTTCTTTTAATATCTCTGTGTCTGACATCTCATGTAATTGTGATTTTTTTTTTGTTTTGTTTTGTTTGTTTTATTTTTTGGATTATTTATTAATTTATTTATTTTAAATGCACAGACCTCTGTTATATGGACATAATTTTGTCAGGCTAAATTACTTGATGCTGTCCCACAGTTCCAGGGTCACCAATTAAAAAATTATGACATCACCAAGACAAATAAATCACAATTAGTATTTTGTTGCTTTTCCGCAGCCTCAATTTGCTGAGGCATGGGCATCACTACTGGGAAAAAAAACTTTATTCTCCATTAAACTGGTTCCAACGTTCTTGGCAGATCAGCTATGCAGGATGAAGCCTTGGACCATTTTTTTATAATTACACCATAAATGTTTAATCAGGTTAAGGTTTTTGAATGTTAGTTGGCCTTGAGATGATATGCCTTTCCTAAAGGAAAAACTTTCATAGCCTTTACTCTGTGGCAAGATGCCTTATAATCCTAAATTACTTAACATAACATATTTGATTGTTTTCTTCCGGCATTTATCTTTAAATTCTTTATTAGAATGGACCCAGACAATTTGCAGCATCATCTCTCTGGACAATTCAGATTTGTGATTCATCACTGAAGATCACTTCTATCAAATCATCCAGACTCAGTTTTTGTTTCTCTTTATCCCGACGTAATACTGTTTTCATTCTGTTTTAAACCATTAATTTTTATTTATTTTGTTGTGCATTTTCTATTTTCAAGCCATATTTCTTTGAATTTTCTATCCTAACACATTAATGTCTTATACTCAGCCACACATATGGTTCACTTTTATAACTGTCTTAATTCTTTAGACATAGCTGACTAGGAACAACCAACATCTTTTTTTTCACATGTTTGGCCACCTTTTTAAAGGCTTTATAATACTCAAATACAAACCAGATTCCAAAAAAGTTGGGACACTGTACAAATTGTGAATAAAAACAGCAATGAAGTGGATATGCAATATTTTATTCAGAATAGAATATAGATAACATATCAAATGTTGAAAGTGAGACATTTTGAAATGTCATGCCAAATATTGGCTCATTTTGGATTTCATGAGAGCTACACATTCCAAAAACGTTGGGACAGGTAGCAATAAGAGGCTGGAAAAGTTAAATGTACATACAGTATAAGAATCAGCTGGAGGACCAATTTGCAACTTATTACAGTAGGTCAATTGGCAACATGATTGGGTATAAAAAGAGCCTCTCAGAGTGGCAGTGTCTCGCAGAAGTCAAGATGGGCAGAGGATCACCAATTCCCCCAATGCTGCGGCAAAAAATATTGGCGCAATATCAGAAAGGAGTTTCTCAGAGAAAAATTGCAAAGAGTTTGAAGTTATCATCATTTATAGTGCATAATATCATCCATAGATTCAGAGAATCTGCAACAATCTCTGTGCGTAAGGGTCAAGGCCGGAAGACCATACTGGATGCCTGTGATCTTCGGGCCCTTAGACGGCACTGCATCACATACAGAAATGCTACTGTAATGGAAATCGCAACATGGGCTCTGGAATACTATCAGAAAACATTGTCGGTGAACACAATCCACCGTGCCTTTCGCCGTTGCTGGCTAAAACTTTATAGGTCAAAGAAGAAGCCGTATCTAAACATGATCCAGAAGAGCAGGTGTTTTCTCTGGGCCAAGGCTCATTTAAAATGGACTGTGGCAAAGTGGAAAACTGTTCTGTGGTCAGACGAATCAAAATTTGAAGTTCTTTTTGGGAAACTGGGACGCCATGTCATCCGGACTAAAGAGGACAAGGACAACCCAAGTTGTTATCAGCGCTCAGTTCAGAAGCCTGCATCTCTGATGGTATGGGGTTGCATGAGTGAGTGTACACATCTGGAAAGGCACCGTCAATGCTGAAAGGTATATCCAAGTTCTAGAACAACATATGCTCCCATCCAGTCTCTTTCAGGGAAGACCTTGCATTTTCCAACATGACAATGCCAGACCACATACTGCGTTAATTACAACATCATGGCTGCGTAGGAGAAGGATCCGGGTACTGAAATGGTCAGCCTGCAGTCCAGATCTTTTCACTCATAGAAAACATTTGGCGCATCATAAAGAGGAAGATGCAACAAAGAAGATCTATGACAGTTGAACAACTAGAAGCCTGTATTAGACAAGAATGGGACAACATTCCTATTCCCAAACTTGAACAACTTGTCTCCTCAGTCCCCAGACGTTTGCAGACTGTTATAGAAAGAAGAGGGGATTCCACACAGTGGTAAACATGGCCTTGTCCCAAATTTTTTGAGATGTATGAAATTTAAAATCAACTTATTTTCCCCTTAAAATTATACATTTTCTCAGTTTAAACATTTGATATATCATCGATGTTGTATTCTGAATAAAATATTGAAATTTGAAACTTCCACACCATTGCATTCTGTTTTTATTCACAATTTGTACAGTGTCCCAACTTTTTTGGAATCGGGTTTGTATTTTTTTCCTCTCATATTTTTATTTTAATCCTCATGTAAGAGGAAAATGCAATACTACACCCGACATTAACCAAAGCTAAGAATCAAACCACAAACTCTGGTGCTGTGAGGTGATAATCCTAAAAATTATCTGTAGCCTAATGAATTACTGTAGCCTAATGTCTCTTAACTTTGTCTTTGTGTGAACAAGCCTATCTACCTTAATTTCCCATCATACTTTTTAAACTTTAGAAAGCAAAGAACTTTTAGAGCTATTCACTGTGTGATGAGAAATTTGAGCTAGGGTAAATTTTTTATTTTTTATTTTTTTTTAAATGAGCGCTCATTCGACGTCACCAAATGTCAGTGTCTGTAAGAGGAAAAGTATTTTACTTACTGGTTTTCATTTACTAATAACTTCATGTACACGTGATAATTAAGCACACTCTCACCATTATCATGTTGTCATGCTTAATCTTCCTAGACATCTCGATTTCTTTTCCATCCCACTTCTGCACTTATACCTAGCTGACCCAGGAAAATAGCCAGGCATTTATTTATCACATGCAGACGTTTAAGGCCACTATTAATTTACCAAAAAGAAATTTGGAAATAATTTTAATCGGTTTCTCCCATTGTTAGTATCTTCATAGAACACATCCTTGATCCTCCGATATATGTATCCGATAAAATGTCATTTCTTTACTGTGAAGTCCATGTGTTCCCCATCTTGGTGAATTTATGTCACATACCTGTGAAAGTATAGAACAATGGAAAAATGGAAATAGAAATGTAAGCAAGTTTTCACTATATAAAAATTGTTAATGCATTTATTTTTTTCTGTCAAACATACTGTAAGAAATGCCACTAAAGTAAAAAATAGAAAAAATAATAATTGCTTTTGTAGTTCCCTTCTTGACAAGTTTCCACATTCCAAAGAAGACTTAAATTATTCTAAAGTAGTACAGTAGCAGACCCGTGTTTACTTTCTAACAGATTTCACTTCTGTATAGCTTATTTATCCAGGAACTTACGGAAGGAGAAGGTATTGTTCTTGGCCAGTAAACTACTCTCACATATCTGATTTGTATTGTACGTACTTTGCTTATGATTAAGGTAAAAACAAACAAAAAAAAGACATCTGGAACAGAGTTCAGTGGCTCAGTGAATGGTTTGATAAGTATAGAAATGATGTAAATCATATGCTATGGCCTTCTGTGTCATCAGAAGTGTTAAGGGAGATTTTGGAAAATCTTATCTTTTCACTTATCTCCACAAAATCTAATACATCACTTCATAGAATATATTTTTGAAAGAATGGTGTTCATCACTGCAGTGAAGTTCAAGAGATTTGCAGCACCTTGGTCAAGGCTCAATGAACATGACTGTTCTGTTGGAATGTACAGCATTTTTACTACAGCACTTCATGAGTTATACAGTTACTTAGGTATTTGTCAGACACATCTATCCAGAAAGACTTTCCTTTATCACATTTACTGTATAGAGTAATCAATTGAGAGTTAAGAGCTTTGCACAAGGAACCAGAGTGGCAGTGCTGAGATTTGAACTCATGACCTACCAATTAGTGGAATATAATAGTGTAATATTAAAATACTTTTTGCCTCCACTTGAAGAGTTCATGAGAGCTCATCTCCATACACATTTAGGGACCAACTTATTTGCTCCATATACCTTGGTATTTTTACACATACATAACCAACTAAATTAAAAGACCACTTTGTAAGTTTGCAAATATACTTTGGCCCATTAGTAGCTGCACAGTTTCAGCATCCACTCTACTCCACTTATAATGGATCAGTTTTAGAAAAAGGACTGCATGTGATAGAGGACACAGCAACACATGGCCTACAGTTTGTACAGTGGTGGCCAAAATTATATAAAAAAACTTTATAGTTCTCCCTGTGTGCTGGTGATGTCACTAATTAGTTCTGGCTAAAGTGTTATGCTAATTAGAAAGCTGGTTAATGGATGGAACAAATATGTGGGAGGACTTTTTTTTTCTGAACCCGGGGTTGTCACGTCTGCCTACTGATGTCACAAAGGATTCACCGCTAGTAATCACTTCTTCTTTTTGCTTGTCAAAATATCAAACATAAGTATTTAAGAAGGGGATTTTTTTCCCCTTACTCCTTTCGGACTACTTCTACATAAACCAAAAAAATTAAACGTATTTAGATGTCCTTAGGATTATATACAACTATTAAATCTAAAGGTAGTCACAGAACAAGGACTGTGGGAAACCCGGAGTGCCAACTCATCCACTGTGTGAAGAGTTTCTGTATCCAAATGAATGTCCTGGAAGAATTACTGAGACAGTTGCCCCAAGGTAAAGGTAAAATGTATTGTGTATACAAGAAAAAAAGAGACACACACATTTTTATGATACAATTTGTTAGATGCTCAAGCATGTAAGATTTAACTATTAATACATTATGAACCCTTTGTTGACTTTCCTTTAGCGGCTTTAAGAGCTATAGATCGCATTGTTATACAATGAAAGATTTGTTCCCATCACATCTTTGAACAGCACGAAGACATCTTTCAGAAGACCTTGACCAGGTCATTAAATTGAACTATATTTCTGTAAACAATACAAAGGGGTTTTCCAACACTCTGACAATTTCCTTGAAAATCTAAAATGTCAAGTTTCAATTTTAGGATTAAAGTTGGGGATGTTCCAATTTGGAAAAAAAAATGAAACAAAAAGTTATAATAATGGCAAAAATTTTGTGGGTGTTGATTTACTTGTAAGTCTGTGTATATTTACTTCATTAGCTGTTGTTGTTGTTGTTGTTGTTGTTGACATGGCAATAATCATTAAATTGCAAATATCAGGATGAATTAAATATTAAAATAAGCAAATAACTTTGTAATAAGGACATGCTCTACATAGATAAAACTATTGATTTTATCTTATAAGAATTGTAACACCCTGACATGTTTCAATCTTTATTGTATTGCTTAAACCATTATATCATTTAAATAATAATCATCAAATTAATCTCTTTTTTTCTTGTTGTTTAGGTATATTTTGGGAGACATTTTGCAACCTGCTCTCTGCCGTTAAATACTTTTATTTATTTATAAATTTTTTGGCATTTGGGGAATTTGTATGTATGTATTTATTTATTTATTTATTTTTATACATTGAGGCCAGAAGAAGGTGTTGGACGTTTTAGAATTGCTAATATAATAGGAATAAACTCTAAATATGTTTTCTTTCAAATCAGTAAGTTTGGTTGTGTTAATTCACATATGTATAATGTGATATAAAAGTCACTTATGATATGATTGTTTTGCTGTTTATTCCATTTAATAAAGCTATGTTAATTTGGATTTTTTTTTTGTTATTGTTGTTCTTTTTTCGTTGTTTTGTTTGTTGCAGTTTTAACATACTGCTTTCAATCTGTTTTTTGTTTTTGACCTTGTGTCAGGAGTAATAATCCATTTAATCAGTGACTGGATTTGAATAGCTAGAAACTTTTTCAGCTTGTAAAAACACCTTAGTCACAAATGCCTGGAGAAAACACCATCACTGACAATATACTCTGATCAGGCATTATTATATCAGCCATATTAACACCACTGGCAAGTGAATCGAATAACATTGATTATCAATGATGTACCAGTAAACTGGTCACAGGATCATGGGCGCCCAAGACGTATCTTTGCCAGTGGGGACCAAAGGCCAGCCCGTCTGATCTGATCCCACTGAAATGCTAATGTAGCTCAAATTTAAGCTTTTCACTGCGTACCATACTGTGTATGTAACAAATAAAATTTTTATTTAAATTGCTGAAAAAAGTCAGTGCTCGCTATGACAGAATAGCATCAGAGCACAAAGTGTATCACAACTTGCCGCATATGGTGCTTAGCATGCAAAGACTTGATGCATGAAATGCACCAGACAGACAAGTTTGATTCATAGAGGCCCCACCCGAATGCTCTGGACAAACAAGATTGATTCATGGAGACCCCACCCCACAACCCACAGCAACCAAAGAATCTATTGCTAATGTACGAGTCACAGATACCACAGCACATCCCCTAACTAAATGCATTCTATGCTCTTTTGAAAGAAAATGGGTGTTTAGTCAGTCTTGTGGAGTCATGTCCCTAGGGGCCAGAACTGCAGGCGGCACAATGGGTGCCTAAACAATTTTGGGCTTGACATTTGGCATTTTAATGTTATGGTTGATCAGTGTAATGTGTCTCTGGTAATGCATTAACAGCATTTGACAGATGTTGTTATTCAGAATGACTAATGTTTTTATCTCATTATACAAACCAGTTTTCTTGGTTTGTTGTTATTGAACAACGTGTACTGTAAATACACCAATCAGTCATAACATCTGACATTTAATTATCTTGTTATATTGGAAACCTGTCAAGTGATGGGGATGTGTTAGGTCAAGCGTAGCTCAATGGTTAAGGCATTGGAACTACAGTTCAGAAGATCCCAGGTTTAAATCCCACCAAGTTATCCCTGTTGGGCCCTTGAGCAACGCCCTTAACCCCTTAACTGCTCAGATGTATAATAAGATAAAAGTTTACAAAGTTACTTTGACAGCCTAGATGACTGGGTCATCTCCAAAACTAGAGATTTTGTGGTGTGGGGTATTCAGTAGTTAATACTTACCAACAGTGGTCCAAGAAAGGACAACTGGTAAACCAGCCAAAAGATCTTGTGTTTGTGAAACTCATGGAAAGTGAAAGCATGTCTAGTTTGATCCCTGGTTTGATGGATCCCTTGCTAGCCGTAGCCTGGTCATGCTGACGTTTATTCAGACCATGTTACAAACTACTAGGTAGACCACTTCTTGGAAGTAGCATTCCCTAATACTAAAATGATTTGAGGAACATGACAAAAGGTTCAAGGTCAAGACTTGGCCTCCAAATTTCCCAGAGCTCAGTCTGATTCAGCATCTCTGAGATGAGTTGGAGAACCAAGTCTGATCCATGGAGTCCCTGCAAATTCTGCTACAAGATACCACAGCACACCTTCAGAGGTCTTGTAGAGTCCGTGTCTCATGGGGTCAGGGATGTTTGTTTTGATGTCAGAAGCAGGACCTGCTGATTGGTGTATATGGTTGCTAAGGTGATGTTACAGAAAAAAAAAGAAATCCCATAATGCAATACGTTAATGGCACAGCTTAGCAAATAATTTCGAAGGAGTATTCAGGAACTAAGTGTACCAGCTGTGTAAAAACGTCACTGGGACTTTCTTTCCCCCCACTGGTGCATGTTTTCCTTGTGCCCTGAGAAATGCTGGGTCCAGTCAAGCCATCCAAGAGGTCTGTAGGGAGCGTCAGGCAGAGTGGGTTTTGATAAGAGTTTTAGGTAGACCGGCACTGGTCCATTTTTGCTTTTGTTGGCCAATATCAGTGTGTTTAATCTG
The DNA here is from genome assembly GCA_030014305.1 of Clarias laeviceps. Taxonomy (NCBI): domain Eukaryota; kingdom Metazoa; phylum Chordata; class Actinopteri; order Siluriformes; family Clariidae; genus Clarias; species Clarias laeviceps. The sequence continues at coordinate 7,251,817 of JAQMYJ010000033.1, forward strand.
TTGTGGGCAACTACAGGAAGCCAGAAGAGGAAGCACAGAAGTGAGGTGGTGTGGAAAAAGTTAGTGAAATACAAGAAAACAAGTCATGTAGCTGGACTAGTTATAACGGTCAGATGGTTTCCAGGGTGAGAGATTCAGTCTTAAAATGACAAGGACTGAACAAGAATAAAAAGAACTGAATCCTGCTAATATTGAAATGGACAAACCTGTATGTGAGAACCGGTTTAGCAAGGCGAGATATGCAGGACTATTACAGGCTTACATAGAGTGACAGAGCATTTCAAGACCTAGACATGGGACTGCATTTACAGGGGCGTAGAGCAGCTCAGTTTTGCTGGGATTTGGCATTTACAAAGTGATTTTTACTAGATACGCTGAATATGGGGCAGTGGTAACTCAAGCAGTTAAGACACTGGGTTATTGATCTGGAGGTCATAGGTTCAAGCCCCTTCACATTGATGCTGCCACTGTTGAGCCGTTGTGTATGGCCCTTAACCCTATGTGCTCCAGAGGCGTTGTATCCGGGCTGCGCCTGCTCTCTGACCCTGGCTTCCTAACTGGGATATGTGAAAAAAAATCTTTTAAAAACTGAGCTGCTCAGTGTAAGGTGCTTACAGTGTACAGTAAGTTGCTTGTAGTGACTAATTTAATCTTAAATGTAAGCAGAAACAGGAGAGTGAGGAGAAGGAGTTCTTGTGTGGAGCCGAGGAAAAAATAATAATACAAAAGACACTTTACCATGAATTTTGGTTCACATTTAATGATTTTAATTTCCACTAAATTACAGTAGCTGCCCAGGCAACCACACACACACACACACACACACACACACACCAAGAGACCAGTCCTGGCATTTCTTTATCTTCTAATTTGCTATCATTAAAACAGCAGGAAACTTACCGTTTCTAGTGAGCTGCATTTGTTTAGAAATTTGTCTCCAGATTTCCTGTCTGTTTTTTTCCCTTTACCCCAAAACACATCCTCATCCTGTAGATACTGGATAAACCCACTTTGATCGCACCCCTGTTTTAATATGTAATTGGCGGATATGCTATTAATGCCCTATTTGAATACCATTTGGACACACCCTTGACCTTAAATTGCTCTCATAATTCCCTGCTGTGTTCTTTTTGCCACTTAGCAACATGTACTGTTCATGGCTCGTTAAAGCAATAAGGCACTTAAGGGTGTGCATTGCAGTGATTTTATCAGCGGTTAGGACATTGTTAGGCAAACAGACTGCTTAAATTTCTTAAAGCATGAAAAAGTGCTGTAATACATGTCTTCAATTGTTTACTATACACTTTTTTTTAAAGCAAGAAAAATATCATAAGTACAGTTTTTGATAAATAATTATGAAAAATATTCACAATAAACTATTTTCCCGCCACACAGTCTAACTTTACGCTTATAGCAATGATTAGGCTGTTCCCTGGACAGAACGGTGGCTTGTGTGCTGATATACAGTATTTAAGCCTCTTTGAGCCAATGAGAGTCTGAGAGGAAATCAAATACATCTGTTGTCATGCGCAGCAGATCCCTGAATCCAGTCAAGCATTTATCTATTTGTGTGGGCAAAAATGGCAAAATGTAGGCATAATGATATTGCTTCTATAATATAGTTATATTATTTGGCATGTCGTTCCCTAATTGACGTTAGAAGTGTCTTCCAGTGCCAAAGCATGACTCAGATCAGATTTTGGAAATGAGTTTTATGAATTGAATTTGGACAGTTGAGACAAATATTTTTAAATAGCTAAACGATACATCTACAGTATATCTATATTTTTAGGCAACAGTAAAGAAAATCACAGGAAACCATTCACTTCGTAGAGTGACTGCCTTGGGAAATTTCAATCTATTTTCGATCTATTTCAATTTAGTTCTTACCGCATTGATAAAAATGTACATTGACATAAAGAAACTTTACAGAAATCTAAAATCCTGATATAAATGGTAAACTTATACATTTATTACTATTAAGCAAAACAAAAATGCTTATTGGCATTTAAGTCAAAGTCAGATTTTTCAATAATTTTTTTCATTCATTTTCTCTACCGCTTATCCTGTACAGTGTCGCAGGAAAACCTGGAGCCTGTCCTAAGAAACATCCCTCAAAAAAAAGCACAAAAGACATGCACACACCACAGGCAATCTGGGAACACCAATTAGCCTAATCTGCCTGTCTTTGGTCTGTGGGAGAAAACCAGAGTACCTGGGGAAATCCACTAAGCACTGGGAGAACATGAAAACTCCATACACACAAACACGGAGGAGGAATCGAACCTTTGACCCTGAAGGTGCGGGGTCACAGTGCTAACCTCTAAGTTACCGTCCGACCTTTGAGAGACGTGTATGAAGTACAAATTCTGTAAGCTTTGTAAGATTCACCTATTTCTTTAACTGTATATTTTAAAACTCAGTTAATGTCAATTAATAAGTCACCACTTTTTGTGATCTATTGTAATCATTATACAATTACAGTTATGTGAACATTGAGGATTTCACCATAGATTAGCATGTTTTAGATGCACCGAGACCTGAAATTCAGTAGATTAAATGAAAAAAATACATAGGAAATGAACCTACTCATAAATTAGAGCAATTAATTAATTTTTGTTTGTTTTTTTATCTGAAAAGCTGTTTATAAGTGTAGGAAGCCATAAGAACTGGACAAAACTAATTAGGCATTTCTAGTTTCACTTCTGGTTTGGAGTTTTGATTACTTTGTGACAATTCAATAAGTTCAGCAAATACTTTTAACAACATAGTTTGGATAGAACTTTTTGTTTGTTTGTTTGTTTGTTTGTTTCCTCAAAATCCTCTGGGGAGATGAGTACTGTAGTAACTTCTGAGGTAGAAATCTTTCCAGGATTAACCCAGATGATTAGCACCATCTAGTGGTGGAGAGATGTAAAATATTTGTATACATATTAATATACTAAAAAAATTTTCTCACTCTGGCATACAGACAAAAATATGCAATTAATTTGCTTAGTTACTAGTAGAACCACTAGCATCAAGAGTCAAGTGTTCTTTAAATGAAATGTAGTTTTTCATAAATTGATGATGGTCGTGTTGATGGTGACAAAATATCAAGTGCCTTTTCTAGATCTCTTCCCCAAATCCACGTATGTTTTTAGATAAAATATATTGTGATTGATTTACCATTCCAGTTAGATTATTAATATCTACAGGAATCCCCTGTAAGGACTTATTTATTTCAGCATTTGCTTACATTTGAATGATAGGGAGGGACAAGACAACCAAGAACCCCTTTGCTGAGAAAAGAGCAAGAGGAATAACAGATGAGGCACAGAGACAGATGAAAAGAGACAGAGACTGGAAAACGTATTTGGAGACCTTACTACCTATTAAACCTACAAATAGAGAAGGAAACATTAACTAAATAAGAATAAATCATTGGATTTAGCAACTGTAGAGTGAATTGGTTTTTGGGCAGGATCAGTGACTAACACTGGACTGTTGCTGGAACAGAGGATAGAGGTAATTTGGGAGAAAGCAATAACTGTGTCTGTCACTAAGACATTGATACAGGATTACCACTGGTGTAGCAACATGCCTGGAACTGCCTTTAATAAAGGTATGGTCTGAGACTCCCATGGTCCAGAAGCGCTGTGTGCAGCTGCCAATGGGTTAAGAACATGACCTGAGATCCACCATGGGCCAAAAAGACAGGAGTTGTAACCTGGGACTGACAAGGGCTCTAAATTTTACAATATTTTACATTATTGAAAGTGAATACTTCTACTCCTAATAATATTTACTAAAAAAATAAATAAAAACTCATTATTCCCTACATTACTTCCTTATAGCTCATTTAAACTTTGAAAGCACTAGTTACAAATCTTAACGTTTTCTTTTTCACCTTTATCCAACCAATTTCAATTGAGCATCCATTCTAGTGCATTAATGTAGAAAAAAAAAAAAAAACACTCATGCAATTTTGTCATGTCCAATAAATAATTAAATGCCTACATTTTCAGAGCAAAATCCTCAGTGTTGACGTAACTGTTTTTAGAGTTCATTTAAATTTACTTTAATTTCTAGGTAATAGTAGGCCTAAATATTTTAAACTTACAGAATGATGCCTTTAGGCAAAGTGCTGTAGATGCTTTGAAAGAAAAATGATCTAACAGTTTCAGATTAATAATGAAAAAATTGCTGTGAGTCTTTCATGGAAGGCATGTGTCACCTGCCTACTGATCGTGCTACATTTTTAAAAAACACTATGCAGGGAAAACGTGATGATACAAAAACATTAATTTATTCAACCTTTATATTTCTTGTTCTGCACAGGGTCATGGGGGGCCTGAAGCCTATTCCCAGGAACTCAGGGCACGAGGTTGGGTTACACACTACTGTTGATCCATCTCAGGGAACACAAGCATACACACTCATTTAGACACTACTCTTACTGTCTTTGGACTTTAGACTGTGGAAGTAATCAAAGTGCCTAGAGGAAACCCACCAAGCAGAACATGCACACAGACCCAAGGTGGGAATCAAACTGCCACCCTGGAGGTGTGACACCATAATGTTAAGCACTATGTCACTGTGACAACTGAAGAAAACTATTTGTCACAGGTAGAATAGAGACAAAAGAAAGTAATTTTCGTTGATGATGTCATTCATGACTGCTCCTGTTATATATGAAACTGAGATGTTACATAGTTTTCAGGATGTTTATTTTGGGATAATTCTCTCTGGCTCACAATCTATACCCACTTACTTAAATTAATTGAATTTCATCTTTTAAAAGCACCAATGTTTAGATTACAATGTTAACTTTCAGTAATTCCCCTTCAGTATATTTTTTTCAGTACTTTGCCCCATCTACAGTATAGGTGAATTAATAAGAAAATGTAAATATCAGTATCCTCCAGTTGAGTATCACTGAAGGCAGTGCTGCCATCTAGGGGCACTGCTATTAAACAACATTTAATTTAAAGTCTCTTATGGGCGGAGCTCTATCCATCCATCAACAAACCTCTGTAGTCCAACTAGGGAAAGTGGAGGCCAGTGGTGGCCATTGTATTTATTCCCATTTTAGGTCGAACCTCCGGGCAACATTCACACACACACATACACACACACATTACGGGCAATTTGGAAACATCAATTAGCCTAATCTGCATGTCTTTAAACTATGGGAGGTAACTGGAGTCCCCAGAGGAAACCCACCAAGCACTGGAAAACATGCAAACTTCCTACACACTGAATCGAACCTGGACCCTGGAGGAGCAAGGCGACACTGCTGACCACTAAGCCACAGTAAGAGTAACTGTACATAATGTGCATACAATTAATAAATGAATGAACTAATTCTAACTAAAGCATTCTACTTTGCTGTTATAAGTTTCCAGTCCATCTCATTGTATCAATACGTGTGTTTGATGCAAAGGAAAAATGAAAAGATGTGTAGGGTCACCTGCAATGAGGTCATGCAATATTTTTGGGATTTTTTTATTTTTTTTTAAAGTCTCATTACATTTTTGTTTTCCAATCCATTCCAGGCCATACAAGCATACACACTCACTCACACACTACGGGAAATTTTGAAACTTCATTTGGACTCCACGTGTCTTTGGACTGTCGGGAGGAACTTTTTTTATTAATTTACTACCAAGTAAATTTTTTTATTAATTTACTACCACCAAGCACAAGAATACAAACTACACATACACAGACCCAAACCATGAATCGAACCCTGACCCTGGAGCTGTGATACTGCTGTGTAAACCACTATGTTGCAGTGCCACCTGAAAAAATAAATAGAGAGAGTAGAATAGGGAAACACACAAAAAAGTCATTTTATTTAATGATGTCATAAACAAATGTATCAATGTTTCATCAATCCATGAAAGTGTGGTTGAAAACTGGACTCAGTTCAATTCTAATGACAGAGTCCTTCCTCCAGTTGAATATCACTGAAGGCAGTGCTGCCATCTAGGGGCAATGTTATCAAACAACACTTAATCAGTCTTTTATGTCTAAGTTACTGTACATGACCTGAATACAATGACTGAATGATTGAATGAATGAATTCTTTGAATGTATTAATTCTACTCTGCTGTTACAAGTTTCCAGTTCAGCTTATTACATCAATATGTGTGTTTTGACGCAAAGGAAAAGAGAAAAGACGTGTAAGGTCACCAGCAGGTCATGCAATATTTTCAGGAGTTTTTTTTTTTAAAGTCTCCTTTCATATATTTTTGTCTGCCCATCCGAACACACGCATACACTCACACGCTATGGGAAATTTCGAAATGCAAAACCCAATATATAAAAATACCTGTGTTTGACGCAAAGGAAAGAGAAAAGATGTGAAAGGTCACCAGTACGTCATGCAATATTTTCATGAGGGTTTTTTTTTTTTTTTTTTTTTTTGATAAAGTTTCCTAGCATGTATTTTTGTATGGTTGTCAGCTTAACTTCATATAAACTTCAAAAATCATATGCAAATCATCTATAGACTGGTTAGAAAAATATAATGTAATAAGATAATGCGAGGTGCCAGAACACACAGTGCATCGCTGATTTCTGTCAGCTAATGAAATGTGTTTTATATTTATATCATATGAAAGATCAAGTGTCTGTGCATTGCTTATCCGAGGAAGAGATAGTATCATTATTCACAATGGGAACAAAGTGACCTGGCGGAGGCAGTATGATCCTTTGGCAGAGGTAGCTCAATGGTTAAGGCATTGAGCTACTAATCAAAGGTCCCCGCTGTTGAACATGACAAATATCTCAGTGCCAGGTGAAACAGCACTCCTTCAGAAGTCTTGTAGAGCCCATGCCTCAATGTGTCAGCACTGTTTTGGTGGCACAAACTGTAGACAAGGCAGTAGTATTTGGAAGTAATGTTATGGTGCACGGTCACACCTAAGGGCACTTTATCATATCCAATCCACATACTAGCATGTTAACAGTAACCAGAGCTCAGGATCAAACCTGGGACTGTAGAGCTGTAGAGCAACAATATTACCCATTGCGTCACTGTGCCACACCCTGGGAGCATTCAAATACTGTTAAGTGTATTTGCATTTAGATAAGCAGGCAAATGGCATTTGTGCTGTTCATACATGCTCATCGGTATGGATTCTAGATTGTGCAAGCACCTGCACTGGCCTGTGCTGTAAATAAGTCGATAAAACACAGCCTGTAATAGAGCACCTGTCTATACTACCCATAGTGGCACTACAATTTCACTCATCTCTGTAAAAGGTCATAATCTTTTTGACATGCCATTCTCAAAGTAGTAGGAAGAATCTTTATGTTATACCCAGTGCTTACTTTACCTGCATTTAGGGCCTGGGGCTGAAAGGTTTTGTAGACACCAATCCTCACCAACACTCCTTCTTGTTTGACATTTTGACCTAGCTGGCCACAAGCCACTCTTATTTGAATACACATGTCGCATGCTTAAACTATTCCTCTACATTCTGATAGGCTGCTGTGTCACGATGCCCACGTGGGTCACATGTACTGTAAACTGGATCAATCCACAGCCACAAAGAAGAATGCCAAGTGATGGACAGAAATTTTAACAAATCACAAAACAATATGTTTATATTATTGGCTCATGATGGGTCCCTGATCTTTGTAGGCTCTGGGGTTTCAGCCCAGGTGTTCCCCCACGACACTCCCACTTCTCCGCTCCCTGTATTGCCTTCCTGTAGCTGCCTGCATCAAATTCAAAACCCTGAAGGACACCTACAAGGCTAAAAATGGCCCAGCACCCACATACTGTACCTGTCAGCTCTAATCACACCTCGCACCGCACCACGCTCCCTCTGATCCTCCAGCACTGTTCGGCTGGTAACACCATCTCTCAGAGATCGAGGAAGATGTGCATCTAGACTTTTTTTCTGTTCTGGCACCTACAGTAGATGGTGGAATGAACTTGATCCTGATGTCTGTACATCTGAGACACTGGCAATCTTTAAACGACGACTTAAGACACATCTGTTCTTCAGTACTTAGGTTAATCTCTCCCATATCCGCCCCCTCTCCTCCAAAAAAACCTCTTCCCAACAGTGTTTGACTGGTACTTAGTTATCTTGTAACCGAGTGTAAGGTTCTATCCAATGACAAGGACTTAAGCTTAAGCTCTTTTGTAAGACTCTCTGGATAAAAGCGGCTGCCAGATGCCTAAATGTAATTGTAAATGTGATGTAAATGTGTATTAAGACGGCCTTGGTTGTACCATAATTCATTTAAGCTCTTTTTTTTTTAATATATATAGTTATGAATGTAGCAAGAGTTCAGTAAACCCCAGAATCCATTGGGCAAGAGTTGACCAATGTAACCCAGAAAAAGTGCACCCATAAATAGACATTAAAACAAGAAGCAAGATAGGATAAAGTCTTTGCAAAAAGTATGTGTCATAGAACCTAGAGAACTTTCTGTTTGAGTTCTTCAAGTGCTCACTGTCCATTGATGCCTAGCTAGCAGAAGTGAAGACTTATTGCGGTCTTAGTAACGTCATTGGAAAAGGATGCTCTTCTAAACAGTCCTGGTTGGGGCAACTAGTCCACCTATAGGCCATTTCCAATGGGCAAAACTTTGTTTAGACAATCAATCCTTCTCATGTTTTTCTTCCATGACACATGAGCAATTGATTTTAGGATCCCATGACCATCATTAGGTCTAAGTCAGTCAAATAGGTTACAAACTTGGGTGGAAAACAATGGTTTAGCCACAAGTTGACCACAGAACCATATGACCACGCAAAGTGAGCGCATCATTAGACATGCTGCTTTCAGATGTTCTATTGAAGTGAGCAGTAGCAACAATAGGCCTATCAAAGGCATTTAATATTGGACTGGAGTCTACCTGAGCCTCCAATAACTACCTGGACTCCATATTAACATCAATTAACATCAACTGTTATACTGAACTGCCTGCCACCTAACACACTGTATGAATGCATTTCAATCCCTGCTTTCTGTTTCACCCAGATGAGGATGGGTTCCCTGTTGGGTCTGGTTCCTCTCAAGGTTTCTTCCTATTGCCATCTCAGGGAGTTTTTGTCTAACTGACCATTTTGATTCATACACATTCACATTCCATACAAGTTTAAATAATTCTTTTGATTGTGTAATAAAATTGAATTGAATTGAATGTATGTCTGCACATACTGAGGTGATAGTGTAGCTAGCAATTTTTTGTTGGGAAAAAAAATTAACCTTCTTGCAGTCTGTATTAGCAAGGCCCTGAGTTTTGGGGAGCTGACAGGGGACCTGGGGTATGGCCATAAAAAAAGGAACAAGGCAGAAATGTTTTGATTGAGACTAGGCCCCGGCGGCACGGTGGTGTAGTGGTTAACACTGTCGCCTTGCACCTCCAGGGTCCGGGTTTGATTGCCGGACAGGCTTGATTCCCGTCTCTGTGTGCATGGAGTTTGCATGTTCTCCCCGTGCTTGGTGGGTTTCCTCCGGGTACTCTGGTTTCCTCCCACAGTCCAAAGATATGCAGGTTAGGCTAACTGGCGTTCCCAATTTGCCTGTAGTGTGTGAATAAATGTGTGCGTGTGTGTGTGTGTGTGTGTGTGTGTGTGCCCTGTGATGGATTGGCACCTTGTCCAGGGTGTACCCTGCCTCGTGCCCTATGTCTCCTGGCATAGGCTCCAGGTTCCCGCGACCCTGAATACAGGATAAAGCGGTATAGAAGATGAGTGAGTGAGTGAGTGAGTGAGTGAGACTAGGCCCTCTGCTGGGTCAACATGAGCACTACCACACAGAAACTATCCAAACCACACAGCACACCATAAAAAAAACCCTCACAATCAGTGCTGAGTGCCGAGGCAGTGGTGTTCCCAAAGGATTCAGACACTGATTGCATGAGCTTGTCTTGAAATCAATCACTTGTAAGTGAATGAGTTTCATATTGTTTCACCAGGCAACAATACAAATGCATGAGAAATATATTCAGTGTGATGGAGGAGATAAGAGAAGTGCATTTTCAGTCTTGGAGAACAGGTGCCCTGTATCTCTAAGCACAGTTATGAGTTGATCAATCCATTTGGTGTACTGTATACTTTACGTGGGCTATTGTGTATGAGGCCAGAAAAAGAGTGCGAATAGTCCCCATCATACAGCAGGCCATGTTATGACTTTGCTAGTCTTGGAATGTTCTCAAACAAAAGAAAGTATACAGGTGATTGAGATTAAGCTGTAAATGTTTTGGTTATATGCACAGACACGCTCACATTCAAATTACAAAGTCTTGCCTCGTACACTTGTCCGTAAGTGCTGAGCGTTCTATCTAATTAGTGTTTATCATGTACCATTGCCTAGGATTTTGCATCGCTCTCCTGCATTTTTGCCCTTTAAACTGTGTTCTATCCTGATTGTGTTTCTGACATTTTGCCTGGCATACTGAATGTTTATTTTGAAATAGCTCATGGAGATTGTTCTAGAATTAAATTGGTATTGTGTACTGACTGGAGCAACAACATTATTATGTCATTACTCACTTATATGATTGTATCTCTTTGAATTCATATGAGTTGCGAACCCAGAGTTCTGACAACTTAATGAACACTTTACTAATATAATAGTTCTTAATCACCATTTAAAAAAAAAATCACATTCATGTTGGTTCAGGGAATTTTGATAAACATTTTCAGGTTTTTGTTTACATTCCTTTGGAGGATACTTGACGTACAGTAGGAGTCTGGGTACTGTACCTATTGCGATTCAGACAAGATCTCTCAGCCAACCTGTGCCTGGTTTAATCTAGTTTGGATGACAGATTTCCAAAGGACAGCAGTTGCACCTTAAAAAGCAAAGGTCAGAAGCTCTCATCCTCTGTTTTGGAGCACCACAAGTCCTCTCACATTCACTTTCCATACAAACAACTACTATTCTGACTATTCTCCATGAAGATCCTGAAATTTGTAGATGACCCCCAGAGCAGTTGGTATGAACAAATGATTGGCCAATGGCTGGTGTTGGCACGGTCACTTCCACCTGACTAAGCTCAACATGCCAAAAGGTTGTGCACTTTAGTTTAGTATTAATATAAACATAAACATACAGTACTATCATAGGTGGCATAAATATATGTTACTCTTGTACTGTAAATCATAACATATAATTATGTCATGATCACTTTGTTGCCCATGGACAACAGGTACATTTTTTTTTTACATTTACAGCACTTGGCAGACACCCTTATCCAAAGCAACTTTGGTTTTATCTCAACATACATCTGAGTAGTTGAGGGCCTTGTCCAAAAGCGCCAACAGCGAGTGGTAACTTAGTGGTGCTGTGGTTTGAACCTGGAACCTTCTTATCAGTAGTCCAATGCCTTAACCACTGAGCTACTCCTGCCAGATAAGCTGTCAGCGGGAATTTACTTAAGTAACACAACATGGTCTTTAAAACTCACACATTATACTTATATTTTTACACTTTATTTCACATTTTTATAATACATGGTGTCCAAAAAGTCTCCATACACAGGGGACATTACCACTTTTACCAATTGCCAAAATGTCCTCCAAATTTTTTAGCGTTACTTTATATTATTTTTAGATTGTGTTTAAGAATATATTTAAAGAAAGAAAACTGCATTGCAATCATTCTCACGGCTTAACCGGAAAGCAGTCGCATTGGCAGTATTAATTTCCCCTATGCAAGCAGACTTTTGGGACATTCTGTATAGACTACTGAATACTACTGATTTTATATATATATATAAAAAAATTTTTTTAAATGTGCTGTAGGAAAAAAGCTTCAGATTGTTTTTTTTTTTTTTTATATTATGATATGGGTTTTTATTTCCTGGTCCCAACTTGCTTTATACTGCCTATAGAAATGCACTATCCAATAGAAAGTCATTATGAAATCCACTTATCTGCTAATATTCAGATGCTGAGAGAAAACATAACAGATGAGATTAATTGATTTCAGACAGTTTGGGACATTTACGGCTAACAGCTGTCTTGTTCTGAATTATAAAAGTGTGGTATAATTACAAGACACACCATGTTGACCAGACGAGTGTTGTTGATCTTATATCTTATTAGGGACGGAAATCACCAGGGACCATCTGATACGATATTATTAGGATACCTAGGTGCTGATTTGATTTGCATTGTGATTTGCTAAGTATGACATTTTGGTTAGTATCATGATTCTGTTATAATTCTAACGCTCCTACTAAAGAGGATGCTGTGCTGCTTGCCAGTGTGTGAATAGTTTATAGTTCACCACTTGCAGGACTATAGAGTAACAACAACATTTTTGATATCAGATGAAAAAATATATAAAAATAAAAAATGTATTTAAAAACAGTCATACCTTGCCACACAAAAGAATCGCAATACGTAACTGAACGATTTTTCCCATCGCCATAGCCTAGTATTTCACCAAGTTGAAATAAAACATCTTCCGCATAATAACAGAGCACTTAAATGGAATTCTAACCATTTTCTTTAATAAAACACCACATACATAAAAGTGCATGCAAAAATGTAGAACATGTAGATATTATCCCCTAAATGGAATTAACAAGTAATTTAATACAGCATGTGATGTGATGTTACATGGAATTACTGTAAAAAGCCTAACAGAAGTGAAAGTGAAGGTAAACTTCCAAAGGGGAATTCATGACCCAGAGTTAGATATGCTTAGGCATGGATGACACAGCTCAATTAACTAGCTATCAGGTTTTATAATTGTCTTCAGTATCAATCATTATATGAAAAACCAGTGCCCTGACGAGCCCAACTCAAAGTGTTGTGAGGCACAGTGGCAACATTTGCACCTAATAGAAAACTGATTCACTTTATACTACATGCAAAATCCATTCGTTCATTCAACTTTAAAACCTATTTATCCTGCTCAGAGTCATGGTGGAATCCTGGGAGTATGGATACATAGTGGGAATGCTTCCTGTTGAGGACACAGATCCATCACAAGCCACAATGCCCATACACACTCATACACACTTAGGGGCAATTTATTGTAGCCATTTAACATTATGGTTCATTTAAACAGTATGGTTTAGGGAGGTGGAAGAATCCTAAACACTAATTCAAACTCATGAATGAGGATCGAGTAGAGGGGAAAGAAAGAGATTCACTGATGAAACACGGAACAGCAGACAGGAAATACGCCTCGACTACTATTCAGCAGTGACCTTTGACCTCGAGTTGAAGTTTGGAGGTGAATAATAGGAAATAAACTAGTTCATATGAAGGATTGCATGTGTGTGGTGTGTGTACTGTATGTACAGTCCACAAGTGTGTGTGTGTGTGTCTATAAAAAAATGAACTGGCTGTGACTGTGTATGTATGATATACAGTATGTATGAACAGACCATGAGTTTGTGTGTGTGTGTCTATAGATATTGTCTAAACGTGACTATGTCTGAGCATTTTGTAATGGGGCTACAGTATGTCCAAACATTTTTTATGTGTCAAGAGACTGTGTGTGCGTGTGTGTATGTACAGTCCATGAGTGTGTGTGTGTATGTGTGTGTGCCTGCATGCGTGCGTGCGTGTCTATAGAAAGGGTAAGTGTCTGTGACTGTGTATGTACAGGGTAAGTATGAATTGACCATGAATGTGTGTGCGTGTGTCTAGGGAAAATTTGTAAGTGCCCTTGTCTGTATCTGAACATTGTATGTTTCTTTTTCAAAACTTCCGCATATCGCCCTGGCATGTTGTCAGTCAACTCCTGGGCCACATCCTGATGTGATGACTTTTTATTAAGTATTAATTTATTACTAGTACTGTACTAGTTTATATGCCTATTTTTAATCTCTAGAGATCAGTTAAAGGTCAAAGTTAATTGCTGAGTGATAGTTAATTGAAGCTTATTTCCCTTATTTGAAAGCATCAGTCCTACCATCAGTCCTGTGTCATGCCAACAGTAAAGTATCCTGAGAACATTCATGTCTGGGGTTGCATCTCAGCCAAGGGAGAGGGCTCACACGCAATTTAGCCATCCTCTGAGAGCAACTTCTCCCAACCATCCGAGAACAGTTTGGTGATGAACAATGGCTTTTTCCAGCATGATGAAGCACCATTGCCATAAGGAAAAATGAAAACTAAATTAGTATTTGTGTCATTCGCAAAACTTTGGGCCACAGCTGTACTGTACATTTGGAGAAATTGATTTCATTACACTGTGTGCATGTGTGTGTGTGTGTGTGTGTGTGTTCATAGAAAGAGTATGTGCTCATGACTGTGCATGTACAGTATATGTAGGGACAGACCATGGGTGTGTACAAGTGTGTGTGTGTGTGTGTGTGTGTGTGTGTGTGTTCTTAAGTATAGATCTCCATTTTTTGCTTTATTCCAATTTACACCATATACCTTAATCAATATAACTAACTGTACACATATACCCAATGGTCTCACACACAGGTGTGTATTAGGCTTAGAAATAATGATATGTGTGTGTGTCAGCCAAGCTTGCAATCCTATACAACTTCAGCGTGTTCTCAAACGCTTAACTGAGCACAAGCACAGCATGACAAAAAAAAAAAAGAAAAAGAAAAGAGAATAGAAAAAGCATCAGCGCTGAATTAACACCTACAGTGTCTGAGGGTTCGTGTAAGTGTTGATTGATGCAAGAGCAAGTCAAGACAAACAGCAGCTTTAACAGCTTTCCTTTCTGCCTTTGTGCATTTTCACTCTGCCACACTGGCACGTTTAGACTTGCTGTGCTCCAAAAAGTCTCATGCAGAGATGAATTCACATGCCTCACTTCTCTTCCTCATCCTTCAGAAGTTTAACTAGGAAGGAAAAAAGCACCGTTTCCCACGCAAACGCTTCAGAGCCTATAAAAGATTCAACTCCTGCGAAATAAAAATGTATGACCTATAAATATTAATACAAAGTCTTTGTCATGGAGGAATCCGACTTTTAAATAATTAACAGTGTTTTTGCAAGTTCAGGGTGAATAACTGCCAGGAAGTTCATTGTTTAGCCAAAAAATAAGGTTTGTTTGATCGCCTTTCTTAAACTACAGTACAGGTGGTGAAACGTTAACCAGGCCGGGTCTCCATGGTGACTGGTGACGCAACGAAACCTCGCGCGTTCAAGTAAATAAGCGCTCCTTTGATCTGCGCCGTTATTATGGATTAAAAGCATATTATTTTAGTTTTAGGTATTTATATTAAATTTATATTACATATAAAATGGAAATAAAAAAAGCCGCGTGTAATGTGACCCGTGTTGACCACCGCAGATATTCACCCCGATTGAATAACACGCAGACCGGCTGAAGCTCCGCCCCCAGCCATGATAAATAACCCGAGAGACAAACTTTCGCTTTAGAAGTTCAGAAGTGGTTCAGACGCTGAGAAGGAACAAAGCATCAGAATAAAAAAAATGCGATTCTGCGGTTTGCTCACTGCGATCATCTTCGCGCTCCTGCGGGACAGCACTGGTAAATATCTCTGAAACATATAATAATAATAATAATAATAATAAAAGACTGAGTGGGTTTTTCTCGGTTCAGTATGTTGTGTTTTTTTCACTAATATGTTATTTTCTTGGTATGATGTGAAATCAAAACAGTATCTTAGTGAGCGAGTCTTTCAAAGTTTTCTGTGAAATATTAATAGCTAATATTAAGTAAATATCAAAGGAATAAATGTATTACACAAGTGACTTAGTGCGTGGAACATTAAAAAAAACTTCAGAAAGGACATTTTATTCAGAAAGTTGAAACTCAAAGAACAACTCTTAGTTAACAGCTTTAAATTGGGTTGAGATTATAAATTATAGAGAGCTGTTGCACATTAAACATTGTCTTTCGTGGGAAACACCGGTTACAGTAGAAAAGAAAAAAAACAGAAGAGAAAATTCAAATGTCATTGAGTCATGTGAGGGAACTACAGTGTATTCTGTTCACAACAACAACAACAACAACCACAAGAAGAAGTTTACGTGCACCTGGGTTTCCCCCCACGCCTTATCGTACTGCGCCATAACAAAGTGCCTACTTCCTGTTTCTGACCAAGCAGCTCAACAGGACTGTACATTTTCATTTAACTAATTCCTTAATTCGAAAGCAATACACTGAAGGCGAATCTGGTATTTACTGTAACAGAATAAACAAACAAACATAAAACAAATAAACAAATGTACAAGTTAGAGATGTTAAAAAAGAGTACAATTTCCACTGTACTTCTAAAATAAACAAGTGTCTGTTCACGTTGTGTGTGTACAGTGTATATATATATATATATATATATATATATATATATATATATCATATTGAGTGGATAGTACGCCTACTATACTGTTCCCTTTTTGTCCTTTTCTCCTTCTCTGTTCACTCACCCTACAACAAGTCCTCCATCTTGTATATCACAAGAGTTGAATAGCCGGTTTCACACACAAATGTTTTTTTCATAACTCAAAACCTGCTGGCGCCTGGAGGGCATAACTGGTACAAAGAGCAAAAAGTTTCCTTGATTGTTCAGCCTAACAGTCTGCATGGACCTGACTAATCTCCTTTAAACCATCTATAGAATGTTCAGCTAGATTCTAGTAATAGTCAGAGTACATGACAACACACGTTATAGATCCAAAGCATGGAAACCAAGCAAAGATTTCTTTTATTGAGTCGGAAATATTGTAGTTAAATTTCGTCAATTCCAGTGTAGTTAAGCAAGTTGAAACTTCCTCTGTATGTCTTGCAACATGCCTGGTGGAGCGGCAATGTAGTAACTCAGGGTGTAGTTTGTTTCTCAGCCAGAAAAACAATCTAAACAGTGGGAAAGTATAGTGATATCAATATTTCATGTCAATACTGGAAATCTTTCAAATGACATGGTTATTACAGGCCTTACCAAAAAAAAAAGTTCAGCAATGTAATGTATAATATTACACCACAGCAAGACAATATATTAATATTTTAATATTTTAATATATTACACTGGACAACAGGTGACTTAGTGTTTAGCACTGTTGCCTTGCACCTCAAGGGTCCTGGTTCGATTCCCAACCTGGTTCGATTCCCGCCTCTGTGTGCATAGAGTTTGCATGTTCTTTTCGTGCTTGGTGGGTTTCCCCTGGATACTCAAATAAACATGCAGATTAGACTCGTTGGCATTTCCAAATTGCCCATAGTGTGTGAGTGTGTGTATATAGTATGTTTGTGTCCTGCGATGAATTGTCCAGGGTGTACCCCACCTTGTGCCATAAGTCTCCTGAGATAGTTTCCAGTCCCCCCACAACCCTGTATGCAGGATTAAGAGGTACAGATGATGAGTGAGTGACACTAAACAACAATTGTTACAACTTTCTTTGTGTCAGAGATGAACATCGCTAAACTATTATGTATTTTTTTTAAGTAAAACTATTTATTAGCTATTAGGTTTTCATTTAAGGTGCATATTTACAGAATACACTTTACATGTAATACAGTGATAATAAGAAATTGTATTTTTTTTTTAAAACGTTGAAGATATAAAAGAGGCACATATTATATACTGAATAAGACATTTCCATTTTGTTTTAGAATTTGTATAAAAATCCATATACAGATATGGTGAGCTTATGATGCAAGACTCATACATACAACTCTACAATAAAAACCCAGATATCAAGAAAACTGGAGTGAATCAATAGTTTTAACTGTCCTGTTTTAAATCAGCTCATTAAAACATAAAATAATTAGAAGCTTTAGGCTCTGAAGCAAAGAAGGTCTTAAAATTTGTTGTCCGGAGTATTCCTTGAATGGAGCATCTGTTCTTAGTGTTCAGCAGTAATTCTCCAGCTGTAAACATTGATGGGCTCTGTTTGCCTTGATAGCTGATTTCCATTGAGCTGATGAAATTGCTCACCATACTCATGGCTTCCTACTCCACAATTTAGTGGGAAAAAAATCTGCCTGTAAGAGGCAGCATAAATTTTGTATCGATCTACAGTATACATGACTCTATTTATTGTTATTGTATTTATTCTATGTATTTCACGTTTTAGCTACATCACCTTAAAACATGTCGACTTGAATACTCGGTTGATCTCAGGGATTCCCATCCGGCTCATTAATACAGGAACGGTGGCGTACAGTATAAACATTGTTTTCATTTTCAGCAAACCAAAATTAGCCAATTTGTTGTTTTGGAAGCATATTGGTTCATATTGTATATTCTTTTTTTTTTTTATGTTTAAATTAATTACTACACCCGATTCAAGTGTCTGACCAAGTCAAGTGCAAAATGATTAAATATGAATTCTAAATGCAAAAGTAAAGCATGGATCATTTATTATGAGTCTGTTGTTGCAGACATCAAGTCCCATTTGCTCTTTGCTAAAAATACATTTCACTGTCCTTTTTCGAAAGAAGAACATCATTTTTATTTTGAATTGTCTTGTAGTGTATATGTGTGTTCATATTTGTACAATGTGTGTGTGTGTGTGTGTGTGTGTGTTTTGCAGCGTCCCTGTTCGTGCAGGGACCTACAGAAACAATCGTCGAGGGAGAAACTGTGACTCTGGAATGTCTTGACTCGGAATCTGAGTTCAACATCAGCTCGGTGCACTTTGAAAAACTATCCAGGGTGAGGATCCACTTATGCATCCGTGATAAAATATTTGCATCATAGTACACTGTCTCTTGCGTATAGCTTTAAATACTAAGGAAGCACTAAGCAGACTGAAAGAGTAGTAAAGCTGGGTTCATTTATAAATCTGAACAGCTGATTGGGTTGAATCTATTTGTTATGAGCCAGGTCTTTCTTAGGTGACTTGTTATCATGGTGATTAGGTCCCTAATGCGCGATCCTAACTGAGAAAAGGACACACCGTCGGAAATAGGAGGTGTGTTATTTAGGGAAGCTGTTCAAAAGAACCATCAGACAAATGCCAGGGAGATGTGTGTGTGTTTTAAGGGGCCACAGAGAACATTTATCACTTTGTTTAATTAAGACATCACAGCAATTGGTCTTGGGAGGATTCATGGCATCTGGCTCGGCACAGAAACTGTGTACGGTGTCATTGAAACTCGACGTTTATTCATTTCACAGATCTACGCTTCGTAAATCTGTCAAAAAGATTCATCTTTTAGGAAAATGATTGAGATATGAAATCTGTGCTAGGCATTGTTAAGTTTAAAAATGATGCAAGAGTCGAGTGTCCGGTTCGACACACTCGCCGAACCAGGAGAGAAGGAGGAAAAAACACACACACACCCACATGCATGCACATACTGTACACACGGCACGCATGGTGTGGCTGAATGTTCGCTCTGGTTTATCCGCGGGATAGACAGACTGTTCCAAATTCTTTGTGTCACGTACTTCGGTAGTTAACATATTCCAGGGAGAACAAAGAGAGAGGAAGTTGCATGAATATCCGTCCTGACAAGGGCTATAGGAAGTATCGCCATATACAGATTGAGGTAGCGCTTGAAAGGATTTGGCAGGAGAGACGCAGAACAAAGAAACCAAAGCCTGGGAAATTTCACAGTAGTGTCAGATAAACCCTAGCAGCGGTTTACAGTAAAAGACCTGTGTAGTCAGAAGTGGAGGTTTAGTGAATCATTTGTGTGTAGTGACCCATGTTATGTGTCGTTCCTGTAGCACAGGCAGATTTGGCATCGGCTGGACTTATACGACTACGGCTATTATTACCGCCGCTGCTTCTGGTACGACGCGGAAGTGAATAAAGATGACGGCCGCCTGCGCCTTATCTTAGCGAGAGTCCAGACCTGGACTGCTGGAACGTTCCGCTGTGTGTCTGACAACCTGACTGAGGTGGACAATTCATCACTGCCCTACAAGCTCACTGTGCACTGTGAGTTCTTTCTCCCTTCTACGCACTGGATGTGACATTGACACTGACATGTCATTTGTTTGATAAAGACAAAATTTATGGACACAAAGATAGCAGGGGTGTGTGCACACACATGCGAATGCAATGCAAATAAGAGGCTCAAATAATAAGGCTCATGCGATAATAACTAACACACCATGTTCTCATGTGTAAACACCAGTCACATGTTCATGCATCGTTCAGGAAGATAATTTTATTGTAAATATGACTTCGTTGTCAACTCCACAACCCGACTGCAATTGTCAGGAGTGTACCGTGTAATTTCCAAACATGAGATTTGCTGATCTAAGGTACCTTGTGGCAATTGTAGGTCATGTGACTCATGTTGAAAGTAGTATTTTGAGACTCGGCTGCCTGTAAGAGCTGAGGCCGTGATAAAATTATTGTTCTTTCACTATGAGAGATCTGGGCTGGTGGACATGCTCTGTCTTTAAACAAGCCGATAACGGTGGTTTATCAGAAGAACGTAGTGGGGTAAATGGAAGTATTAATGGAAATGGGTCAATACACACATATCTGAAACAAAAAACAAAAAATCCCATTCCATGTGTTATTATGTTGAGCCAGGGCTTCACAGACCATAATTATTATTTCTATTGATCAGCCTCCTAGCAGAATGTTATTTGCTACTGTATAAAACCATGCTTTTTCTACTCTATGTCTGAGAACGAACCTCTATAATGCTGCAGAGGAGCATGATCACGTTCCACATGAGGAATCAAAAGCATCCCATACAGCTCTTATGTCATGCTGTGATCAATTTAATATGCAGGATTTAAAAACTGTGACTTCTTTGTTGCTACTCTCCCAGTCTTGTGTGGTACTTTCACTATGCACATTTCATGCATAAAGCAATATAAAGCTGACCGGGAACTGATTCACTGTTGGCTTTTTGACCAAAGTTCTTGCATTGTATCAGAAAAAATTTTTATTCCAGCAAAGGATAAAGAAAAAAACACAAAATCCTTTAGTTGCAAAGAAAAATCCTAAACAAGACTAAGCTCTTGATGTTAAATTAGATTAAAGAAAATTCTGTTTTTGTGACGATGTTAAATGAGATTCAAGTAATGTTTATAGAATGTTTTATAGAAATGTCTTTAGAAATGTAAATAATGAGATTAAAGAATGTTAAATGAGATTAAAGAAGATTCAGTTTTGACGGAAACAGTATATTCTTTAAGCTCATTTAACATCATTAGAAAACCTACTGGCATGAAGAACACGTTATCCCACATTCTGATGACAGCTGAAACTGTACAGTGGCTTTATCTTTTAATCCATTGTTTCCTCCACCAACCCCCTCAGATATTCGCGATGTGACGGTGAACAAGGCCGGAGCAACCTACCTCACCCGGTACCTCGCCCCACAAGACGAGCTGCGTGTTAAAGTAGGGGACGACGTTGAGCTGGAATGCTCTACCACCGCCTCGGAGACTCCTCAGTACTCCTGGCTCAAAGAGGTAATAGACAGATTAGGAACGTGTGTGAAATGGTAATGCTGGAATGTGATAAGGAATACAGTACATTACTCTGTCTGTGAATATTGCAGCAAAAAGCGGAATTTTTGTAAGACAAGTTGCTCAAAAAGACATTGTGGTCACAATTTTGTAATGGCCTTGTCATCTAGAGAGTAAATAGAAATACTTCTCTAATGGCACCCCTGGGGTTCGTCTTTATCAAGATTTAAAGATCGTGTCCAACCTCATCAAATATCATGAAATGAATTCTTAAGCTTGGCGGCATCTTGACAGCTAAATTTAATTCCAAGTCCATTAAAAATCAATGAAAGGGCTGAAAGGGCACACCATGACAGCAGACCTGCTCGGGATGGCATAGTTAACATTAGGAGACTCCACGTAGAATGTGACAAGATCTAATACTTTTTCAGATTAATCAGGACTTTTAATGGAAATTTTATGAGGAAAAGTGCTCGATCCCTTACCCAGTACCAGAGTCAGTCTTTGTTCAGTGATCTCTGGTTCTTTTGTAGATTCAGACATGTTTCGTTTTGATGGGACCCTGCTGTGCAACGTTGAAACGAAGTAATGGCAATAAAGTAGTGTGTTCTACATGAGTAAAACAGACGGAATGGCAGGGAGGCTAGAATGCATGATTGGCCAATTGACGTAACTGTAAAATTCATGATTTGAGTGGTTGGAACATTAACAGATGCATTTTTGAGACCTCTAAGACTTATGTTAACTTGGAGGGCATTGGTTGGTTGGCTGTTGCAGTAAGGCTCCTTATCCAAAGGTTGACGGTTCGAGCCCGAGTTCCACTAGGTTGTTGTTGTTGGTCCTTGAACAAGGCCCTTAACCCTGTCTGCTCCAGGGGCGCCGTATAACAGCTGACCCTGCTCTCTGACCCCGGCCTACTAACAAAAATAAAGAATTGCAGTAATGTATACTGTATGTGACGAATAAAGGCTGAACTCAGCTTAAAAAGGAGTATAGTATGGTACATTTAAGCATAAGAGCAAACAGAGGCATTTGTTTTGGTAGAAACAAAAAAAAAATGTTGGAAGTTCAATGTCAGCAGCAGGATTAGCAGATGCAAAGCTGCGATAATGAAAGTGAACTCTTCATTTAGTTTTATTACGCTTTGTTTAACAAGCTTCAACCAGTCTTCAATGGCCAAAATAATTTGTATGGTAATGTTGAGGCTCTCGATTTCTTTCTGTTCTGTAGCTCTTTTTTCTCCTTCATTACTCTATTTTTAACTACAGTTTAAATCTGTATCTGTGTCACTCTGCAGGGAGAGGACTGGGTGGTTCCCTCCAGTAAGCTAAAGCTGAAGCAAGTGCGCGAGCAGGACAGCGGGGAATATACCTGCATGGCTCAGCACCCATCTGTGAGCTCCCTCGTCAAGAAGCGAACCATCAGCCTCACTGTCCTGCCAGGTCAGTCATACCTGTAGGAGGCACCGCAGAGCTGGTGAAAAAGGCCCAGCAGCTAACTAGTATTAATGAAGTATGTTTTGATGCGTGTCTCTGATGAGTCACTGAATGCATCCGTGTGTTCACTTAAGGGTTACGCATACAATTACGGTAAATGCTCTGGGTGGGTAGAGACCGTGCTTAAGAAGTTAGTAACAAGGAAAGAAACAAGGTTTGATTTGGTTTGTGTTTGTGTTTCACAGAGGAAGCTGCGTGGTATGAAACGACTTCAGGACGCATTTATCTCTTCCTGTCTGCCACAATGGCGCTTCTTGTGGTTGCCATCCTGACCACGACGGTCTTCTTGTGCCGCCGGTCCAGACAGAACAAGAGCAAGGGGCCGATGTAAGTAGCACTCACCGGTTTGAGAGTATATGTGCACTTTCAATATGAGCCATCTGGGTATTTCAACACGTGAGATTCAAATTTCATATTCAAATTTGTATTCGTCATGGGCACAACCACAGACAGTATGATTTACAGTGAAATGCTTATATGACAGCATGTGACCTAAAACGAAGAGATAGAATAGAACAGAAAGATTTCACTACAATAAAAGGAAAATGAAAGTAGAGGAACACAGTGGTGTAGTGGTTAGCACTGTGCTCTCCGCTGGGTACTCCAGTTTCCTCCCAACACCCAAAGACATGCAGATTTGGCTAATTGGTGTTCCTACGTTGCCCGTAGTGTGTGAATGTTGACTGGAGGTCATACCATGGTTGTGAAAACAGGAATAAATACAATGGTCACCACTGGCCTCCTCGGGCACTAGTTGGATTACAGAGGTTCCTGGATGGATGGAATACAATTAAACTAAAGATAGAATTTCCCACAAAAAATAATAAACTATTTTTATTAATGGTATGTAATGGTATAATTTTTTTTATTTAATAAATTTTATTTAATTTTTTTTATTTATCTACAAAATCACAGATTTACAAAAGTTACAATACAATACAATACAATACAATATAATATAATATAATATAATTAAAATAGAAATATGAAAAATAGAAAGGTTACACAGAATGTTCAAAGAGTTCAGTAATTGTGTACTGAGAAATATATAAAAAATATAAAAACACTTTAGAAGGGGAAAGATATGGTGTGTGAGTATGACAGCAATAATTGAAAGATGAATTATAGAATGAAATGATGTGTGGGTGTGTGTGTGTGTGTGTGTGTGTGTGTGTGTGTGTCAGCAGCGTTGAGATGTTTAGGTCTTCTAACACCTTTATTTCATGGATTTGTCATTTATCATTTTCCTTTGATTAAGATGGTTAATCCATCTTAGGCAACAGTGACATTACTTAAAGGCATCTTTCCGGTCAACATCTGCTCTCGAGTAACAGGATTAAAAGTAGCAGCGTTTTGGCAAAGAATAATAACATACAGTACAGTACACGTAATGTGTAAATTGCACAAAGACAATTGGGGCTTTTTAAATAATTTTTTTAAGTTTCTAATAATCCTTACAGGTCTAATTTGGATAACACACCTGTTCTTTCAGAGTGACCTTATCAGTTATTATCACAATAGTAACTAACAATTAATAATTAAAAAACATGAAGAATTCTCCCTGTACCTTGAGGTCTGGACGGTGCAACATGATACATAATGTAGAACATGTGAATATGTGGAATGTTGCAAAGATGTCATAGAGAACAATAAAAGGAACATCTTTCATAAGCTCTAAATGGATGCCTTATGAGAACGGATATTTCCAGCATGAGATGTTAAATGGATTCACACATAAATGTAAAAAAGTATTTTAATACTTTAAAAAAATCAGAAAGTAAGACCAGAGCCATCTGTGCATCCCTTAGTAGCTTTTTCGTTTACAGCATTTGGCAGATGCCCTTATAGAGAGAGGCTTATGTTTTTATCTCATTATACTGCACATCTGAGAAGTAGAGGTTTAAGGGCCTTGCTCAAAGGATTAACTGGGGCAACTTGGTGGTGCTGGGATTTGAACCTGCGTCCTTTCAGGCCATAGTCCAGAGGTAGCTCTTAAGCACTGAGCTACGCCTGACACACCTGAGCCTTTTTTCCATTCTATTGTGTCCTTTAAAAACCTTTATTGTACGTTTTAAAATAAGTGCCTCTCTTTTCTCTTTTCCAGCGATGACCACTCCCAGAAGAAGCCTATCTACAGGAGCAGCGTGGAATCTCTGGTTTCCACTGCTGGAGACAAACAACCACTGGTCTAATGCGTGAGATGGAGAAGGGAGAGAGGAGAGAGGTGGACGACGACAGTGAGTGTTGAAGTTTAGGAGAGAAAGAACCTGCCAGATTGGATAAGAGATGGTTTGTTAGTGAAACGCAGGCCGTGAATTGTATTGAAGACAGTAGGAAAAGGGTGTGTGGACTTGATAGGCAGACATGATTGTTTCATGGTAATGGTTCCAATTCAGCGGGTTTGGCAGCAGTACTCCTCGACTAAAGGTGTGCAATTTTCTCTGTATTGATTCACAACCCAACAAAATTGAGATTCACGCCTGTTGTCAAAGACAGGCACTGCGAATACTGGTGTGAGCTTTAAATCTCTGATCTTTTTCAGATATAACCCTTTCCTGCTAGTCACTCTTCCAGCCTTGAGTTGTAAACAAGTCTCTTTTTCTGGCAGCATCATTTTGTTAGACAATCATTCTGGTGGACACAATATGATACAGCAACTTTAGGTGAAGTGTTTATTCGTGGGCTCTCTGTTCTACTTGACAGCACCTTTGTTAAATGCAACTGTAAGACCATATGAAAAATATGATAGCACTTTAAATCTTTTACACCGTGTTTGATCATTGCTTTGTACTTTTGAAAGTAACATTAAACATCTTTTAAAATACACTGAAAACTTGTCATTCTTCTTACTGATTTTAAAGCTGTCTTTAAATGTTGTCATGTTTATTCTGGAAACAAGTGTGGTGCAACGGAAAAACTCTCGCCCTAGGTAGTCCTGGGCGTCTGTGGGCATCGTCCTTCATGGGAAACAAGGTAGATTGCTCTTTCCTCTCTGCTCTGTGATACAGCACGAGCAGCAGATTGGAAAACAGCAGCAGATTAGAAAACATCTAGGAAATGTATTTAGGTGTGGATTACAGGAGGTGAAAAGAAATTAGTTTGGTATGAAAAAGGAGGGGGGAAAAAGGTATTTTTTGTACACTAGACTCAGGTGATCCTAGAAACCAATCACCTCACATGTAAGCCTTTCAGACCCACACAGCCACAAAGCACACTAGGGTCCATATGGTACACTGTAGATTGAGACACAGCCCAATCAGTCGCTTATTATTCACTTCCTGTGACACTATTAATATAAGATGCCATGGCAAAACAAACCACTGCCTTGTTTTCTCTAATTATGCATATATTTTTCTACCATTATACAGCATTTACCCTGTGTTGTTAAAGTCAGCTTAAGGTAGGGTACATCCTGGTTGGAAGGCCAACTCAATGCAGGTGTGCTATGAGAAAGGATTTTCCCCCTTCCTGATTTTTGTTTTTTTTATTTTGCATATTTGTCATACTTAAATGATTCAGATCATTAAACAAATTTATTAATATTACACAAAGATAACCTGCATGCAAAATTCAGTTTTTATTAAGAGAAAAAAGCTGTCCAAACCTGTTCGGCCCTATGTGAAGTGATTGCCCCCTAAACCTAATAACTGGTTGTGCCACCCTTGGCAGCAACAACTGCAATCAAGCGTTTGTGATAACTGGCAATGAGTCTCTCACATCTCTGGAGAGGAATTTTGGCCCATTCTTCTATGCAGAATTGTTTTAATTCAGTCACATTGGAGGGCTTTCAAGCGTGAACAGCCTTTTTAAGGATCTCAATCGGCTTTAGGTCTCGACTTTGAGAAGGCCACTCCTAAACTATTTTTTGAGCCACACAGATGTGGACTTGCTGGTGTGTTTCGGATCATTGTCCTGCTGCATAACCCAAGTGCGTTTAAGCTTGAGGCCATAAACTGATGGCTGGACATTCGTCTTTAGGATTTTCTGGTGGAGCGCAGAATTCATGGTTCCATCAACTATGGCAACTCGTCTAAGCTCTGAAGCTGCAAAGCAGCCACAGAACATCACGCTACCACCACCATGTTTGACTGTTGATATAATGCTCTTTTTTTCATGAAACAAAAGGTGAGCAATTAATTTTTCACATACTGTATGGCCAAACAGGTTTGGGCAGCTTTTTCCCTTCAATATGCATATTCATATACATCCACTCACAAAAGTGAGTACACCCCTCTAGTTTCAGCAAACATTTTAGTATATCTTCTCAAAGGACAATACTATAGAAATGAAATCTGGATATGTTTTAGAGTGGTCAATGTGCAGCTTGTATAACAGTATAGATTTACTGTCCTTTGGAAATAAATCAACATACATCCATTATTGTCAAAATAGCTGGCAACAAAGGTGAGTACACCCTAAGTGATAACAGCTGTACATCTTTAACCATGCAAAGTCACATAATCTATTCATCATCATGTTCATGTGTTGTAGTATGTCCCCAGACCTGAATCCTATTGAGCACCTTTGGGACATTCTCAAGCGGAAGGTGGCGAAGCACCATGTGTCTAACATTCAGCTGTTCCATGATATCATTATGGAGGAGTGGAAGAGGATCCCAGCAACAACATATGCAGCTCTGGTGAATTCCATGTCCAGGAGGATTAAGGCCGTGCTAGATAACGATGGTGCTCACACAAAATATTGACACTTTAGACACAGTTTTAACATATTCACTTAGCGTGTACTCATTTTCATTGTCAGTTATTTAGACAATAAAGACTACATGGTGAGTTATTGTTAAAGGACATTAAATCGGTACTGCTATACATGCTGCGCATTGACTAATTCAAAGTATATCCAATTTTAACTTCTATAGTATTGTCCCTTGAAAAAGTAGTTGCTGAAATGTACGGTGTGTACTCACATGTGTGAAGGTGTACAGTACTCATTTTGGTGAGATTCTGTATATATGGGAAAATAAATTCCATAAATCCTGTGCTTGGTGGGTTTCCTCCACGTAGTCAAGTTTCCTAGCACAGTCCAAGGACATGCAGATTAGTTTGATTGGTCTTCCCATAGTACATAGTATATGAATGTGTGTGCTCGTGTGGAAACCTCAAGGTTGTACCCCGGATCAAGGTTGTACCCCGCCTTGGCCCTCGTCTCTTAGGATAGGCATATATATGCTTGGGTGAATGCTACTACAAATCATTCCCAGCGTCAAAAACGAGGTCTAGTATAAAGTAATGTGAAGGTTTTCACAGAAATTCCATTACATGCATAATTTCTGTAATTCTCAGGACACCTTTTCATCCTTTAGAACTCACTCAGGCACTGCCAAAGCTCTGGTTTTCAGTCATCTTTAGTGTTGTCTAATAAGAAGAGGATAATGTCTGTTCACCGTGCCTCAGGAGAACCTTCAACAGTAATAATTTTAGACAGAGCAGGCTAACTATCATCATGAAGAATCGCCAAATCTATAAAAACCTATTCCCCTTTCTTTAGAGTACTACATTATCTGACAAAGAATGAAGACACTCCTGAGACCTCTAAAGATTTAAAATCACCAAAGATATAAGCTCTATGTGTATGTGTTCAGGAAATGATTAGTGTAGGGCTGCCAAATTGCAGTCTTTTAATCAATGCAGGGCACATTTTGGGCTTTCAATCAATTACATCTTCTGCTCTGATCTTAATCAGAGCACGAGCTCAGAGCCTGATGCTATAAACCAAAGCAAAACAAAGAAGGCTGGAAATATCCTACGGCAAGCTGTGGTTGCCAAACGTGGTAGCAAGAAATTGATTAGCGGCAGGTTAAGACTAAAAAAAAAAAGGAGCCTGTTCTTAAGAAGAAAAACCTTAACAGGTAAAAACTGTCGCGTGGCAGGTTTCCCTATTTAAAAAAAAAAAAAAGAATCGCATTAAAAATGACATAAAAGTCCTATTATCCAAGTGTGCTGCATGACTGGTACCTATTTGATATTCTACAGATCTTCTGCCTCATTTGGAATTGCCTATATGGCACCCATCCATCTTTAACTACTACAGTTCTTATATTACCTCTTATATGATATTAACTGTAGTGAGGAGCAAAGATTCATTAATGTCCATGATATTATACCTACTAATTTGATTATTACTCTCTGCACCGTTTTATGTTCAATTTTACCACCATGTGACTGACAGGGGACTGTCGTTAATAATGCAGGAAGCAACTTATTATTTTTTTTTTTTTTAAACAAAGACCCTCTGTTATAGAGACTCACATCACAAAGCAAAACTGGGAAAATGTTATTGAGTTGATTTTTCATGTTCTTTACATCTTACGTTGCTAAATGAGGTGGTGGTGGTGTTGAGTTCAATAGGTCTATGTCTTAAATCTCTGTCGCACCGTATTACACTCTTCATCCATCCATGCATCCATCCATCCATCCATCTAGGAACCTCTAACTAGAGACCATGGAGGCCAGCGGTGACCACTGGATTTATTCCCATTTTCACAACCATGGTAGGACCTCCACTCAACGTTCACACACACATTAGCACACTATGGGCATTTTGGGAATGGCAATTAGCGTAATCTGCATGTCTTTGGGAGGAAAACCGGCGCCCCTGGAGGAAACCGGCTAAGCATAGGGGGAACGTGTAAACTCCATGCATGCAGACCCGGAGGCGAGAATCGATCCTGGACCCTGGAGGCGCAAGGTGACAATGCTAACCACTACACCACTGTGCCAATATTATACTATATTGAACACTTATTTGTAATGGAGAAAAAAAATCTACACTTTCTAACCATTTATTAGGAACATGGAAAAATTTCTTTAACTATTTTTCATTTTCAGTGAGTCTGTGCTGGTTGTAGACTCAGATTCCTCTTAAAGGCAGACAGCCATGGATCTTGACATGTTCTTCTGCTGTTGTAACCAATCCGGTTTAAGGTTATGCTTTCTGAGATGCTTTTCCTCTCACCGTGGCAGTAAATAGTGATTATTCGCATTACCGTCACCTTCATGTCAGCTCAAAGTAGTCAGCACGTTCTCCACTGACCTGCCTGCAGAACTGATGCTTATCTGAAAGCTTTTTTTTTTTTTTTACTTTTTTTTTGTCTGTGAAATCCCAGCAGTCTGTCGTGGCAGGCCATCAGAATTTTCTAGACTATTTAAACCAGTCTGTCTGACACTGGCATTGTCAATGCGACTGAGATCAGCTTTTTTCCCCTCTCATTCTGATGGCTGATGTGAACTTAAACTGAACATTAACGGACGCCCCGAAGCTCTTGTCCTGTATCTGCATGATGTTATGCATCGTGCCACAGCCACATGATTGGCTCGTTGGATAACTGCAGTAACGAGCAGGTGTACAGGGGTTTCTTTTATAGTGGCCAGTGAGTGCATTTTTGTACAGCAATCACTTAAATCTAAAATATCAGTAGTTCTGCAGCTGGTCACCCCTATGACATTTAAAAGCTACTGTAGGAAGGTATAGGCAAATACTGTGCGAGCAAAAAGGATTTGCTCATATGAGAGAAATCTTTTTATGCATTTTCAATGGTGAATTAGCTTGAACAAAGCGTGTAGGTCAGATATTATTTCACATGCCATTGCAGTGTCTTTAAAGCTGACACATCACCTCCAAAGTTATGCCCCGTCATAAGAATGACATTATACTGTAGGATGCTGAGTTTGTAGTTTGTCTGCTATATTAATGGCCCTGTTCTAATGTGTTAACATTTCTGTATTAACCACTTATCATGGGATTTGCTCCATATAAAGGGATACAAATTGCTGACAAGGAGAAGTTGTTGATGTTTTTAATCATTTTACAATTAGTCTCCAGTGTCATCACAAGCGTAAGGGTGTTTTCACACTATGGTCTGAGGCACCGGTCCGAGTACTTTCCTGCAAAGTCTGAAAGCTTTGCGTAATGTAAACACTCTGTACTGTGTCAGGCATGGATCCTAGGTTTAGAGGTAAAGAGCTGTAACTTCTACAGAATGAAAGATTTGGCTCTGAGATTTCCTCATAATCTGTTTATAGGGGGCTAAATCAGCTATTTCCAGTTATACAGATTAAATAATGTGGTGGCATGGTGGTGTAGTGGTTGGCACTGTCGCCTTGCACCTCCAGGGTCCAGTCCAGGGTTCGATTCTCACCTCCGGTGTGCCCATGGAGTTTGCATGTTCTCCCTGTGCTTGGTAGGTTTTCTCAAACAGTGCAAAGACATGCAGATTAGACTAATTGGCGACGTCACTGGTGCCAATCCATTGCAACCCTGCAATGGCTTGGCACCCTGTCCAGGGTGTACCCCGCCTCGTGCCCTAAGTCTCCTGGGATAGGCTCCTGTATCCAGGATAAAGAAGTCCTGTATAGACAGTGATTGAGTGAGTGAGATTAAATTAAAGAAATGTGAACCAATGTTTTACTGTGACAGACTGCAAAGATACAATTTTTAAATTGGACAGCAACCTCATTTCCCCTCTTGTCTTTTCCAACCACTCAGCACTCAGCATCACCAGTATACTAATCACCGGCCTGATCATCTGTCATCATCTGCACCCGTTTCTCAATGGTTCATACCATAAGTTAGATGTTTTGAGTGATTCATAGGTCACCGTGTGGCTTCACATACAGTATGAAAAACTTTGCTCTGGTCAGGTACAGGGACTGGACAGAAAATGAGAGACAAAACGTCCTGGAGAGCTGGGAAATTTCATAAGATGACATAAAACATACAGAAAAGTCAGGCTCATTGGAAGCAAAATATGGGGTGAAATATGGGGTGGGTCAAGATTTTTAAACAGTACTGTATGTACTGTATAAGCTCTGTTCCTTCTATACTTTTTGTCTACTTTGTCCAGATCTGTTCTATGACAGCCAAATGCATAGAGCATAACAGCACTCATGTTTAACCTTTTATTCATCACCCATCCGTATCCGTCCAAATTGCAGTCACAAAATAGGTAACAAGAGAAAATCTGTTGTTGGTAAATTTTGCACAGTTTAGGCTCAGCAATACACTTTGAATAAACCCCCTAATGAAAAACTGGCATGACAAATGCACCCACTCGGGCAAGACTTTATAGAGCCGTTCAATTACACTTTTTTATGACTCTCAATAAAAAAAGATTGCATACCATACAGCCTTCACTGTCACAAGGTGACCAATTCCGAAAGAATTCTATGGGGTCATACTGTTTAAACATTTCGTACACATAGGGAAATGTTTTGTTGCTGGTATCTTAATTAACATGTAAGTGAAAGCATTTCGGCACAAAACACCCTGCACGCTATATTGAAACGAGAAAACATTTCCTGTGCACCACCTTGTTATCCATGAAAGCGCTTTATTGCAGCTGAGTGGAGCCACTGGCAGTTTGAATCAGCATAGTTTTATGAAGACACCTGAGAAAGTGTTCCACAACAATACATTGTCAGGATGAAGAAATATAGTGTTTTATTTTTACAACAATGCCAAATATGAAGGCTAAATAGAGCAGGCTTGCAAAAAACTGATATCTTTTCTACTGGAAAAAAAACAAAAAAAAACAATCTTGGCAATTTCTTCATAACTAATGTTGTCATGTCTCTGTTTGGAGAAATGCACAAAGGAGTTGACTTTAATAACAAATTGCCTTCTTCATACCCAGCTGTCCCAGTGAGTGAGTGAGCGTTCTTGTGTGCTCAGAATTTGTGTGTGTGTGTGTGTGAGTGTGTGTGTAAACAAAAGACTTTCTCTTCCTAATTTGCAAACATTGGTTCAGATTAGCTGCTCCCTCCAGTTGAGAGCCGATGTTCATCCCCACTCGTCCTCTTAGCTCAATGAATGAGCTCAGCGTAATGCCTGCAAGATGAAGATGGAAATATGAAAAAGTTTGAAACTCGGGAATTCATTCAGACTGCAAAGTTTCACTAATGCTCCCTGTGGTGATATTAGATAGAACCCTGTAGTTATGAGTACTCTCAATGTCCTTGATAGAAGTTACCGTGGTACGGTAGATATAGCAATTCTGTACAATTCAATATTCAACGACTACGCAGTCGTACAACCTTAATAACCCTCGACAAACACATCTAATGAATAAAACATGACAGGGTGTTCTAATAACACAAAGTCCCAAAGTGCATGTACTACAGTAATTTGTCAACATTAAAAATATTTATTTATATCGCACATTTGATCTGTTTATAGTTGTATGTATTACTTGCACTATAGCTATAAATATATGTAATTCCCTTCCCGTACCAGTCAGTTCTTCTTCCTATTTATGGTAATAAGACTAAGAATGCAGTTTGTCGAACTAATAGTTCGTCTGTAAAAAGGGTTTTAAGATAGATAGTTTGTTTGTGTTTCTTTTATATTCATATCAAATCCATTTATTTTAGACCTACTCCATGTGGACATATGACATAAACACGTATGTGGACACATTGTACTCTGTCGAGTTACACATCCTTGAGCTGCCAGTGATCCAGACCCCCTCTGCCCTCGGTTCCACTTTTCCACGTAGACGGTCCTGGCCTCGGCTGATGCTGACCGGTGTTCTTGGACGACTCGTGACTGCAGTCGCTTGATAGTTCAGGACTGGACTCTAGTTTCCTACAGTCTACCTGAGCATCCAATAAAGAACTGGACTCCATATTTACTTAAACACATCTCCTGTTATACTAAACTTCCAGCCTCCCAACACCCCCAGTATGACTGTAGATCAATCTCTTGCTATCTGTTATCACCCAAATGAGGATGGGTTCCCTGTTGAGTCTGGTTCCTCTCAAGGTTTCTTCCTATTGCAATCTCAGGGAGTTTTTCCTTGCCACTGTCGCCATCACCCTTGGCTTGCTCATCAGGGACAACTTTATCATGATTCATACAAACTTCCATAATTCTGATCTATGTCATATCATATATGACATCTGCACAATGCCAATATTTTCACATATGTACATATAATATTATTTGCACTTCTAGAAGATGCTACACTGCATTCCGCTGATTAGCACCTGTACTATGCGATGAAAACACAGTTGCTTGTCCCTGAGATGAGTTGCTACTGTACTATAGAAACTGTAATATATTGAAACAAGCACATTAATATATATTGTTAATACACATTAATATAACCCTGTGATATACAGTAACACTGTCAAAGCTGCTGTAATAGAAAATTAATCAACACCTGCTGACCAATCATTTGGAAATTCAAGTATTCTCCTTAAATGCTAGGAAACCATTTGTCCAAGTAACAGAAGACAAAATATATAGAGCACACAGGGTCAAGGGTATGTCAGACGTTTACTCCACTTGTCATAAACTATAATAACTGGCAATAGCAGACTCTACCCACTTAGACTGAATGACAGATAGTCTTACAACAAAGAGCAGTCATAAACTAAAACCAATAAGAAAGAAAAACAACCAATAAACAAATAAATCACAAACTAACTCTGATCCTGGAACGATTGACTCCATTATAAAGTGATGTTTTCCCTGCGCAGGGCTTTTTGATTCATTTCAGTCGTTCATTTTCAGGATAAATAGATGACTATCTTTTGTGGTAGCTACATGACGCTTTGAGGACATGCAGACTAGCCTCTGGTGGTCTGTAAAAGGACTTTAAATATTTAAGACTCCTTAAGTGGTCTTTGGGTCATCTTCAAATAATGGGATGTTACTAATTACTCTTTGAAGACACCCTAAAGAAGACTTTAGTAGAAAAAATGAGTCCTGAAGGAGTCCGGGGCTTTAACAATTTAGTAACAGTCCTCTAGTTTGAATGGTCTGAAGATGCCCTGCAGTCTTATGTGTGACAAATTATAACGACTCCACGACTGAGAATGATGCTTTACACTCTACAGTTTATTTCTATAGTTTACAGCTTACAGTTTCTATAGTTCAATACCTTACAGCCCATGTTATACACTTCACATTACATGTTTATAGCTTGTTCTATATCGTAGTGTGTATGCGTGTGTGAATGTTGACCGAAGGTCCTACCACGCCTGTAAAATTGGAATAAATACAATGGTCACCATTGGCCTTCACAGAGTTGAACTACAGAGGTTCCTAGATGGATGGATAGTTTTACACTTTGTATTATTGTCCTGTGTATTATTTTTTTGTCCTGTGCATTTATTTTTTGCCCTGTCCTCATCTCACACTCTTGTGCAAATGTAAGAAGCGACAGTTAATTTCAATATCTAAAAGCTAAACAAACACCAATAAAAGAACACGACCTGTAATGAGTCCTCAGCGTTGTAGTACCCCTGACTCGCCTAGTGGTGTCGCCAAACACAAGCATTGCACTGCACTTTACAGCAAGCCTCTTCAGGTTTATCACATCACCTTATCTCTCTACACTATAAAATCAATATCTTAAGGCTGGCACCAAGTCCCAAAGATCCTCGTTCTTTATTGTAGTATTTATCAGGGCTGCCGATCTGAAGCTGACAGACTAACCTGGATTAAAAATAAATAAATACTTGAAATACTTGAAATAAATTGTCCAAATCTATGGAACATAAAATCTAAAATCTAACATTTATTTGCCAGTACACAGCATTCCGAGTTAAATGCATTTTTTTTTTTTTTTAGATCGGGCTGTAATGTGTTAGAATTGTAAAGTGCATCCTGTGGTCTGTGGTCTGTAATGTCGCTAATGCTTGCAGTTAATCACGTTTATGGTGCATTGATTTCAATTATTTTAAAAAGAACCTGCTCTTCTTTTCTTTTTTTTTAATCAGGCTTCTCTCTTTAAATTGCCAACCCAAACTCCGCCCATGATTACCTTTAAATTGACATCAAAGCCCCGCCTAGGATTCATTTCCCGCGATGCTATTGGTCAAGGCGTTAGTTAGCCACGCCCCCATCGACCGTTTTGACAGTAGCGTGAAGACCACGGTGGAAACCCGGAGCTTTCCAGCAGCCGCTCGGTTCAGCTTCAGCTCGGCTCAGTTCAGCAGCTCAGCTCAGAGTGGTGTGTGTGTGTGTGTGTGTGTGAGTATGTAAGAACCAGTCGGTTCGAGCGCGACGTCGGAGTTCAGAAAGAAACTTCCCCCGGTCTCCGGATCTGACTTAAATACGGAAATAGAGCTGCCATGGCGTTGGCGTCCGTGTGGAAGTACTGCGGTGTATTCATCACGCTGCTCGCGCTGTCCCTCCTGCGCACAGGTAACATCCGCATCTCATCTCTGTAATGTCATGTGCATGCGAGAGAGAGAAAAGCGTCTTGGTGCGTATGGGTGTGTGTGTGTGTGTGCGCGCGCGCGTGTATATATATTCATTGATGTGTATCCACTGTGTCTGGCTGTTATTGTTCCTTTAGTGTGTGTGTGTGTGTGTGTGCGCGCGCGTAAGAGAGAGAGAGCTTGGATTTCTAAATCACAGCAGTTAATTTTCTCCACATGGCTTCTGATGATCGTTTTTGTGATAAATTGAAATGGAATTAATTAAGAATTAAATTAAACCATAATTCAACTACAGGCTACAGAAAGTACTTTTAGCTCCCTTTTTTGCTCCAATCAGTTATTAAACTGCTCTCTGATTATAGTTGGGTGCGTGTGTGTAATAAATGTGTGTGTGTTGTGTGTGTGTGTGTGTGTGTGTGTGTGTATATGTATGTATATATATAATGTATATAATAATAATAATAATAATAATAATATATATTTTCTTTTATATATATATATATATTTTT
>JAQMYJ010000033.1:7288396-7303998 GCA_030014305.1 Clarias laeviceps
TGTGTAATAAATGTGTGTGTGTGTATATATATATATATATATATATATATATATATATATATATTGTGTGTGTGTGTGTGTGTGTATATGTATGTATATATATAATGTATATAATAATAATAATAATAATAATAATAATATATATTTTCTTTTATATATATATATATTTTTTTTTTTCTTTTTTTTTCCTTATACTGTGTGTGTGTGTATATGTGTGTGTGTGTATGTGTATATATGTATATATATATATATATATATAAATTTATTGATATATGATAATAATATGATAATATAAGCAATATTGTATTATATAATATACAGCATTCTTTTCTTTTCCTGAAGCGTGTATACATTTTTGGTTGACTCTGTTTGAATGTGTGTGTGTGTGTGTGTGTGTGTATGTATGTGTATGTGTGTGTGTGTGTGTATATACACACACACACTGTTTAGACCATGGGAGGAGATGCTGACGCTGCTCACTTAATGACCCTGTGTCATATGACATCATAACCCGCCTACATTCCAAACCTATGTACTAAATACAATGCCAATATCCAAGGAGACACCCCATAATAACTCCACCTCTAGTAACTTATTGTCTGATCGTGTTTTGGTGATGCAGTTATGGTGATCCATGTTTTAGCTCAACGCTGTGTGGTTTGGGACGGAGCCATAACCCTTTCTTCATTCTCCTCGATTCTCTCATTGTTCTCTCATGCTTGTTTCCTGCGAGCACTATACGAGCACCGCTTCCAGTCATCAGTTATAGGGTTCGATCAATTTGTGGTTTTTAGGGTTGTGTTGAATACAGATGCGTATAAACTTTTGGCACCACTATGAAATAATGAAGCATGTTTCTAATGAGAAGCATCTGATGCTTGATATTCTCATCACGTTCATAAGCCTGGAATTAAGCTTTAATATTGAATATGAAAATAAATCAGCAAAAAAAAAGCTATTATGATGTGACTATTACATGGCTTCGGAATCATAACTCGTAATAAATGCTTTCTCATCAGTTTGGATTATTGCTTCTTTTTTATTATTTTTTTCTTCTTCATAAGAGCCAGTCCTGCAGCGCTTGTGTGCTTTGTATGATCCCAGATGGTAGATGAGCGTTGCAGAGTTCATCATGTCACCTCTTGCAGGATGGATGGCGTCACCTATACGTCTCCTCCTCCTCCTCCTCCTCTGCCTCTCTCTCCTCAATCCTGTGCAATCCTCAATAGGGCGGCATGTTTCACGCTTGCCGTTGCATGATAAGTGTCTCTCGAGGGAGTTTGGTAACAAAAGGAGAGCACGGTCGTGCTCCCGTCACAGCCTGAGTCCAGCGTAGTGATTTCCCTGCTCGTGTAGAGACGTAGTGGAGGTAACGCGTACACACCACCTGTAAATGACTTCACGAGTTGTCTCAGGTGTGTGAGTGCTGGACTGCAGCCACGTCGCAGTTTTCTGCTTTTCTACAGTGACATCTGAGGATTAGATCTGATTTAAGTGGCCTGTTTTTTTTTTATTTTTTTATTGCTTTACCTAATCACTTCCATGTGTGTGAAATGAAAACTGGATTACGTTGTTGTTTCAAAGATTGCTCCGCAAAGCCGTTTGTTCTCGAACGATGCAACAGAGGCAAAATTTCTTTCCAGCGACTGCTTTTTTTGTTTCAGGCAGCTTTTCGATTAGTAATGGGCTCTAATCATTTTCCTAGATTGTTTCCCCCATTGTTTCTGACCTTTTTTTTTTTTTTTTCTTTCCTTTCGCTGCTCTCATGCTGGGTTTGATGCGTGGGTTTGAAATATAATTTGCTACGCTTTAATAAATAGAGCTCACCAGGTCATGTGGCATCCCGCAGTCTAACATGCGGTTCAGTTCCCAGTGTGTGTTTGTTATGCA
Organism: Clarias laeviceps; assembly: GCA_030014305.1. NCBI lineage: Eukaryota > Metazoa > Chordata > Actinopteri > Siluriformes > Clariidae > Clarias > Clarias laeviceps. The sequence continues at coordinate 7,290,287 of JAQMYJ010000033.1, forward strand.
TGATAGGATATGTGTGTGTTGCTCACAGGCCTGCTCATTGGACAGCCGAGGCTGGAAGGCGGATCGGCGATCATAATCATTAATCTCTTCACTGACATGAAGCAGTGGGGGGAAGGAGAAGAAAGCAGAGAGAGAGAGAGAGGGAATGAAGAGAAGAGAGAGAGAGACGGAGAGGACGAGAGGGGTCTGATCGCATCATGTCATCTGGCAAATCAGATGAGACTTTTGATAGCAGATTTACATGGCGTCCTTCCCGCCCCCAGAGGACTGGATGGAAAAACTCATACAGCAGAGAGGTGGTGATGAAGTGCTCTGGAGAGAGAGAGAGCGAGAGAGAGAGAGAGAGAGGCGGGTGGGGGTGAGGGGGGACGTTGGTGTGTATGAGGGGAGCCACATCAGCTTACCTACAGTTACAGGAACATAGGGGGAAATGCAGGATGCAGATGGAGAGTGAAATAAGATGGGCCAGAGCCATGAAGTGGATTGAGGGAGAGAGAGTGAGTGAAAAGCATGACAGAAAGAAAGATGGATTCATTTGGAGCAGCGGTTCTCCAGCTCAGCTCAGTCCTCAGGGCCCCCCCAGACGGTCCACATTTCTGCTCTATCCCAACTTCCAGCACAAAACGGCAGCAGGGTAATGAACCTGGAGCGAAGTGTCTGGTCTGAAATAGGCTGAGAGTGGAGACGAGAGAGATGGCTTCAGAGTTACAGGAAGATAAGAGTAATACTGAGTGGTGTACGAGTGTGTGTGTGTGTGTGTTCTTTGACTGTGCATGTAAATATTTCGAATCCGGCCCCCTGACAGCTGATTCCTCATGTTCAGAGCTTTTGTAGCTTCTGTGTGTCCCCTCCGGCTCGGGACTCGCAGAAACACGTTGTGTAAACCTGAGATCAATATGATCCCCTACCAACTTACCCCCCCACCAACACACACATATACCTTTGCACACACACACAGGCAAAGCAGCGTGACCATCCCTGCCCCACTACCGCCACTGCTATTCCTTTGGCTTTCACTGGCCTCGTCTATTTAATCACCTCGACTTGTTTATTTGGTGGAGAGCAATACGCGAGTCGTTTCCCTGAATCTGTTTCCATCATTCGCCGGGACTCTGTCAACATTCGCTATTGCCAGAGGGCCAAATTGCCTGCAGACTGTAAAAAAATACGTCTCTTTGCATTCGTCCGTTGTACACATGCACGCACGCACAAGCATTTACACACATGAAATGCTAACGCGCATTGATGATGTGGAGGGGCAGACCAAAGGATGAGATGAAGAGATGTCCCAGGCTCGTGCGAGTCAGTTTGTCTCGAAATGCGACCCATAGGCTTTTCTCTTCCATGTGTTGTTCTGAACACGGTGTCTCCACTTGACACTGTTCTCGAACACCTTCAACGTGAGCCGCGGTTTATCCCTTGATCCAGGCCCACGGGCGTATAATTCTCCTGCTAAAATAAAGATGTTGACATTTAATTAAAGGAATTGAACCCACCTTCCACCACCGCGTTCAAAACGGCAATCAAATGAAATCCTCCCGCATGAGCAGAATCCCAAAGCCCTTTTGTTAGATTAACTTCAGCCCCTTCGCCTGGGCCCGACTAAGGGTTTCTGTTCCGATATTTTCACTCATTATTGCAGCAGATCACTCAATTCCTGGTAGTGGTAAAATGTTTATTTGAAAGTCTCAGCGATGGCGGGAAATCACAGCAAATAAAAAGGGGAAATGCAAGTGAGCTCCACAAAAAAAAAAAAAAAAAAAAGACTTTCTGTATTTCTGCAGCGAACGATCGGGATGCTTTATGAAACCATTTAATTGCATTCTTGCCTTGCATACACTATTCACAAGCAGAGAGAGACCGAGATGAGAGAGATGGTTTGCACATCTGTTTGTGTTCCTGTTCCACACCAGCATCAATTCTCAGTGCTTGGAACAGACTGTAGTTGGTGCTGGTGCCAATATTTATGCCATAATTATCGATCAAGCGAAGCTGATCTTTAGCTCTCAACCTGCTCTTGTTTTGCACTTCGGCATGAATCTTCATCCTTCACATCCTCTGGACTCGCTTATGATTCTTCACTTCCTCAGTGTGGTTTCAGTTCAATGTTGGAAAAATGCAGTGAGATTTTAATAAACATAAACCAGTCCCTTTTTTTTTTTCTCTTTTTACCATGCATGAATATTTTATTCTATACTATACTGATTAATTAATCATTAATCATTAATTCATTAATAATAGTACCACCATCCAAACAAACTAGTCATGTGAGAAATGAATGAAGCAAAAGTGTAAACAAACAGATTAATAATAAAAAAACATCACCACAACACCTCTCTTGTCCCTCTGTTCCCATTGCTGGACTGCAGGTGTGCCCTCTTGTGGTGTACAAGTTAATAGATATGTGAGCTATGAAATATAAAATAACATGCAAAACAAATTTTTTCAATCAATTCATCCAGTAATACATTTTTAAGCAGTTAAATTCGTACACTGATTAATAATTAATCATCAAGTTCCCTAATATGGCATGTTTTAGTTCAAAATGAGATAAATCCATTTATGTGTTTTCACAAAAGCGTAATGCATAAAGCATTGCAAACTGAGAGAGAATATTTTGGGCTTGGCTTCTCTGAGTCACGATGGTGCTAAAAACAATCAATTGACAATATAATGTTGAATCTGTTTTTGGTTTTATCAATTTGAATTTTGTTTGATTTTGCGAAACGCTATAAATCCACCGCTTACAGTTTGTGTCACAGCCAGCAGTTGTTTCTGCGTCAGTGTAAATATGCAGTTTAGTATTGATATTACTTACGTATGTCATGTGTTTTATTTTGATGCAAACCCTTTTTAATTACAAAGATTCTTGAAGATTCCAATTCATCAGCTTCCTTCTCTATTACTGCTGTAAGTCCTTGAATTCTGGGGAAATTGCAATGACAGTAACAGACTCTAAATGTCCTATTTTCTAACTTCAACATTCTCTTAAAGTCCAGCAAATGCATTTACTGTAGTTCATCCACAGCAGCATTTTTTTTGTTTGTTTGTTTGTTTGTTTTTTTGGTCCAGGTGGGAGGTTTGCTTCATTGATCATGTGACAGGAAGAAGCGATGTGATTGAGTTTGTTTGTTTGTTTGTTTGTTTGTTTGTTTTGGCTGTGTCACAGTTTGCTATTAAATACTGTTGCGTTTAGCTAAAAACCATGTAAGTTCAAAGCTTCATTAAGGAGGATAAATTGTCTGATCACTCACTCAGTCATCATCAATACTGCGTTATTCTTTATAGACGGTTGTTGGGGGCCTAAAGCCTATCCCAGGATAATTGGCGCATGAGGTGGGGTACAACCTGGATGCAGTGGCACACACACACACACACACATTCAAATGGCTCAATTACACACTACAGGGCAGTTTGGGAACGGAAATTAACTTCATCTGCATGTCTTTTGGGAGGAAACCGGATCATCCAGGGGGAAACCCACCAATCGAACCCGGATCCTGGAGGTGTGGGGCATCAGTGCTAAACAATAAGCCATCGTGTCGCTGAGGATATATTGTGATTTGCAAAAAAAATTAATAAATAAAATAATTATATACACAAAGTACAGATATATTATAACGTGCTTTTAGACAACTTTTTTTGTGCTTGAGAAAAGTATAAGCGAAAGTTTGAAAATACCAATTATTGCATTTTGCTGTCAAACCCATCACATGCACAAGTTTTACATTTATACTTAACGTTTTGTCTCAAGGAGCCAGCAGGGGACTCTCTGTCATTCATGAAATTCGAACACACAGCCTTCTGGTGACTCGAACAGACCCGTAACCATGTAGAGATGTAATGCTTTCTTCCACATTTCTAAAATGGCCCGGTGACACTGAACACAATTAATCAGGGGCTTTGACATATTTTGCAGTCAGTGACGCTTCAGAACTGTAAAATAAATTCTCTCAGCACAGATTTATTTTATGAACCCGAGTCAAACACATATTAAGCCTGTTTATTTTTTTATGCAACAATATTTTGGCTGTTTATTAGAATCGTAAAAGTGTTAGTTCCTGAAGACATTTAAGTCCATGTTGACATTTATAGGCTCACTTTATTCTGTCATCAGTCAGAATGAGCAAATAAGTAAACGTTGAAAATGTGAGAATTGTGATTACTACCTATAATTTTTACATTATTATTATTATTATAAGATATTTGTATTGATTTATTGATATGATTATTATTAAATCTTAAACTTTTTTTTTTTTGGGGGGGGGGGAGTGGCTTGGGTTCGAGTGTGGTCTCTGGTCTCTAACTCCTTCTCCGTATTGTGTCACACATTCAGGATTTTACTCTTGATTGCTTCTCATTATGCAGTTATTATGTATATGGGTTGAGACGTCATGATTGCGCCATGTTGTGTGTTCGTGGTGTGTGTGTGTGTGTGTTTTTTTTTTTTTTTTTTCTCGCTCTATTTTATCCTGCTGAAGGAAATTGAAGGGATAAACATTTAAAACGATGCTCAAAAGTCCCATATTTTACTGTTTATTTAACAAGTTAACATGCAGTACTGTGCAAAAGTCTTGAGTCACCCAAGACCTTATTTTATATTTCGCTTCCAAAGAGCCAGACATTCTTGTATTATTTAATGTCAGTTCTCCAGGCTTCCTGAATGCCTTTTTTTTTTTTTTGCTCTTATTTTTGCAAATTTTTTGAGCTTTCATTTTCAGTACGGTCCCTGTATCTGAGCAGTTTCAGAGGAATGCTTTTTGTCTGTTAAACCACACAGGGACCTACGAAACATAATAAATGCATAACAAAAAACATCTAATTTAAGACATGAACCAGTGAGAAACAGGTGCTGATGATGACTGATGATCAGGCTGGTGATTAGTATACAGGTGATGCTGAGTGGTTGGAACAGACGAGAGGGGAAATGAGGTCGCTGCCGAGGTTGTACTGTAGCCTGTCATCGTAAAAAAAAAAATTTTTATACTGTATTTCTTTGATTTAATCTACATCATTTAATTCAGTTTATTTGTTATGAAGAAATAAGGGGAGGGTTGAATCCAGAGTTTGTGTGTATTAATGCCTCAGCTGTAATAAATAAATAAATAAATAAATAAATATATATATATATATATATATATAAATTTTATTTATTTATTTATTTATTTATTATTTTTAATACCTCAAACTATTTCACTCCTCCTGCCAACGTGTAGTTTCAGTGTCTTTGTAGATGAGGTACTGTTGAGTCTGCAGCAAGATGGGATCAGGCACTTCTTGTATGATGTCATAACAGGGAGGAAAGATCTGATTGACTTGTTTATGCTTGTTTTGGGAAATAAAAATGAAAAAAAAAAAAGGACAAAAAAAACAGGGATATTTTTTTTTTGTACTCACACTAGAGATCCATCTGAATGCCTAAACATGGCTAAAATGTGAAATGTGCTCTTTTAAATTTCATGTACTGAATGCAAAATTTGAGCTTAAGGGCATTCACATCCTAATTGCAACATCCACTATAAGACTGGAAGGCAGCACATGTTTCATTTCTGGTTTAGTTTCTTGTTTTTGTTTTCTGCCTCAGTTGCTTCTTTGAAAAATCCTGCACTCGCTGAGCTCCCGCAGTGACGCACATCCCCGTATCTGCATCGTAACAGAGAGCGCATTCATGGGTACGAGTAGCTTGCGCACATTCCCGTTAGTTTGTCGCGCACACCTCCAAAACTAATCTATAGTGCTGTGCATCAGGAAAATGCTGACTTGCTGAGCAGGGAAGAACTGTGCCAAGAGTTTTCTTCCCTGAATGTCATTCATTTCCAACCGCATTCCCGTGTCTCCGACGTGTCAGCTTTACTACTCACTCTACCATTATTTGAATACAACTAAAATGATGCGTCCAATTCCAGCAACACTAAAGCGGTCCTTCATCACGTTCATCTCGTCCTCATCGGCCCCCCAGCTGACAGATTTAATGCCGATTCTATATTTCATCTCGACAAATCCATACAGGAGCGGGACGAGACAGAAAACAGTGGCGTAGAGGAGTCAGGAATGCAGAGATGTAGACTGTTAAATTACCTCCACTTTTGATTTGTCAGGATTTTGCAGAGGAAAAAAAAAAAAAAACTTAAACGAAAGCATAATGCACTCCTTTACCAGCAGCTCTCAGTGGGGACGCGGCTGAATCTGTATTAGAGAGGCTTTTGCGAGGAGATCAGAAGAAGGAAAATGAAAGCGATGATAACGTGGGAGGTAAAGAAGGGGAAGTGAGAGGGAGAGGGAGTGAATTGTTAAAGTCAAGAGGCTGTTGGTATTGAGAAGTGCACATTCCTGTGTGTGTCTCGATCTGTCCTGTCTCATTTGTTCTATGGAATTGGATTTGGCTCATTTCTTTCTTCAGGTTTCTATAAATTCCAGGCTAGCTCCGCCCCAAGCTTTGGATGAAAATGAACTACGAGGGTGAGTCAAAAATGATCCGCACTCTTGCTTATTTTAATTAACATTTAGAAAGGACAAATACATCATTATTTCAACCTACTGTAATCTCCTTGCATTTCAATACACTTGTGCCATCAGTCAACAGGCTTTCGCATCCCCTGATAAAAAAATGTTTTCGGCTGAGCTGCGAAACACGAATGCACCGCTGTCTTCACTTCTTCACCGTCGTCCTCGTAGGGCTGCTTTCAGGAGACAAAACAGGGGAACGTCTGATGGAGCGAGGTCAGGACTATAGGGAGGATGCTTTAACACCTCAAAACAAACCCAGTGTGTGCCGACAGTGTGGCAAGAAGTGTGCGGACGTGCATCGTCATGCGAGATCATAACACCCTTGGATATCAGTCCTCGGCGTTTAATCTATAGTGGCTTCAATAAGCGTAACGAGCACTGTTGATTGTTGAACTTTTTTTTCTGATAATGTTCCAATACTGGTCCTTGAGAATCCCAGAAAACTTTGATGAATTTTCCAGCTGATGGTTGGACTTTTTCTTGGTCAGCAATTGAGGATGTTTTTGTTCCATAACCTCGTTTAATCTCAGGCTCGTAGTGATGAATCCATGTCTCGTCACCAGTAATGATTCTCTTTAAGAAACTTTCACCTTCCTTAGAGTATCGGTCTGAAGATATCCAAACAATTTCTCCCTGCTGTGCACAAAGTCTTGGATGAATAACGGCACCAGGTACAAATGAACCGATGTGACGCATTCACACCTGCACAGCAGTGACTGGGGAGACCGTAGGCTTGAACGGAAAGCGCTGATAAGACAGCGCGGCCAACAGAAGTGTTAATATAACCAGAGTGCAGATCATTTTGGTTTGGTTCGGTTCAGCTGACTGATATGTACCAATAACAAGCAACTGAGAGCCGTAGAATAATGGGAATCACCAGGGATCCTCCGATATGACATTATCGCGATACGTGGGTGCCGATACTGTTTGCATTGTGATTGTGTTAGTATCATGATTTTATAAATGATCTGATACGATATAATTTTTTCTTCTTCAGATTTTGGAACAGTTCTTAAACAAACTTGCCAAATTTTTTGCTCCTCCCACATAGGATGCTGTGCTGTGTGAATAGTTTAGAGTGCTCCCGCAGGATTATAGAGGTACTGCAACATTGTGCAAACATGTATATAAATGTAATTATTATTATTTTTTTTAAAAATAATTCTGTAGTATGAATATGATGCATGAATAATCGCACAAAAGAATCACGATACGTAACCGAAACCATTTTTTCCCCCCATCTCTTCTACACATTATAGCAAAGTGAGTGAGAGATCCCAGGCCCGAGAAGTAATTATTCAAGCAGGATGAGCGCTGAAACCCCCAGTAGACTTGTTTAAATGAAGGAGCCACTACGAGGCGTGCTCCAGCCGAAGAGCGAGAGAAAGGTTACGCGGCTTTTCGGGAGAACTGCTAATGCCACGCGCCTCACCTGGCCTTCACGGCATGTGGAGAGATTGAAGGGTGACAGCAAGGGCACGCTGGAAGGAGGAAAGAAATGTACCTTTTAGAAGTCAAACTGTGAGGAAAGTGCAAGAGAGAGAGAGAGAGAAAGTGTAAGAATAACATTGACTAGGAATGTGAAGGTGTCTGCAGAAACCGAATCATTTGTCTCCTCTACCTTTAAGTACGAGACCTGCCTCACGTTGCTGACGGTTGTAATGTATCTTCAGGCTAAATTTACACAACTTCAACCAGCAACGGTAAACATGTCTGTATTGTCATTTCAGCAAGCAGTGACACCTTATTAAATCTAACAAGACAAACTATATACTCGTGTTAACATTCCTGCTCCCTTGTCTGAACAGATGTTTACGTAACCAGTTTGTCATGGATGTTAGAGATGGTCTTGACTGCCCTTTTTTTTTTTTTTTTTTTTCACCCAGTCCTTCTGCTTATTGCTTACTAAAAACATTTACTAAATGCACCACGCAGCACTGTTTCACGTTTAATATACTCTCATGTTAATGATCAAGAACTCCCATGTTAATGAACACATACTGTACACACTCATTCACACACTACAGGCAATTTAGCCTAATCTGCATGTCTTTGTACTGTGGGAGGAAACTTGAGTTCTCGGAGGAAACCCACCCACTACAGGGAGGACATGCAACACACAATGCACACACACACCCAAGTGAGACTCGAACTCTGGAGTTGCAAGGCGACAGTGCTAAACACTAAGCCATGTAATCAGCCTTTATTAATCAGAAATGGATGCGATTAAAAAAATGTAAAAACCTCTCCTGGAATTTGTCATTATTATTTTTTTATTCAGCCTTGAGGGATTCCAGACTCCATGCATTCCTCTTCCGGATGCCACCAAGTTATTATTGAAGTGGTTCATTAAAAAAAGATTTTATATATATATATTTTTTTTTTAAGTTGAACACATTGTCTTACGATGCTTGTTGAGAAATTATATACATCTGGGTTCGATTTCTAGTAAAACTGAGTAAAACTGTGATGAAATTGTGATGGACTTTAAGCATGGTACGGCAATGAGACCTTTACACCATTAGCGCAAACTTTTTAAAGAAGCCTGTACATCTGAGAATGATGCTCTTGACCGAAGTGGCTCGGAGCCCACTGCAGTTGTTTCTGTCTACCATTATTGTTGTTCTTAAAAATTGACCGATCTCACATCTGTCTGTGGGAACTGTGCACACAATCATTGACTAACACCACTTCCAAGAACTCTGCTGGGAGTTACTGCCACGTCCCCCATACAGTCCTGACCTCACTTCAAGCCATTTCAACATGTTTGGGGTATTAATGGAGTTCCTGGGAGGCCAGCGTTTCAGATATGAAGCAGGCAAATCCCATCATGGCCCTGGCATACTGAGAAAACTTCCTACCTTGATGGTATCCAAACACTAGTTAAAATGCTGGGATGAGTGGTTTGTTATTCTCAAAAGTCCCGAACATTGAGGTTAGAATTGTTTTGTTTTTTTTGTTGGCTCTAAGCCACCAAACCGTTTAAAAAAAAAAAAATAAAAAAAAAAGTTTTAAAATCTCACCCACAAGAACCATAACCAAACCCACACAACCGGAACTTCTGGTACTAGAATGATTTCACTTCTTCCGCTGACCCAAAATTCTGTACAATGAAGAGAAGGAAAAAGCTCACAGAGAGCAGACGATTAAAATCTATTCGAACTGATTGCTTCCTGTAATTAATTTGATTATTTTTTTTTTTTTATGAACAAGTTTGAACTTGGCACTGGACCGTGGGTGAGAAAGAGAGTGAAAGCCCACTCATCGTTATTCAGTGGTCAGTGGGTGGTGGATTAGAAGAAAAAAGGGGGAAGAAAAAAATAATAGCAACCATGCCATCCATCTCTAAGGAAGAAAGAAGGCTGGAGGGGAAGAAATGCTGTCTATGCAGCGGAGAAGAAAGCGAGTTTTTCAACAGTATGCCAGTCAGTTAAGACCGCAAACAATCCAGCCAAGAGGAAAGCGCAAGTTGAAGAGGGAAAGAAGAAAGCAACAGATGTAAGACAAATGGAGACGGGGAGGCGATTGGTCAGTGTAACGCTGCCACTACAGAAAACAACAGAAACATGGCAGTGACACACACACGGAGCAGATGATCAATGGGGACATTTCTTTTTTTCCGAGCCACCCACTGTCCACTGAATCTGTCACTGTGAGTGGTAGGTTCGGGATATAGCGCACACAGACGCGCACACACTCTTCACCCTCTCTGCTCTTGACAAAACACCCACTCAAGTTCTCGGCAGAGTGGTGTATACTGTAAATGAGAACTGCAACACTGATACCATCAGCCCAAAGCCAGCAGAAAATGAGCATTGGAACGGCGTGAGAAATCACAAATCTTCTCAGAAAGTGCTCGCGGTCCCGCTGCTTGCCGCGCTCGCACAGGTCAGGGGTCAGACATGCTGAAAAACGGCACAGGAGTCAACACTGAAATGTCAGAGATTAGTCATGCACCAAACAAAGATGGATTGATGCATAATAAGTTGGTTGACATTACAGCGAGTTACAAATCAGCCCTATGAGCTGCATGTAGATTCTCACCCCTGTGCCGTTGTACGTCACTGACCGTACGACTGGGATTTAAGGATCATTTAAGGTGATTTATATTACACCCCGAGTAAAAATGAACACACCCGCGATATCAAATGTCTATAAAAAGCACTTTTCACTCTCCGACTGTTCCTAGATTCAAAGTACATCCAAGATAACTTGAATATTTTTTTTTTCTTTTACGCCATTGGTCTACTCCATTGCACACCATGTCATATTAACACAAACCCATCTATGAGTAGCCCCGCCCACATCGACTGTGCTCGTGTAAATTCTTAATGGCAATTAATCAATTAAAGGTGAAATATTAACATCTATACTGCATACCCAGCACGAACCCTAACGTCGTATGATGATGTCATGTACTGTACAGTAGTTGTAAGTAGATGATGACCTTGTCCTCTTAAAATACATTAAGATAACCTTTCGTTTCGTAGATGCATGACATCTGGTTTCACAGAGCGGATTGTGTCTGAATTGTCTTTTTCTTTTTTCTTTTTTTTCAGTCTGTTGTTCGACGAAGCAATAAATGCAATAAAAACTACAAAACCTCCCTTTACTTCCCTAAATAATCCCCTGCTACACTATTGCAATTACTGCATCTTAGCATTTCCATAGTGCATGGATACCATCAAAGGACAAGGTTTTCTCAGTATGTCTGCTTCACATCTGAGACACTGGCCTCCCAGGAACTCCTTTAATGGCCCGAACATGTGGATCGTCTTTTACTGCTTGAAGTCTTCCATAAAGGTCAAAGTGTTTTACAGCTTCATTTAAAAAAAATTAAATAATCAAGTCCCAGTTTGACTTGAACGACCCTTGTACTTGCCTCAGTCACAGGGTATCTGTGTTCACTCGTTCAACACAGTCTTAGTGTCACATTTGAAATCGGTCTGACATCATTGCATCAAGTGATTCTAACGACTTCTAAAAACGACTCCATACAGGTTCCAACATCTGTTTCATTGCCAGATTAACGTTACTGCAATGTTTTGACAACTGAACCTTCCCGCTGGGTGTATATGCTTATATTCCTAACATCCAATAAACACCAGATCACCTTTAACAACTGTGAAATCGCACTGCATATAAAGTCTTTTACAAGATACAAATGCAAAAGCCTTTGCCCCTGGGTCAAATCATAACCAGTGCACATCTCTAAAGTAAGCGTATTAAACTTTGCCTGTAGTGGTACATCTTCTGCACCTTCAATATGTATCTTATACCTGAACTTGTGCAAGATGTGTTTATTTTATTTATTTATTTATTTATTTTTTGCCTTTAAAAGGAAAGCTTTGCAGGAATATCTCCCTTAACCTTATGTTAAATGTGCAATATGTTCACATTTACAGGTAAACGATGTACAAATATTGAATGTACGAGAAAAAGAAATAGATGGTCAGAAAAGCTGCGCTGAGTAAGATCAACGGATGATACCCATACTTTCATTAATACGTGTTTACTGGTGCATTTTTGACCCTTGAATATGAGACGTGCTCAACAGCGATGAAATGTAAAATAGCAATATATTTTTCCACGCGGTAATTCAGCAGAGTCATTTTGTATCATCCACCGTGGCCTTAGGGTCACAGGGTTTGTCAGCAGACACATACTCATAGCTGAATGTTTCATTTATAAAGCCAAGGGTTTTCATAGCGCTACATCTCTAATTCCAGCAGTGTCCGCCTTTTGCCATCTCATCAGCGGCGAAAATACAATGACTCTGGCGAGCCTTTGATCCTGCATAATTAGTGAGCGGCGAATGCATCTTCATTAACCGTAATTAATTCATGGCATGGAAAAAACAAACATCAAAAAGTTGCAAATAAAGCCTGCGATAAAGCATCCTCAGCATGACAAAAGGGCTGAAGCAGACTCTGGCCATAATCCACGGTCATACTTGGACTGATTTAGATCTATTTTATTATCCGAGAAAGAGAGAGAGAGAGAGAGAGGAGAAGAGACGTGAAATCGTAAGGTCAGAGTATTGCTCAGGGAGGCAGAGCGAACTTCAGGTCCGGAGTAGAAAAGATTACTGCTTCCTGTAACAATGGATTCATTTTTACCCCGATTGCAACGGTTTAAGAAATGGCATTCGGTCGGGTATAGAGACGTCCCCATCAGGCGACCTTGAAGAGTGGGGCAAATCGGCTCCAGGCAATTCTTTGCAAAAAAGAAAAAAAGTATAGTAATGGTATAATAATAATAATAATAATAATAATAAGAAGAAAAAGTATGGACTCTTATAAGTGAATACCGCCTTGTATATGTCTGGGTATTTCATTCTCTTTACCTCAGAGACTAGAATGGTACATGCAGTCATCTCGGAGCACATCTGATACATAATCATATCTCTCTCAGACAGCTGAGGCGCTGCCTCGATCCGCGTCTGTAACTCCTGAAGCGCTAGGACTGACATCAGTGATCCTCAGCCGGCAAACATGACCCGGAGTCAGCCACCTGTTCCTGTTCACGTTCACAAGATGGAGCACTAATGAAGCTGTTCAACAATCACGCTTGCTGCTGTAAATAACTCGGAATGCCAAACAGACACTCCGGCATCGTGTCCGACACGATTCCAAGCTTATATTATCTGCCTGTGTTGATTAGTGTTTAACTGCGGCTACCGTCTAGTTTATGTCTGTTTGCCAGTCGCCTGAGCGTTCGCCTGCCTCACGTTAGCCTTAGCCCTTCGCTTTGCTTGATGTATTGATTTTAATAAAACCAGAAACCCTGCACATTCATCTGTTTACTTCTTCACATCCACACAGCCCAGAGTGAGAGGTTAGAACAGCAGACACAGCTGTAGTACGGATGGATACTTTTTTTTTTTTTGTTCTGGTTTTGATGTACTGGAACTATTTCAAATTCAAATTTTATTTGTCACATACATTTCTTAAGGAAATGTTAGACCACAGGAAGAATCAATGCTTCTGATGCGAGATTGGTGAAAGTTGCATGTTGAAGTGTAGTTTATGAAATAGTATAGGATAGGTGATGCTATACTTTTTTTATTTTTATTTTTTTATTATTATTTTATGTTATACAAATTAACATTCGCAACGTATGCCTTATTCAGAGGTGGAAAGAGTAATACATTTTTGTACTCAAGTAAAAGTACTGTTACTTCTGTGAATTTTTACTGAAGTACA
>JAQMYJ010000033.1:7323145-7342003 GCA_030014305.1 Clarias laeviceps
GCGGGGGGGTTCTACTGACACAATTATCTTAGGTATACATACATATATTTTTCACAATAGAGAGTGCGATTTTTTTAATATATATATATATTTTTTTTTTTTTTTGGGGGGGGGGCAACCCTTGGATTGCGGGGGACACTATTTCTAAAAATAGGAAACTTCTACAGTACCTTGATTGTATCCAAGCACTAGTGAAACACTAGGATAAGTGTATTAGTGAGGCAGGGGATTATATACAGAACTACAGTATATACAAAACAGGTAGTTTTTAATCTCATAACTGTGATCTGTTATTCAGCACAATTAAAAGTCCTGGGTTAACTTGAGCACCCCTCGTAAACGTGTTCAACATGGCACCTTTGGCACAAGTAGGGGAACAGATGGTCTTAAAGGAAATGACACTTATTATTTGGTTGCATATCTTTTCCTTGAAATAAATGCATCTCGCCAGCAGTCCACGGACATCACCAAGCTGTTACCTTCCTTTTTGCGATGCTTTTCTAGCCGTGCACCACACCTTCCTTCACTTCTTGTTTGTTTATGTGGGGCTTTCCTTCATTTAGTTTCCTCTTCAGGAGGTGGAAAGCATGCTCAGTTGGGTTCAGGTCTGGTAATTTGTTTGCGTTGGCAGCGCGATTTGGATCGTTGTCTCGCAGCATAATTAAGTTCTTTACAGTTAGATTAGATGCATTTCTCTGTAAATTGCCATACAGAATGTTTCTCGGGGCTTCTGAATTCATTCTGCTGATATCATGACATATCTTTAGCAAAAATTTGTAAGCCTGATCCACTCCATGACACTCCATGCTTGATCAATGAGCTTGTATGTTTTGGACATGAGCAGGTCCTATCGTTTCTCTTGGTTGCAAAAATTTTTATTTTTTTGTAAAGTAAGATTGTCTGGGAAGTCTTCTGATTTCCCCTACATTTCTGCTCTCATAGCCTTCTTTGAATGGTGGATTGTGGTGTCTTCACCCCTGCCGTTTGGAGGATGTTGATGTCGCCAACTGTCAGGGCTGTGAAGAAATCCCCCAAAATAACAATCATTACCATCAACCGCTGTTGTTTTCTTTGGCTGACTTGTTCTTCGTAGAACGGTCATTTCATCCTTTTTTTTTCAGGAAATTCTAATTTGTTGTGTGTGCTATGGCCGATGCTTGCTTTTTTTCCCCTCTAATAGACAGCTCTCAAAGGCAGAACCCAGGGTTTGAAATAGAAATAGACATCCAGCATGGTTAATTGTTTAAACAATCAATGTAACAGGGCACATCTGGGCAACAAGAAACACCTGTTAGTCGCACATGTTCCGATAAAATTGATCACCTTAAAAAAAAATTAGTGGGTTCAGAACAAAAGGTACCTTTCAACATGTCTAAAGGAATGAAAACCTGAAATTTTGATCTGTTGTCTTGCATTATCTTTGGATCTCAAACCTAGATGTCCTCAGTGTAAACTGAAAAACAAAGCAATTGACCTTGCTGTTCCGATACTTTTGGAGGAGGCTGTGTGAGTGAAAATCAATTCAAACTCAAAGGAAAATCAAGGAAAACACACATGCTGTGAGAACCACCTTGCCTAGCCATGCTGATTGATTCAGGGGGTTTTTCATTGTAATGTGGCATCGTACTGTATATCGTCTGTTTGCTAAAGATGCTAAAGAAAGCTAGCAGTAGCTTGTTTTTAAAGCCAGCCATGAGAGGCTGTCACTAAAGTACACTGATTAAACATGCTAAATCCTAATAACATGCTAAATAATTCCTAATAACACTATAAGACTATGTTAAATATGCTTAATCTAGTTAGCTATTTGGCTACTAAGGTATTTAGCTGTTTAGCTACCAGAAGGAACCCACAGGCTAATCTGCTAGCTGGCTTATTAGTAAGCTACTATTAGTCTTCAAAATTAGTGATTAATTGAAACAAGATAATTGAATATGCTGTTAAACCAAATCCCTGGCATAGCACAGAATAATTTTACTACAAGGCTGTATCAAAAAGTTTTGAGATTAGCTCTGTTTACTTCGCCTTTACATTGCTGTCCTCCCTCAAACGCCTTAAAACCTGACAGTAGAATTCGTTATTGACGGCCTGGGACTGTGGGACGAATTCTCAATGCACAATGCTGCAAAGATATATAAAACATGATTATGCACTAGGTCGAGTTGCGGACCTTCCTCGCTTTTTCCGGTCATGGAGATGATCGGCTCTTCTGTATGCAAACTTGCCGAGTCATGTCAGACGTCTCTGCGGCAGATTTGATCACATAAACTTATTTAGCCTGGTGGTGATGGTTTTACTTGCTTCAAGTTTTAAATGAACATATTGCACTATATTTTACACAGATATATATTTTTTTTACTTCAAATGAGGAAAAACAATCAACCAAAAAGACAGGAAGAACTATTTTAAGCTTGAAACAGTCACAAAATACTTTCCATAATCTTAAATAAGGTTTAGTGTAACCCTGGATTCAGGATATTGTCTTTTCTCTCTCTCTCTCTCTGAGCAATTAGCTCAATACCAGAGCTGCATCTCAGATGGTGATGGTGATGGTGATTCACTATCCACTCTGTATCCACTGCACTTGAGAATTTAATACCTGATTTTTATAGCTCATACTTTATTTATACATCAGGATAAGTTATTGCATGTGCACACGCCTTCATCTAAAGCACAGCTACGAGCATCCTTTTCCCCGGCCGTCACCACCTCGGCCGTCCCACGCTGAAAATATGAAAATGATTTTGCTTTTTTTCTTTTCTTTTTTACTTTCTTCTTTTTTTTTTTTTGAATGAGGGAGATCTAATTTGTGTTGCATGAGACAAGACGTGCGTTTCTTTAGTTGCACCACAGCCAGTATGAGTTTATGGAGTCATTTCTCCTTATTGTAGTGACATATTAAACGTGTTTATTGAGTGCTATTTCATGAGCTGCGAATGTAAAAGCAGAACCAGGTAAAAGAGGAAAAAAGCTTTATGTAGATTTTTTTTCTTTTTTTCTTTTGTTTTATTTTGCAGGCATAGCAGCAGGACATGATTATCGTTATTGATAGATAACCCTGATATGCTGTTAGAACTGTGTGTGTGTGTGGGGGGGGGTCTTAATAGATGACTGCAATAACTTTTTAAAGATGAGTTCAATGAGTGATTGAAGAAGGTGATATTGTGGCAGGTGAAAGGAAAGCGCAGAGGGAAAGGTGAGAGTGTGTGTGTTTGGGGTGTGTGTGAGTGGATGTGTTAATTGCAAGAGATGTACTCCAAGCGCGGATGTTAGCGGTGTGTGTAATTCCGGAGGTCGGAAGGCTCATTGTGCAAATCAGTTTAATGATTCCTTATGACTTCAATTCGGAACCCAGGCAGCAGGTCAGACAAACTTACAGCACTATTGGTCAACTGGAATTACAAACCTCTCCTTGTCATTATCTTTTGCTCTCTCTCTCTCTCTCTCTCTCTCTCTGTCTCTCTCTTTTTCGTTCTCTTTCTCTCTCTCTCGCTCTCTCTCCCTGTGTGTGTAATGATGCCGGAGCTGATGGAGAGGAGGAGAAAAGGAAGGAGAGTTGAGCTCGGGAGAGCTGAACAGCAGGTGTTGTGGAGTGTTCTGATGAGAGCTGATTATTATGATTACGCCACTGATAGCGACGATGATGATGGTGATGATGATGATGGCGAGAGATCGAGCGAGCGAGAGTGAGACGGAGAGCGAAAGGAGAAAAAGAGATGATTTGAATCTGAATGCCAAGCTGATGGGCACTCTTTTCTCCTTGCTGGCATGCGGCTTGGCAGGCCTTTCACTTTCTTTCTCTTTCCCTCGCACCCTTCTTAGTGTATAACTCGGTCTTTATATCAATTTCTATTCAGCTCTATTCAGTGGGGCTCTAATGGCATGACTGCATCGGGTACGGTATTGCCAAAGGCACGCTTTCTCTGTCTCTGTCTCTCTCTCTCTCTCTCTCTCTCTCTTTCTCTTTTTTTTTACACACACATTCAGCACACGTAGAGGATGGTATTTGAATCACAACATGTGTGTTGGATGTCAAATGAAACTGTCTCTGTGACCTTTTGCCACACCACACTTTTGCGTGTGAAGTCCACATGACACTGCCTGTGAATGCAAATTGCATATTGTACACACACACACACACATGCACATCACACCAACACATACATAAATATATACGATCAAAAACTGCATATTCTGCTGTTTGAAAGTAATCAGGCACAGGCTTGTGGTGCATTCAAGCGGAACTTGTGTGAATTTGTGTTTTTTTGACATTGAAAAGACGAATACGCCGGCCACTTAAGATATTAATCTCGTGAGGACATGGTTGCTAGGCGACGGGGAAATGCGGACACCGTGCTCAAGTTGGCGAATAACCGATGTTAAATGAGCTACGTAGTACATTATGCCGTTTGTCATAACGTCAGCGGAAATGAGACACAAACATAGACAGTGTCAATATTTTCCCTCAGACATGTCAGGAAATGATGTGTAGTAGATTTAAATGGGGCCGTCCCAGTAAAGCGCTTGTGTTGAGACTGACACATTTTATCGTGGTTATGATTATGTCTTCCTACACTGTTTGGACTACATTAGGCTCAATCGTGTCACCATCGCTATCTTTGTAATTGCATGTACTGTAGCTGCTAGGTGCAGAAACCGTACAACAAAGCAGAGTTTGCAGACATTTGTAGAATATAAAATAAGTTACAAGAGAGTTTTATGCATGAATTCACGACTCCAAAGGTTAGCAGTTAATGATGATTAATGTTAATGCACCTACTTTTGTATCTACCTGCATTGATGCATTTTTAATGTATTGCATGTACAGATGTATGGATAGATATTTACACACATATGCATAATATGTGTTGTAAGCACCTGGATGTTGGCAGCAGGTCCTTTGGATGCTGTAGATTGTTGGGTGGGGCCTCCACGGACCATAATGTTATGGCTCGTACTGTATATGCATCCATATTAGGGATATATATTATCCACCTGATATATATTATCATGGTTCCTAGGCGCCGATTCGATTAATGCCTTCATGTTGTTACGTAATTGCATAATACTGTGTATAATAATGTGTTATTTCATAGTATTATATGGGAAGTAAGTCCAACAATAAATAAACTTGTGTCCAAACCTTTAACTGGTGCTACAGTATAAAGCTCTGTCTATATCTAGATCGATCGATTGATTGATTGATTGATTGATTGTTCTCTTAAGCTTTTTCGATGTAAAATAGGTGAAGAAGCCAAGTACTTGTACTCACATAAATGTAATGATTTTTATGCAGTAAGCAACTTCGTACAAGGTCGCCGGCTGTAACCAGACACCTGGACGCCTTGGGACAGACAAACTTTTAGATTACAGATGTCTGTGTGAGTGTGTGTGTGTGTGGCTGGCTTATAAATAGAGAAGAAGGATTTCGGGGATTTACCTCTAATGCAGGCTCTATGACTGTATTTTAAGTGCACTTTGCAAGGTGCTTTAATAAACCCTTGTCTTTCTCTGTCGCTGCAGTGTCTTCCCTTGCGATGTCCAGAGCAATCGATGGACATATAGATGGATTGATTTATTTTTACTTTTTAAAAATAATCTGAGTGTGATTTATTATATTGGATTTGAAACGAAACTACATCAGGATCATACAGTATGAACCTGGGAGAAATCTTTCGCATTCACTGTTGCATTCAGCATAGAGGTGTTTGGAAATACTGAGTCAATACTAAGGCACTGACGACATGGGAATTTCCAGAGATTTCGAAATAAATGTTAAGTGAAAGTGATGTGTAGGTGAGCCATGTCGGTGGGTGGCGTATGAGGAAGAAGTAAATGAGAATTTGATCTATGAGTAAGTGTGTGTGTGTGTGTGTGTGTGTGTGTGAGGGAGAGAGAGACACTTCTGGTTAATGCAGATGAATGTGAAAAGCTTTGCGCATTTCTTTGAGTGTGTAGATTCATAGGTCAAAAATGGGTCAACATCCTCTTTCCCTTTCTCTCTCTCTCTCTCACACACACACACACACACACACACACACACACTGAAAACATATGTATAAACGTCTTGTTTTGTCTAAATTGAGGACAAACCGTGGCGAGATTAGATACTGTAGAAGGGTTTGAAAAGTTAGATAACGTGGGTGGTGTTCATAGCTGAACGTTAATCATATGATGTCCAGGAAACGTATCATTTTCACTTTCACAATTAGCAACAGAAAGCCCCCACAATCCCCCCTGCTTTTTTTTTTTGTTGAATCAGAGTGAAAATAAACACGAACAAGCTCAGTGACTAGAGACTAGAGCATTTTCATTCCTCCTTCCCGTTTTCCATGTCACTTTAATGATGCAATGGTGGGAAACGTTTGGCACCCCGAACCCATTCATCCAAACAGGACGCAAAAAAAAAGCGAACAAAAGCTAACAAAGTGGTCCCGTGTACCAACCTGTCCTCCGCTCGGCCTGGCACACCTCCACGTGCAGTTGCGGAAAACTTGGCACAGAACGTCTACGCTGGCAGCAACGCTGTTCTCGGTTCAGACTCGGCCTCGTTCTGTAGACGGACTTTAATCCCCAGGGGCTGCGAACGCACCCGATTCAGGATCAATGTTCCGAGATCAGGGGTGGGTTGTTTTTTTGCAGCGTCGACAGTGCCTAATTAGACCAACTCCCCCTCTCAGATCTGCTTCTCTGTGTTCTGGTCTTAACATTAATCGCTTGAAGCTGCGTAGAGAAAAACAGACCTCCTGTTTATGACACTTCTTTAGCTCACCGATTAGAGCCAATTTGACGTTCTATAATCTTCACGTCTAAACATTTAGAAGAAAAGTTGAGGGAATAAAAAAACCTACTAAGCTTACAGTCATAGAGATACAGGATACACACACATACTACATGTGGCCAGAAGTATGCGGACACCCGAACATCACACAGATAGGTAGTTGGTAGCACACGATATTGTATGGAATGTTTTTGTATGCTGAATCTGTAGGATTATAATTAACCTGCACTGGAAATAAGACGTTCTGGACTGGGATGCTCACACGCTCGTATGGATGTGACAGTCAGGCGTCCACATACTTTTGGACACATTGTAAACATATGCCAATGTTGAAAAGGTCCTCCTGTTCTGCACCTGCACATTATAGGAACTCGGCCGGGAGTCCTCTACAGGCGACATCCTCCGTTCAGTCCATGCCGTTTCCACATATTTGGCCCATTAAAGAAGTTCCTGGGAGGCCAGTGTTGCAGACGTGAAGCAGGCTGTTCGATCATCATGGTACTGAGCAGAATCTACCTCGATGGTATCCAGGCACTCGTGAAACGCTGGGATAAGTGCATTAGTGTAGCAGGGGATTATATAAAGAATCAAAAGTAGGATGTTATTCTGCACAATCAAAAGTCACGGTTTGACTTGAATGCGTCTCGTAATATGAAAAGTGTGAATCGATTCTGAATTAAAAGAAAGACCAACAAATGATCCATTAAATTGCATAATCGAATCATTCGCACAGCTCTTGTCATAACTATAGTTATAGATTTGGGCTAAGATTTTATTAGGATCAATTTGTACAGAAGCAATGACTTAAAATATGGCTGACATTGTGGTTTTCGATCTGCTTTATTTACTTGCTATTGTTTGTGTGACGCCAGAGATGTAGAAGTGAAAAAGCTTTTTTATATATATATATATTTTTTTTTTAAACATATTTCCGAGTTTACATATTTTTGTGGGTTTTCTTTGTGCATTTCGTGAGAGATTTAGTGAAGACATACAGTAGCACCATAGGATGTTACCAAGAACGGTAGCAAGAAAGTTTGGTTTTTAAAGCAGCCGGTGCCAAGAGGAATCATAAATTAAGATTAAGTGAGGTTTAATGTCTATTTATTTCATATATCACTTAATATTTTCTAAATGTTTTGATTGGTATGATATGCAAAAATACGATTATACTGTAGTGTTGGAAATTGGTAATGTTGGTCATATTTTTGCGTAGCTGGAATGGATTATCTGCATGTACATTACTTCCTATGGGAAATGCTTTTCACAATACGAAGAATTCGCCTCCGGAACAGATTAAACCCGTTTGCTGATTTTATATTATTTTAATTTTTATTTCCTTCTTTTCTTCTTATGTTGTAATTGGGATTATGGTGACACGTTGAAAAGCGGGGGAACCTTGCGGAGCATAAAACCAGCTGCTTGGAATTCCTCATGTTGCCCCGAGGTGACCCTGAGGCTAGCTGGGATCTATGACAAAAGAAAAATGAAAAAAATAAAACACAACATTTATAATGTTACCCTTCATCTGTAAAGGCTTTTACATTACATACATACTGTATATACACACACACGCTGAGACTCGAGGCAGGACGCCGGGATGTTTTTACTCTGCTGAATGCAGACATGCCATTTACTGGAGTAGAGAAGTTCTTTTCTCCAGAAGTGAAATGAGCAAATAACTACATGCCATACATACTGTAGCACCAGCAGCCTGTCTGGCTTTCTGTTGCTATTTTGCGTGGCTTTTGTCTCTCTCTCTCTCTCTCTCTCTCTCTCTCTCTCTCTCTCATATTCCCTCTCTAATAAGAGGCAGCGTCTCCTGTTCTCTCAGGGTTACCGTTGATTTTGTGCCTCCTTGTTTAAGGGTCAGTTCTCTCTACAAACTCTCTCTCTCTCTCTCTCTCTCTCTCTCTCTCTCTCTCTCTCTGTCTCATGCTTCTCTTCTTACATATCTCTTTCTTGGGTCTCTCTCATACTCGTCAATTGTATCAAGTCGAGCGTGTGCAGTTAATTACACTGCGTGCTAATGAGTAGATAAATCTAATTGCACCTTCTTTCTCTCTCTCTCTCTCTCTGTTGCTTTGCTCCTTCTTAAGACGAGATTTGCGCCCTCTTGGGGGGAAAAGAAAGTGTTCCTGTTTTTTTTTTTTTCCCCCTCCAGATCCATTTTCCTCCCTCATCACTCAGCTTTCATGATGTGTGTGTGTGTGTGTGTGTCGCGCATCTTGGTGCTCTGTGGTTGTGCGCAGGATAAATTCCGATTGCCGGAAGGGCAGATCACTGGTGCTGCTAGTTCAGGAGGATTGGCTGGTTAATTGGAGCTCTGCGCTGCATTTCCCTCTGGATGTACACAGGAGATGTGTGTGTGTGTGTGTGTGTGTGTGTGGGTGTGTTTGTGTTTGCTGCTATTCCTGACATTAGTTAAGCACGAGCAATGATGGAGCTGTTTGATGGGATGAAAGGGGATCATGCTGCTGAAAGCCCCATGGGCTGCGGTGTCGCCGAATCGTTTTCAGCAGGATCTCACGATTGCAGATGCGCAGCAATTTATAAGAGGCAAGGCTGGGGAAATATTAACGGCTTCAAACGCATGAGCCGCGACCAGAAATTCGGAGTAACGATGTGACAAAAACATGCCGTTCTGTATGGCGCGTTATGAATGAGCTCATGATGAACAGGTGGCTTGAATATACAGGATTGAGTGCAGGCCATAAAAGAAAAGAAATCAATAAATCGATTTCTAGATTCAGGACCTGATTTATACATTTACAGTGTTCGGTAGGGAAGCTCTTATCCAGAGCGAGTTACATTTATCTCATTTATATAACTCAGGGTTTAGGGCCTTGCTCAAGGCACCAGAAGGGACAGCTTAGCGGGGCTGGGGCTTGAACTCGTGACCTTCTGAGCAGCAATCCAATATCTTAACCACTCAGCTACACAAAGGTTTGCATGTTTCTCGCAGGCTGTATTACTACCCGGGTCTATGGACAATTTTCGTCCCCGTCATGGCCAGTGTTTTTTTATAAAAATTAAGCATCTGTAACACTAGAAATTTTATCAGATTCAAATACGTTTATTTTTCCGACTGAACGGATATGTCTGATTTGATTGCAGTAGCAATACAAATAAGAGGAATTCGTTTAATATAAATAAAACCAGATTTCTGCCATGTTTTTAAATACTCCGAAATTCACAAAAGGGAAAATGCTTTAATTCTACCAAAGGAAAAAAATAATAAAGCCCACGCAGACACATGCTGTGCATAGAGCTGCATATCTCAATATCCAAAAATGTTAATTTCATTCATTTGAATTTTAATGAATGTTTTTTTCTTGTTGTTGTTGTTTGTTTGTTGATGTTAAATAAACATCTTATTGAAAAGAATCCTAATGAAATGCTTCTTCAAGGATCTCCCAGTTTTGCTCTTTCCCTGATTCTGTGATGTTTTATGTAATGTAACAGCTCCAAAGATTAAAAAAAGACAAATAAGAAACAAATAAAGTTAAAAGTCTAAATCAAATATAAATAGTTGACTGTTGTTGCTAATGCAAAACAGTAGATTCCTGATTTGATCCCCGATCTCTTCTAATTTGTTTATTTATTATTTTAAAAGACATTACTCAATCTTCTTATAAAGTTCTAGGAAGTTGATCTGATTAAGACAAACCATATGAGGTGCGTTCAAGTCAAACCAGGACTTTTGATTGTGCAGAATAACAGAAACACTTCATATAATTCCCTGTTTCACTAGTTGCTTGGATACCATCAAGTTTTCTCCAGGATCAGAGACATGATTGTACTGCCTGCTTCATGTTTGAAACTCTGGCCTCCCAGGAACTCCAATAACGGCACAAACATGTGGAAATGGCTTGGAGTGAGGTCAGGGCTGTACATGGCATGTCGCAATAACTCCCAGCCGAGTTCCTGTAAAGTGCAAGTGGTGTTGGTGAATGATTGTGTGTTCAGTTCTCACATACAGATGCGTCTCTTGAGCAAGTCGTGTGTTGATTTTCAAGGATCGGATGATCCACCCACATAACGTTCACGGGAACGACTGCAGTGGGCTCTGAGCCACCTCGGCTGGCATCGCCATTCACGGAAGTATGGCCTACTTTAAAAGGTTTGCACCGTTCAAACGTTTTACTGCGGCTTCACTTCTGTAAATGACAGTCCCAGTTTGACATGAACGCCTCTCGGATCTTCTGAAGTAGACGACGTTCTGCAGTTACATAGAGGATATATACATCTAATACATTTTTCTTAACGTTTGATACTTCTTTGCTAGATTTTGTGCCTTTTTTGTGTGTGTTTCCGGGGGTTATAGTGATAAAAAACAAGCAGGCAAAAAAACAATAACAAAAGAACCTTAAAACAAACCTTTCCAGTTTAGGCTGTGCCCACATCCATCTGTTTGAGCTTAATATAGATCCAGATTGCGATATCTGCAGCACTGAACAGATACTGATAGCAGTGCTGTGGTAAACAGCTGTGATTTGCTTAGCCTTTTTTTCCCCCTTGTGGAAGATACAGTGTCTGAAATGCAGGTGTAGTATTTCTTTCACAAGTCTGACAATTGCGTGATAATAATCAGAAAGAAAGAGAAAAAAGAAGGAATAAAAAGTGTATGACTATACTGTACGTATTACTGCGGTTTAATATATTTCACATGTATGGAGAGCATACAGAAATCCAGGATTTTTTATTATATATATTTTTTAAATAAAACATTAAATGATGAATGTGAATACTCAGTATATGAGATTCCGCACTATTTAAATGCAAGCGAATGCGTGACATTGACCAGGTTGTACAAAAGGTCGAATCCGAAAAAAGTCCGTGAGTCAGTGAAGCGCAGGTCGATGGATTTGATCTAAAATCCATCTACAACTTGTAGAATCGGTGTCAGCTCATACTAATAAAGCAAAAATGGAAATATAACAAAGACAAAGAAACTCTGAAATTCATGCCTATATTTTCGAGATTCTAGTTCTCACTCAGGTTGTCGCTGATGATATCATTTCTAATGAATACCTTTGTGAAAAAGACGAAGCACTCCTGCTGTCAGACTTCTAAACCTCTTGGGTATATATTTCATATTCACTTCACATCCACAACTCATTAATTTGGAGTTCAGATTGGATTTGGAGCCGTTTTCTTGACACCCGATAACTTTTTTTTATTTTATTTTAATTTCCATTAAATTACAAACAGCTATCAAGAATGGATAGTATACACAAAAGGTAGGAATAATAATGATAATAACAAAGAATAAGGATCAATTAGAGATAATAATCATATTTCAAATCCTGATGTGCATGAGTAAATCAGTACCCAAGTGTTCTTCCCAACACTTGTCATTCAGAGAAGGTACCAGCTCACATGTGCTGCCTCTAAGACATGTAAAGCGAGTTAGGCGATCATTTTGAACAGTCATTTATGCACCGTCTGGAATCTTAGGCTTGGCTTAGATCACTTTGATTGACAAGGGGAGGAAGAGAGGAATGTCGTCTTTTCTGCCCGTCTGCGACTTCAGCATTAACTAGTCTAGCGATCTCCTAACATCGGGCCAAATATGTAAACAATTTGGGTGCACCAAGCGAACCCCTTGATGACGCCATAATAACAGCTTTCGCCAAGTGCTGTTTCGAAAGGAGCTGTGATTTGTACTTGTGTTGAGTTTTGAGAAGAGCGAGAAAGAGCGAGTCAAGATTCAAGACGCAGAGACAGGTTTATTTCAAGTGCTGTTATGTGACTATTCATATATTCAAAACTGCGTTCCGGTCGACTAGCAGTTCCCCGAGAACAGGAGCACACAGGTTATTCAGCCATTTGAGGCAAGATTGCTTGGCATTGATTTTGTATACTATGCATTATGATCAAAGACAATTAAAAGAAATGTTATGTAATATTAATACTGTTTGTAAATCATCTACATATACATTAGTTGGTGAAAAAGATCCACATAGTTATGTATCAAGATTCTTTTTAGTGGAAATTTATTTATCAATTGTTTAAAATTATTTTTAAATTTCACAGTAAGTCCCCAACATAAGAACGAGTCCTGTTCAGAGAGCTCGTTCATAAGTTCAGTTTGTTCATAAGTCCAACAAACATTGTCTAGGTACTAGGATACTAGCACAATTGGCTGTAAAACTAACATGTTCCATGATCTGGTCCTTGTTCTTTAGAATCATGCCGACAGTTGAAGAGTTCATGTTAAAAGAACGAGCAATGTCTGCCATCATTTCACCTCACCCATTCTCTCAAATATTTTCACTTTTGTCTCCATCATTATTGCTTGGCGCTTCTTAGCAGGACCAACTTCATTGACGCTGCTTTTACGCTTGCTTCTGGACGTCCTGGGACAAACGCCCTAATGTACGCATTACATGTGATCTAACTTCTGATTTAACATGCGCAAACGCATGTTTGTATCTTCGAAAGTTCATAACTTGATTATTCATATGTAGGGGACATACTGTATGTTTGCATTTGTGGTGTTAAAATGTTGCGGCATGATGGTGTAGTGGTTAGCACTGTCGCCTTGCACCTCCATGTTCCGGGTTCGATTCCTGGTCAGGCTTGATACCTGTCTCTGTGTGCATGGAGTTTGCATGTTCTCCCCGTGCATAGTGGGTTTTCTCCGGGTACTCCGGTTTCCTCCCACAGTCCAAAGACATGTAGGTTAGGCTAATTGGCATACCCAAATTGTTCGTAGTGTGTGAATGAGTGTGTGTATGTATGTGTGCCCTGCAATGGATTGGCACCCTGTCCAAGGTGTACCCTGTCTTGTGCCCTAAGCCTTCTGGGATAGGCTCCAGGTCCCTGTGACCCTGAATACAGGATAAAATGGTATAGACGATGAGTGAATGAGTGTTAATATGTTGCAGTTCCTTTATAATCCCACACTTTAAAATATTTACACTTTGGGTGGCAGCACAGTGTCTTGTGTGGCAGGAGCGAATTATTTGCTTGTAGTTTGTTTAGAACTCTAACAATATATATATATAATATTATCGGGATATTTGTAAAATCGTGATACTTAGAGAATCGCAATACATATTGACTCGTCACCTGGGTATCGTGATAATACTGTAATACTGTATCAAGTGGTTTCTGGTGATTCCCGTCCCTAATATACAGTACATGTATAATTTATCAATCAACTCAGTAATATTACATGCACCATAACTCTAAATAATCTGTGTAATCTCTTTCCAAATGACCTCTTGCAAATGAATCCAATCACATTTATTCACGTTCTATACAATACATTTTATGCATCACTTTCTGTTTCGTTTCATTAGTATGTAATTTCAGCCTCCGAAGTGTTTACGTTACCAGGGTAACGCACAGAGGAAGTGATGTCTGCGTAGGTGTTTCAAGCCGAGCAGTTCTGTCAAGGAAAGTACCCTGAAATTCTTATCTGACATTTCCTGAGCCGTGCGTAGGGAGTACTGCTCGTGTTCTCTGTGGAACGGCGCACAGTGCCTGTAACAAGATTATTGCATAGACGCATCATGAGATAAACATCCAAAATCAGACTTGTGAAAAATAAATAAATAAATACGATGGTTTATCAAAAGCATCAAAAAAGCAAACAAAAAAAACTACTTTTATAAGGCTGTAAGGTGGTTGTTTAGTTCCAGAGCCATGTTCTGGTCATGTGACCTACAGTACTAATGATCAGTAAATATTGTCAGAACAAGGTGCATGTAGCAGGATATCCATACGTACATTGTGAGGATACTTTTGATTCATACTTATCCCATGTGACTCCATCTTAATTTCAATAGATATCCTCTATTAAAGTGCTCGCCCTATCATCCGGAGATCGCTGGTTCGATTCCCGGGTGATGCTGTAATCTCTCGCAGTCGGAGGTCTAGGGAGAGCTGATTGGCCGAGCTCTCTCAGAGGGGAGGGATGAGAGGTACTTAGTGCTCCCACATTAATCATGGCTCTACAGCCAATCAGGGGCGTCTGTGAGCAGATAGCGCTGTCCTCCGAGTGTATTACGCCGCCCTCCCGACTGAGTGGTAGTAGCCTTAATGTGGGAGCCCCCTAGTGACGGGGAGGAATAGGATACGACTAAATTAGGGAGAACATCGGGAAACATCCAAAAAAAAAAAGAAGAGCTTCTAATAAGCTACTTGCTCAATGTAAACACACACCTTAACCAATAGATATTAAATATAAAAGCCGAACTGAATATTTGTACTGGAATTAGTTCATATTTTCAGAGCTGAAATAACAGCATTGAAGTGTATAAGTGCATAAGCATAAGTGCTGGAGTCGTTTTAAGACAAAACTTAATCTTTATCCGATTTCTCATCTGTGATTCACTCAATGTAGCGTAAACAAGTCGTAACATACTCAACCTTACAAAATGTTTTTTTCTTTATTAGTAAGGTAGGCAGAGAGTCCTGTCGTAATATAGTACAGTGGGCAGAATGAGCGTTGTGAGAAACTGGAACACGGTCTATACTGTAGCTCGGGTTTTGTTTGCATTCCATCTTTCTCGCTTCAACCAGTTGGCAAAGAAAGTGTTTCACACTAATTATTCAAGACAACGAAGTGTTTTGGTTCTCTAGGAAAAAGTAGGACAGTTTTTGTGCGAGTATGTTTGTGTGTGTGTGTGTGTGTGTGTGGGCTTGCGTGCTCTTTCGGCACTTCAGCTCCCTTGGAGGCCTGTGATAGGCTCAGCGGGAAGGCAGGACAGCGGGATGGCGAGTCGATGAAGCAGATCTAAACTAAACTGATCTTCCGGCTTGTATCGCTCATCCTCCGTGTGTGTCTGATCAATACGTTCGAATCTGAATGTACACTTACTCACAAATAAGCTACAATGTGCACAATACAGCTACGGATCTACACAATACAGCTACTGCACATCCTACTAATGGTGTTCCTTTGTAAGGCCACAAAACACATTCTGTCCAACCAAACCTGTAAGATTTTCTGCTGTTATTATATATAAAGGAATGTCCTAACATCAGAGCATGCAGTGTATCAGTCCCGAAGAGCAACGAGCATGTCTCCGGGCCTGGGCACGTTCAATAGCTTCCTTATAGACACCCGTTTGATCAGAGTTCAAGCTGTTGTTGGACTTTTCTTCCCTAGAGGCTACTCAGAGTGGAGCGAAGACAAAGAGAAGGGATAAGAAGGATGAGCGTGTGCATGATGGACCAAAAAAAAAAAAACCAAAGATCGTTTTTCTCTTGATATTTCTACTGTTTTAGAATAATTAACACGGTGGAAGAAAACACTCACATATGGACTTTGACTTGTGAGAAATGTGTTTAACACAGCAGGACATTTGTTAGGTTTTTACTGAAAGTTCTTTCACTCACTCACCGTCCATACTGCCTTTTTTTTTTTTTTTTTTCAAATAAAGTTTTAGCTTTATTTGCCACATAGTGTCAGCCATGTTACAGCGCTCCTGGAGCAGATAAAGTTAAGGGCCTTGCTCAAGGGCCCAACCGTGGCGCACGACAGTGGTGAAGCTGGGGATCGAACCGCCGACCTTCCGATCAATAACTCATCCCTCTGAGCTACCACTGTCCTGTGGGTCACGGGAGCCTGGAGCGTATCCCAGGAGACATAGGCGAGGTCCACAATTTGGGAACGCCGTTTAGCATGTCTTTGGACTGTGGGAGGAAACCCGAGTACCCGGAAGAAACCCACCAAGCACGGGGAGAACATGCAAACTCCATGCACACAAATCCAAGCCGGGAATCAAACCCTTGAGGTGCAAGGAGACAGCGCTAACCGCTACGCCACCGTGCCGCCGCACGCACCTCTAGTTGTGATGAACAGATTCAAGAGTGGGTTAAGGCTCCATGTGCTGGAGGTTTAATAAAGACCAGAATCATATTCCTTCTACATCCACATCAAATAACTGTTAAGATTAGAAGCCGCAGAGTACGCCAGCGCAGAAACCAGTCACTAAGCCGCATCTGAATTCGTTCCAAGAGCTGTGATGTGTAATATATCGATGGGAAAAAATTTAAGTGTAAATAGGATTTGTGGTGAACAGCCATCGAATGGCTTGCGAAGGAAAGAATAGGTCTCTCTTGTCAAAGGTATGAAGAGAAACACCTTCAATGCTTCAAGGTGACAAGTGGAAAATAGTTTTGTGTATTTTTATACACAAATGGATACCTCTGTTTGCGTTTTTTTAGAGGAGTAATGCATCAGAGGAAAGCGTTCCGCCTGCAGCAGTTGGCTGCGCTGTATGTTTTTGAACGCAGCAATGCATGAAAATGATGTTGTGTAGCTTGTAATGTACGTTTGTGTACGTGCCTGGGGTTCGCTAGTAGAATATTTCCTAGCTGCCTTTTCAGGATGCAGGCTATCCGATAGCTAGCGAGCGCTTCGATCACTGGCGTGACCACGATGTGCGAGTGTACATCGCGTTCAGAGAGGATAAGGAGTGTTTGAAAGGGAAAAAAAAGGTTACACTGATAGTGGTGGGAAAAGCCTAATATCAGTACATCTTTTTGGCACAGAGGAGTGTTGCCTCATTTGTGTCGCAGTAGCACTGATGGATCATCAAGGCCCTGTGTAATCAGGTCAGATCGGAGAGGTAAGGAGGAGGAGGAGAAGGAGCCTGGCAAGTAGACATAGCCCACTAAGCACCTCCTTTTCCTTAAGGCTAAGTTCAAGTTCAAGTCAAGGAGAGCCATTGCCTGTTTTCATTTCAGCCTTGATACTCACTCACTCACTCATCGTCTATACCGTTTTATCCTGTGTAGAGCTTATCCTAGGGGACTTGGAGCATGAGGCCGGGTACACCCTGGACGTGGTGCTGATCCATCACAGGGCACATCAAGTTAGGAACGGCAGTTAGCCTAATCTGCATGTCTTTGGACTATGGAAGGAAACCGGTGTACTTGAAGGAAACCTACAAAACATGGTGAGAACATGCAGGAGGCGGGAATCGAACCCGGACCCTGAAGGTATGAGGCAACAGTGCTAACCACTACCCATCATGCCACCATTACCTTAAAGGGCTTCCGAGTGGCACAGTGGTAAAGTGCTCGCCGTATCTTCCAGAGATCGCGAGTTCGATCCTCGGCTGTCACCTCTCGCAGCTGGAGGTTTAGAGAGAGCTGATTGGCCGAGCTCTCTCAGAGGGGAGCGATGAGAGGTACTTCTTGCTCCCACATTAATCGCGGCTCTACAGCCAATTAAGGGCGTCTGTGAGCTTACGCAATCGGAAGGAGCGGATAGCGCTGTGGTTGGACGGTGCGTGAGCGAGCAGTTCGAAAAGATGCGGTCGGCTGGTGTCACGTGGTTCGGAGGAAACACTTGATAGTCTTCGGCGCTTCCACTGAGTGGTAGTAGTAGCTTAATGTGGGAGCCCCCTAGTGACGGGGAGGAATTGGACATGATTAAATTAGGGAGAAAAAAATCCCCCCAAAAAAACATTTCAGAAAAACATGACTTGCAACCCAAAAGTTTCACCATACAGTATGTAACTGAATAACTGAATCGATTCCACGATCTCTGTTACATAGTATAACAAATAGTTAACACCGTATTTGACGCATTTGAATGTTTAACTGAATGCACCCATGCTTTTTTTTTTTTTTTTTTTTTTTCTGTTTTCATTTTCCACCATTAACAAAACACTAATATGAGCGCTCCGAGTATCCGAACCAGACGTCTTCATACTGTAGCAACTCGATTCTCAGCAAGCTCTCGTTTGCAGGCGCATGTCGCGTCTGTGCTCACATGCAACATCTGTTATGTGTCAGTCAACATCACAGGCTTTTATTTAATAAGAACGCATTAATGGATTGGACCGGGAAAGATGGAGCGAATCAGGCAGATCTGATGCCGAACCGACGTTTCGGGGACAGCAGATACACACCGTTCAGTATCAGATCATTAGCTCCCTAATTTCATACAACTGCTAAAAATACTCTGGTGTCAGTTAAATATATATATAGTATATAACAGCTCTATATATAACTGGGGGAAGTATTGTTGTTGTTTTTTTTTTTTGGGGGGGGGGGGTTTGGGGTTTTTATTTTATTTGATTAAGTTTTTATTTACAGGGCATAGTGTT
>JAQMYJ010000033.1:7350595-7363095 GCA_030014305.1 Clarias laeviceps
GGTGCGGGGCGGGCTGGGGCGGGCCAAATAATTTCATAAAAGCGGGACCCGCGGGTTGGAAAAATACCCGACCCGCGGATCACTAGTAGAGACGAATCAAGTTCAAGACATTTTTTTAATAAGATATAATAAGTCAGTATAATGAGTATATATAGTATGTGCTCTACCAATATGTTGAGCAGAACGGTAAAATCTTATGCACCATTTACATGCTCTAGACGTTTCCCTATTGATGTACTTTCCACTTACTCATCTCCTCCTTCCTGCTCCCACAGGTCTGCCTCATTTCGACGTGAACAATCATAGCCTACAAATGATAACACAATGCAGCTATTTTTGTTCACTGAAGGTGATGTTTTGCCTGTCACATACTGTAGATCTGATGTTCTATCGAAAAGCCTTTGTAGGGCCCAGCCACAAAGGAACATCAAAAAAGCGATTGTTTAAAATATTTGTGGGTGGGGTCACATGTCTCCCTGCCGTAAACTTTTGTCTAGCTGCCCGACTCTGTAGCGGTATCGTAGAGTATGGTGGTGTGTTTGCTGGGGTATGTAATGAAATAAAAAGCAGCTCGAGTACAGCTTATTTTTCTGAAAGATGGCTTTTCTGCAGGCATGCTGAAGGCAATCTGGCCATAATGAAACCTGAACCTGTGTTGTGATAGAGCGAGTGGTGTTTTATTGCAGTGTTTTCTTCGCGGAGCTTGTTTGACTTCATCGAGGAAAAGAAAAGTGCTATTTGGCCTGAAGTATTACTGTAGCCAGTGCAGCACTACAGTGCCGAACAGCGCTCTTAGAGGGAGCCCTCACACACCCGTACTGGTGCAGGAGATGGACGTGTAGGCTGTAGATGCTTATTTTCTTCATCTCTTTCTGCCACTCCGTTAGGCCACACACACACACAGACACACACCTGAAGTAAGTTCTAGCTATGTTTCGCAGCAATTGTATAGCATGTCTAACAGGCAATGTGTGCGTGGGTGTGTGTTTACCTATCCGGATGAAGCTGTGATTTCTCTCTGTGAGAAACGACTGACAAGGTTGTATGTCTGTATGTGTTTGTGTGTTCGTGTGTGTGTGTGTTGACTGGATGAGCACTCAGTTCGTTTCAGTGTGAGTGGGAGTAAAAAGCATACAATTAGAAGAGGCCATGTGCCCGAGGGTTGATTTGTGTCACTAGATGTGTTTGAAAAGGAAATTCATTTGTGTATCAGAGTGGGAGAACCATATGGCATGTGTGTGATGAATTATCTTTACATATTTCGATGTAATCTCTCTCTCGCTCTCTCTCTCTGTATATTTGTAGCATAGATAAATAGATAGATGGTTATCTTGCATGCAGTTCTGTAATAAATCCTCGAGTCTTTACCTCGTTCCAGGATGTTGTCTTTTGCTTCAGCGTGTGTGTATTCTCAGAGGCTGGCATTTGAACGATCCAATGAAGATGTCAGAAATTCACACCTACTCAAACGCCTGTGGAGCTGTGAACATAGCGTGTAGGTAGACCATAGAGTAACTTACATCCCCGATTATATTCGGCTTAATCAGCGATTCTGCGCTTCTCGTTCCACGTAAGTTGTAACCCTGATATTGCTTAATGACAAGTTAATGAGGACAGACGCGTGATCTTTTTTTTTTTTTTTTTTTTGTCTCTCCACTCGCGAACATCATTTTTTTTTTTTAGAGCCGTCTCTGAAGCGTGTGGGTGTGTAGTGCTGACAATGGGTATTTGTCAAGCTAGATGTGAACTGATTGATTCATAAATTGTTGAGCATTTACACAAGGATTTGGGTATTTGTGAAAACCCTGTAATTTTGCAAAGGAACTGTCTCCCATGCATGCTCCTGGGTGTGAGGGGGTTTCTGCAGAAAAACTCTAAGAAATGT
This sequence comes from Clarias laeviceps, assembly GCA_030014305.1. Classification (NCBI taxonomy): domain Eukaryota; kingdom Metazoa; phylum Chordata; class Actinopteri; order Siluriformes; family Clariidae; genus Clarias; species Clarias laeviceps. Next base: position 7,352,481 of record JAQMYJ010000033.1, read on the forward strand.
AAGCCGTGATGGATTGATTGGATTTGAATCGTATAAATTGTGTCGGGTTATTTACACTTTTATAAACGCTGCCGAGTTTAAACGGTTATATATCTATTACACAAATGTAATTAATTAAATGAAATAATCAATTAATTGACCGTTTTGTGAAGGTCACTCTTAACTCTTGTTAAGATTAACGAACATAAAATTAAGACAGCAAGCAAACACAAATACTTTAATTAAGATGAATTATGTACTTTAATCAAGGATGTAGTGATATAAAAGGAGGACATGGTCAAGTATTTCATTTTAAAGATCCTATAATTTACTGTTACTTTACCAAGTTAATGTACTGTATATGAGGTCACATTAGGGAAAACGTCTAACTGTCCTGTTAAAGCCTTAATTTAAGTACGGAATGTTTCTTCTCTCTCTCTTTTTCTCTCTTTTGTCCAAATATGTCGGAAAAAAAGATAATTTAGCAAAATAATTCACCTTGAATTCACGCTGAAAAAAAAAACACAGTTCAAGAGCCAGTACTGAGTAAGGCATGAATCGCAATCATAATTATTTTGGTCCAAATTTTAGATCGGGATTATTTAACAAGATTACTCACTGCCTTTGGGAACATAATGCATTTATTGCACTCTTTAATGTGCTTTTAACGTCAGATTTTCTTGAATGTTAGATATAATTCAAATGTGGGGTGAAAGTGCACTGCTGTAATGCAAATGGATGTGCTGGATTTCTAACACAAAAAAAAAAAAAAAAACCTCTTCGCTAAACCTCTTTGAGCAGCACAATAATCATTTAATCTCCATTATCTTAATTAATTGCTCAGCGTCAGGGCAACAAGTGACCAATGAGTGAGTGATTTGGTACTGTATGTCTCAAGCTGCAATACATCCTGAAATGTTTCAGTTTAAGAAAATGGCAGATAAATTAAAACATGCACCAAATTCTTGTTATTATTATTATTTATTATTATTATTATTATTAAAGGTATACATTGTATAATGTACATTCTGACTTAGAAAATGGCCAGTTCAGAAATTCATTGCATGCTCAATATTGCCAAGATTAATTTTCTAAGTATAAGAATTTCACTTATTCTCTTTTTTTAACAATAGCTTTGCCTTTTATGGCACTTTCTGGGCGTCACTGAATGCAAATCAGCCGTGCACTTTATAATTGGAATAATAATTTAATAATAATAATAATAATAATAATAATTGATAACTGGGAACTTGCATGTGTTACAGTGCGTACATGAGTCCTTAGATTGCTTACTTAAAGGTTAATGAATGAGGTCCAATCCTGCTATATGTAAGGATGTTCGTAATCTCATGAATGTATTGTTTAACGTGGATTTTTTTCTTTTTTAGCATAAATCATAATCACTGTGCCAAGTGCACTCTCAATATTATAAACCTACCTAATGAAACACCAGTCCTGCATCACAACGTGCATAATCCGATCATAGCTGAACTCGCATCAGCATTTCCTTTTGTGCTATTGTGGATAAAATGCTGCTTGGCCTGGAATCTGAGTCCTTTATAAGATCACAGAATCTTTGGTCAAATTGGCCTAGATTTAGCAAACAGATAAATCCATGCCTGTGTCAGCTCTGCTTGTGGTGGAAATAATGGAGGTGGAGGTCGAATTCACTGAGCGAGTAAGCGGCGTGTTGTTTGTTACTTTTATGGCGGAGTCAGTTTTATTACAGCTGTGGCTTTGATATTCTCTGTGAAGTTCATCCTCATTGAAAGCTGTGTGATCTACCTGGCTGTATTAAACAAGCAGGACTGACACGATTCCAATATTTGAACCTAATCGCACATAATTAAGCAGAACTGGATTGTTTTGAGTGATCGGCACCGATCAGTACGGCTCCAAATAGGTATTTCATATTTTATTGACATAATCGATTAGTATTCTTAGTGAAGATGTTTTTGTGCAACACCCAGAAGTTACTATTGGAGTATTTAATGAAGCCACATTTGTAAGATGGTCTTATAGATTAACAAAGGTAGATATGTATGTATGTATAGTATGTATGTACAGTATGTGTAATAGTATATTTAAAAAAAAAAAAAAAAGCACCCAGAAGTCACTAATAGAGTATTTAGTGAAGCAACATTTGTAAGATGTTGTTGTAGATTAACACACAGATATACATACATATGCATGCATGCATGTATGTATCTAGGTACTGATGTACTGATGCGGTACTCATGCATTCATACCTTTCCTTCTCAATAAGCATCAATGTAGCCACAACTTCAGGTACTTTGCCTATCTGATCATTTCGATTCATACACATTTTACACATTTCATACACATTTCCATAATTCTTTGCGACAATGGCCATCGTTACATGCGCTATACAAATAAAATCGAATTGAATTTGGCAATGAAATGCATAAACACTTCTTCAATGTCACACCATGCGGTATTATCACAATACTCAGATGTGACGATGCATGAATTGTCCTAACATAACTGAATTGATAAATATCTATGCATGTGCATAATTATACTAGTGCTTGTGTTATAAAAATAACATCATGTCAACAGATAGGATCTAATTGTTAATTGCAGATAGGAATATATAATTATTTGCCACAATTTCAGGATGGTGACGAGCCAAAGTCCAGCAGATTTACAGCTGTTTGGATTGTAGACCACATTTGTGATGTGACCCTTTTTAGCGAACCATGAGACTCCCAGCGTTAGTTTCAAGTTTTAGGGTTATTTACTCACCTGCACTAGATGTCAGTGATATATTATACATGGAAATGTTTACTGTGAGGCGCAGCTACTCTACAGCTTGAAGTGAATAACATTGATTATCTTTTTATATTGAGACCCAGCAAAGGGTGGGATATATTAGGCAGCGAGTGAACAGTCAGGTCTCGAAGTTGATGTTCTAGAAGAAGGTAAAATGGGGAAGTATAAAGATCTGAGAGTTGCATTGTGATCCATAAAAAAGTTGGGGTAGATCATCTCTGAAACTGCAGGTCTTCTAGAGTTGTTCCTGGTACCGTATGCAGTGGTTAGTACCTACCAAAAGCAGTCCAAGGAGGGACAACCGGTGAACTGGTGTAAGAGTCATGGGCTTGGATGCCAAATCCACATGGGAAGCAAAGGCTAGCCTGTTTGAGCTACTGTAGCACAGTTTGCTGAAAACGTTATTTCTGGCTATGAAGGTGCCAGAAGACACAGTGCATCGCAGCTTGCTGTGTATTTGGTTGGGTTGCCACAGACTGGTCAGGGAGCCCGTGCTGACCTCGGTCTACTGCTGTAAGCTCTTACAGTGGGACTGTGAATATCATAACTGTACCACGGTGAAGAGCGTGTATGACCGCGTGTGTGTGTCTTACCTACTGTACCTGGGTAGGACGCACTATGTGAAGAGGTCATGGCTTCAAGGACCATGTGATCTTCTGGACAATGTTCTGCTGAAAAACCCTGGGTCCAGGTATCCATGTGGACGTGCCTTTGACATGCAGCACCTGCCAAGAACTGTTGTAGTGTTACCTGCTTTATAACAGCATAATACACCCTGCTGGCCTGCAGAAATCATTTTCGGATGGTTTAAGGAATGTGGCAAAGAGTTCAAGGTGGTATTTCTCAAACCTCAGTCTGATTGAGCATCTGAAGGATGTGCTGGACTAACAATTCTGATCCTTGAATGCCCGACTTTACGACTTACAGGACTTAAAGGATCTGCTGCTAACACCAGATGCCACAGCACACCTTCAGAGGTCTTGTTGAGTTTCGCTGGCTTCATGGATTTAGAGTTGTTTTGGTGACACAAGAGAGACCTACAGTAGGCAATATTGGGCAGGTAGTTTTATTATGGCTGATTGGTGTGTATTAGGATTAGTGCGTGTTGAACACTGGTGTGAAGATTAATTACTGTAAATAGTAGCTATAGTGTTGAGCGGTCCTCTTTAGACCAACCGTAGGCGAGTATAAACAGATAAAGCGTTAGTCCAGGGAAGTGTTTAAGTTATTAAAATTACACATCTCGCTACAGTGGAATGTGTGGTGGAAAATAAATAAACATGATTAGGCTGCTAGTATACAGTACTGCACAGGGACAAAACCTAGCCCTTAGTGGCAGTAAGGTGAAATACTGCAGCATATCCAACCAACGCATGATGAAAAAGTCAGTGAGTGTTCTGAAGCTCAGGCTGCAGTGACCAGTGTGTAGAAGGTAGTGGAGGAATGAGAGTAAGAGCACAAAAAGGAATAAAGACATTGACTGGATTACACTTGATTCAGGATCTTGATGGCCTGCAGGTCGGAACTGTTCCTCAGGCTGCTGGTTCTGGGTTGGATGCTGCTGTAATGCTGTATTGATTGAATTCGAGAAAAAGAAATCAACTTAGCTAAAAGTGAGATACTGTGGTCCCTGTGGTCTCTGACAATGTGCAAGAAATTTTCCTCGCCATGCGTAGCATTATCAGCATACGAGCGACAGAACCGAGCCGAACCGAACGCCGTACATTCAGGAGCCGTTCAAAACTTGTTTGTGTCAGGAGAAAGCCAAGCGAACCGAGTTTACATCCTTTTTCCTGCATTTTGTTCAGGATTCAGTGAAGCTATAGCACTATGGGTCCCAAGAATGTTAGCAAGAAGAAAACGGCGCGACTTCCAGTTTCGTTTTAAAATCATAAATCATAATTTAAGGTTAAAGAAGGTTCAGTGTGCATTTATTTCATATTTTATTTCATTTACATGTCTTTTCTAAATGTTTTCATGTGCAAAAATATGATTATGGTGTTGGAAATGCTTAAAGGAATTCATTGTTAATGTTGGATCATTTGGAGCATGCACTATAAATACAACTGTAGAAATGATAATATGTGAAAATGAGCGCGTTAATATGATTCATTTTGCAGCTGGCACAACTGTCCGAGCTGCTCTTATAGAAAAGCAACCAACACTTTTTGGCCGATCACGTTCAAGAATTCGATGCTACTTACTGTAGGCATAAAAAGTTACCTTATTAGAGATGCAATCTCACTAGTTCCGCCATTCTGACTGAACAAGCCAATCAACCCCCAAACCCCGCCCCCTCATTTGTGACCTCATATAAGAAGATCGCCACGTCCAGCTTGTTGCTCAGCCACGCAGGGGCGTGTCTCACCAGTGGCTCATTTACATAAACACTAAATTGGAGCATTTGAACGAGGAGTGAAACGGAGGGCAATCGTGTAAGTATTTTCAGCTGCAGCTTTACTATACACACTTTAGAGGAAATCTGAAATCTGTGTTCACTAACTTGTTTGGGGTTGTGATGCAATCACTTGTGGGTCTCACTTATATTTTCATCAGCTGGTATTAATCACGGGTTCTATATAAACATAGGAAAAGCAGACAGACGTGTGTGTGTGTGTGTGTGTGTGATGAAGAGAGAGACAGAATCAGCTGTCTACTGTTCAAAAGCATTAGCAGCGTGTGTGCCACTTCCTTCCTTAATAATTAATAAAAGCCTGCATTCTAATAGTCCCACATTATCACTGCATTGCCTCATACTATTTCTCAGATCTGTGCTCCTAAGTGGAAGTGTTATTTTTAGATTTTATTAATGATGTTTTACAGACATAAACAGCTTCTTCTCTCTCTCTCTCTCTCTCTCTACGCAGAAAGTGAAATCATGTGCTTGTGAATTTCTCTTCTCGCTTTCTTGCTGGTCTCATCAGAGGTGTTCGAGCGTGTGTAACCGCAAGTGTGTCAGACGTCTGGGCGCAAATGAGACTGCCAAAGACAAAAATATTGCCTTCATTCACTCGCTTTCTCGCTCACTAACCCGCTCCCCAAGCCATATATTCTCACGAAACACAGATAAACGCAGCCCTGCTCGGCTCGGAACTGAAACCCTCCTCGTCTTCTCCGATGCATCTTTCATTCTTTTTAACTCTGGACCTTCCTTCTTACAAAAGGGTTTATCTTTTTCTCCATCTGCACCTCCACCCATCACCATCTTTTCATTCGAGTATCTGTCAGCCTTCCTTCTCTCCTTCCTTCCTTTCTTTCCTTCTGCATCTGTGTCAGAGAGTTCCGGTTACACGGCGAGTCCTATCTGGCCAAATAAAAGTTCGACCGTGAGAGTTTGATCAAATAAAGAGAGCTGAAAGAAAAGAAGAGAGAGAGCGAGCGGGAAAGAAAGGTCAACAAATAAAGGGAAGAAACACGAGGAGAGCCACGAGCGTCCCTGTTTTCTTGCCATCTTTCTTCTCTGTTCTGGTCTCCGGGGATCAGCGTCGGATCCGTGTGAAAATCGATCACCGAAACTCTTTGCTTCTCTTTGCTTGCCGTTCTCGTCTTTCATCCCACTTTTGCTTGTTTTCTCCCCATATCCCTTCAGAATATCAGACGGCATTTCTGAAATAAATCAGTGGGTGTGGGGGGGGGGGGGGAGGGGGGGGTTATGAAGAAGACAACATCATTTTTCGGGGACACGGCTTGTTTGGAAACATCTCTCGTCTTCCCTCATGATGCTGATGCAGAATGACAGAAGAAAGTGACTGCGTGCACAGATATGACTGACTTACTTGCATGGTGTGTGTGTGTGTGTGTGTGTGTGTGTGTGTAGTGGTGTTCCCAAACAAGCTCTTTTTGTCGATTTTTCACTTTGCGCCTAAATGTACAGTCAAAACAGAGACGACTCAAGGAAGATGTGTTGTTGATAAGAGACAAACTGTAGTTTAGTAGGTTATAGACGAAAAGAATCACGTAAATTTGTTGCAGCTTGTTCCATCATTAAAGGTCCCGTACTGTGTGTTGGAATTTTTTTAAACAATAAAACAGATTTCAGAAATCCACTAAAGTGTGTGTGTGTGCGTGTGCGTGTGATTTTTCTTACTTCGATTTCACTCCTCGTCCAAATGCTCCACATTATGTATGTGTTTATGTAAATGAGCTACTGCTGAGACACGCCCCTTTAGAGAACTGTATAGCTGAGCGATCTTCTTATATGAGGTCACAATAGGGCGGAATTTTAATTGGCTTGTTCAGTCAGAATGGTGGAACTAGTGAGATTGCATCTACTAAAGTGACTTGAATAATCACTATTTATGCCTAAGAAGCATTTTTTCAATTCAATTTAATTTTTTTCTTTTTTGTATAGCGCTTTTAATAATTGCCGTTGTCGTAAAGCAGCTTTTCACAATCAAAAGAAAATTATGGATATGTGTATGAAAAATGATTAGATGGTCCCTGCAGTAGTTATAGTTTAGATCCTGTCGTCTCCACTCTCATTGATCACTCGGTAGCATTGACTTCTTGAACGTGATGGGGCAAAAGGTGGTGGTTGATTTTCTATAAGAGCAGCTCTGACTGTTGTACCAGCTGCAAAATAAATCACAGCTTCATATTAACGTGCTCATTCTCATGTCTATAGTAGCATTTATAGTGCTATTATAATGATGTAAGATAAATAATGAGTTTTTAAAAAATTATATTCAACAAATGAGGCCAACATTATAATTATTGCAGTAATGAAGCCTGTATAATTTATGGAAGGAGTCTCGAGGGTCAAGCACTTTAAAGTTGACCTGTTATGTAAAAAAAATCCACGTTTTAGACATGGTTAGACATTCAGATGGATCTCTTATGAAAACAAAAAAACATAAGAAAAAATTAAACCTGCTTTTTGTCCATTATCCATTTTTTTGTGATGCCCAGGTTTTAAACAAGCCAATTAGATTTACCCCCTAATGTGACCTCACACAAGATGATCCCCTACCCCGGCTTGTTTCTCAGGGCGTGGCTGAGTAGTAGTTCATTTATATACATACTTTGAGAACTCTGAACCCTGTCTTAACTTGTTATAGAAATAGTAAGATATGGGACCTTTAAAATAGATTTTTGGTAATAATGACTTATTGATATCAATAAAGTAGAGATAGACTCGAGTGTGAGAATGATTATTTATAGTTGTGATAATGTAAATGATGATAGAAGCTAAAATGAAAAACCGTGGAATGTAGTGCATTACGAGATTTAATAAAATGATGAAAGGTAATTGTTAACCAATGCTGACCAAGATACATCAGTGGTTGTATTCCTAACATTACTGTTATTATTACTATTATTATTACAATTATTAAGGATGTTAAAAAAATATTTACACAATGTATTTGTAAAAAAATTTTGTTTATGTTTATGTGCTCTTATTGTCACTGTGTATTAGGGGTGGGCATCACCAGGGACCAGCAGTTACGATACTGTCACGAGACCTACAGATTCTGTTAGCATCATGGTTTTAGAGATATCCTGATTTTTTTTTTTTTTTTTTGAGATTTTGTTTCATACTACTTGGCAAATAATTTTTCCTGCCTGCTTAGTGTGAGAACAGTTTAGAGCACCACCTGTAGGGCTGTAGAGGAACTGCAATTTATTACCACCTCAAATCCAAGCATATACTGTATAAATGAAAAATTACATTGAATTAAAAAAAAAAAACATGTTGTCACGTCAGTGTGGCGATTCATGAATTGCAACACAAAAGAATCGGGATACGAAACTGATTCAGTTTTTTTCCCTCCATCCCTACTGTGTGTTGAGATCTGGCACAGATTTTTGAAATGAAACACTTTAACTGAGAAATATCTATCTGTAAACACATACTAACAAAAAAGGTCATCGCATGTTCATGTTCATAAATAAAACCGCGCAGTTCGCCTCATTAGCAGCTTTTGTTTGTGTGATCGCTGGTGCTACAGGATATAATGGTGGCTGCTGTAATAACCTGCACTATACTGTACCATGGCCTGACTTAATCCTGCCCTTATATAAGCTTGCTGTATTTTTTAGTAAAGCAATAATTTAAAAAAATCACTGCATAATGGGTTTTTATAATCCTACTACACTGCTAACAGCACTTCATCATGTAATCTGTCCTGTCCACTACTGTCTTCCCCATGGATCTTTAACAGATCATTTTCTGTTTACTAGCTTCCTGTACTGTACCTCCTTCATTTGTCCACACAAATGAAGTCCCAGCTTCATTTTCATTCTGCTTTATGTCAGTTTTATTAGCGTGCCCGTAAATCCGCTAGCCAGTGCTACACCTAGCAACGCCGGCCTTCGTCTCCTATCGGAGAGGTTTTCTTTTGCTCCTGTCATTCTTGAGTTGCTCATTAGGAGTCTGAATCTGACTTTCTTGTACAGTAAAACCGAATGCTGTGTGGCACCGGATTGGCTAGTAATGAAAAAGCAAAAGAAAAAGCGCATGTAGAAACTTTTTGATGGACGTGCTGAACACTTACGTTCTTAAAGCGCGACTAGACCTTTAATGATGGCACAATTCCAAACATGCATGCAATGGATCCCATTAGTTTCTTAATTAACTCCATCGCTTTTACCTAAAAGGCATTCAGGTAGCAGAGCGCTCCAAATAAATAAATAAATACAAACTGCTTCTTTAATAAGTAGCTGATTACATTTTTCTAACACATTTTCCCCTAACAGGCCATTAAGCAATTAAAATGTTTTATCTCTCCCCCCCCCCTCCTGTGCATTTTTCACACGGTATTGCTGTCTGTCTGAGTACTGCATGAATATCGCTGTTTATCAGTCTGTTAATGCTTTCCAGTAATACAGTACGTTCTTTATACTATAAAAACCTCACTTACATGAAGACTTGTAGTGTTTATCTGTAACTAGGGGTAAAAGATCTGACGGAAAAAAACATCATAAACACAGACACCATAATTGTAAAATTGATGTTTCATTTCTGTGATACACAGTATGTGTCCTTTTTTATGTAGGTTAGCTTACAACCTTCCAGTGATGTTACATTTACAAAGAAGTTTTAAATAACAACATATGTACTCATTCATATTTTTTTTTATTTGTATAGTTATTTTAACTATCGTTACGAAGCGGCTTTACAGCAGAGTATAAATTCAGGTTGACGTGTGCATGTACACTGCCGTGAAAAAAGTATTTGCCCCTTTCTATATATAAAATACATTTTTTGCATGTTTGTAATAACTTGAGATCATCAAACAAATGTTAATATTACACAAAGATAACCCCAGTAAATACAAAATGCAGTTTTTAAATAGTGGATTTCATTTATTATGGGGGGAAAAAAGCTGTCCAAACCTAATTGGCACTATGTGAAAAAGTAATTGCCACCCTCGGTTGCAACGACTGCAATCAAACGTGCAATCAAGCATTTAAATGAAATCATCATTTAAAAATTGCATTTTGTATTTACTTGGGTTAATTCGGGAGTAATATTGAAATATACAAAGAAAAAAAAAATCAGGAAGGGGCAAATACTTTTTTACAAGTGTATAACCTTACGATAGTATAATGCTAAGATAAATATTACATTTGAATAATAGATTTATTATTATTATATTAATAATATATTCATAATATATTTATATATTTAATATATCATTATACAAAATATTGCAAATGTTTTTTTTTCTAAAGTTGACAAAAACATTTAATTCACCTATTTCATTTATTTACTTCATTTACAAATAATGTTGTAAACTGAAATTTCTTTTTAAACCATTTGAAACTTCTAAATTTTAGCATCATATCCAGCTTCCAGTGAGCCTGTATTATTAAAGGTTCCATATGTTACTATTTTTAACAT
>JAQMYJ010000033.1:7375237-7387335 GCA_030014305.1 Clarias laeviceps
CTTGCTCAAGGGCCCCACAGTGGCAACTTGGTGGTTGTGGGGTTTGAACCTGGGATCTTCCGAACCGTAGTCCAATGTGTTGATGCATGCCACACAAAAGAATCCTGGTACATCACTGAATACATCTCTATCTCCAAGGATTTATTTTACATACGATGTGGAAGTGCGTAGTGTCTCCAAGCCAGCTCCGTTCTGAAAGTACTGTGCAGGTTCTACAGTAAGTGTCCAGCTTCAAACCAGACTGTAAAACACTGCATAAACAACATATTTGTGTTCGTTCCGGTTCACACTTTGAACACATCCCGATAAGATGATCTTTTTTTTTCTTTTTTTTTTTACATATGCGATGTGGATCGAAATAGTGGAATGTACGAGTGAGTATCTGTGCTTTGACGTGAAGGGATTCATTAGGCTGCTGAGAGCGTGCAATAGAGAACGTACCGCTAATTAGGACTCACCTCGGGCCTCTGAATCATCTGTTTTTCCGCGGTCCGTCACGGCGCTTTCGTGTTTATTAGCGAGCGTGTTCGGGTCAACCGGTGCACTGCATAGTCCCGAGGGGATTTCAGCGTCCTCGTCTGTAGATCTATCACTGTTACACGTTGGGGATGAGGGAAAGCACACAAGAGATAGTCAGTGGGGAAAAAAAAAAACTTCTAAATAAAGACACACTGCGTTGGAAGCATTAGGATCCTGCTGTACTCATTGCAGCATGAGAGAGACAGAGTGTTTGAGGCTATACTTAGTGATAAACTTAGCCTTTATGATTGTAGATGGCATGTCTTCTTAAGAGAGCAATGAGCAAAAAAGCAATTAGTGACTTGAGAATAGAGCAAGAATGAATAAGAAAGCATTAGGGACAGTAGCGTGAAGGAGACTCGTGCCTTTTCCAGGGGATTGCCACCCTCTCTCTCTCTCTCTCTCTCTCTCTCTCTCTCTCTCTCTGAAACGCGCACAGGTTTTTTTGTCAGCTCAACATGAGTCCTTTTGATCCCTGCACATGCTGCTGGTGCGCATTCACGCTCGTCTGCTTGCGCTCATGCTCACGCTCTGCCTGACTGATCCCTCCATCAGCAGGGTGAAAGAGCACCAGAAATGAGGAGTGAAAATACTCTCTGCCACGCACTGCGAGAAGGACTGGGAGAAACAATCAAGCATGCGTTCTTCATCCTGCCCATGGGAGCACCAAGGTATCGGCTTCTGCTGCTCTGTTTGTCATGCCGCATCATGTGGAGGTGAACGGCACAGCCCGAGAGTTTAGGCCTCTTCATTTAGTCTATTCCTGGATCAATGCTCTATTACAAAACACACACACACACACCTTCATACCTCCAATCTTCTCTCTATACACATGAGCCTGGAACACGCACACACACACACACACACACACACACAGGCAAGTGGGTCAGCCCATTTCATTTTATAGCATTTCTGTAGGCGGAAAATGGAAGACGGCCAGCAGGGACGGCGCCTGTTTCGACACAATTTATACATGCTGTTGAAGAAACTTTTTATTCCTAGATTGCAGGGGAAAAAGTTTGTAATAAGTAAAATAAATATATATATTTTTTATTTTATTTTTGTTTATTTTAAAACATCCACAAATTACATCATATGACTGGAAACCTCATATTGTCTTTTGTAACGGGTTCGACCCATGTTACACGGGCAGCACCATAAAGCACGGACACGAGACGAGGTCTTATGGGAAAAAGGGTCATTTATTTAGGAAAATGGGGAAGGAAAGGGTTAAAGGAGAGAGGATGGAACGAAAGGGAAGGAAAAAGTGTGCACATTCTTTCCTAATTCCGCGGACCCGCTCCTTCACGCACCTGCAGAAGGGGAGGCCGCCTAACTAGTGAGCGAGGAGCGATATTGATTTGACTGCACGCCCATCACAGGCGCACGCCGTGACTCTTTGTATGTATCTTATATTTCAAATAAGTTTCAATAGCGGAAAATCAGATTTCAGATTATTATTATTATTATTATTATTATTATTATTATTATTATATAAATTCATAGTTCCCTGGCAAGAAGAAAAGTCTAACAAAAACCTTAATTCTCTTTGACTTTTATTTAATTCATTTTGTACAATATATAGGCCATGTTTAATCTCCCCACCCGCTGCACTACACACATCAGCCGAGGGTCCTGGTAGGGCTGCATGGCTAACAGGGTTTCTTTTCATGCACAGCATGAGGAAACTCTGATGAAACTGAACTAAATAAAGTCCAACACAATAATATAACTTTCCTGTTATGAATGGATCAAAAAAACTTGCCAGGCATGAATACAGTATGTTTGTGCGATGTGAGGATAAAACACTCGGTTTCACAGCCAGGATGTTGGCCGATGACTTCCTGGCTGGAGTGCTTACAATAAATGGTGTTGGTTTTAAACAAAGAAAAACTTAATGATAGTATTATTATTGTAATGTGTAAAAGTTTCAATGAAAGAATGTTCTTGGCAAAATCTTTTTCCACTGACCTTTCATCATAGCTTTTTATTCCCTTTCCTGTGAGTTCTCATGTGTGCTCTTACTCTCACTACTAAACATCGACCGTCGATGCAATTTTACTCCGCGCCTAAGTGATCCTGGATCAGAGTCGTTTATGAAGACATTTGGTCTGTGAAGTTGATGGTTCCCCACTATCCTTCCAGGTTGTAATAATTATATTGGACAGAACCTAACCCAGTTCCAGTAATTTTATGTTTTCTTTGCTTGGAACAGGCCAATAATTTGACCCTTCTAGAACAGCAACCTATCTTTTTGGCAGTGTACAGCAAAATTGATGAGAGAATCTTACTTGCATTGTGAACATTCCATTAAAGTCAATGTAGGCGATTAAAATGCATGATGTGCTGTTTATTAATAAATGAAAAATGCAATCATTGGCAAATGGTATTTCCTATATAAGGAATACTGGTCTAAGACCAGTAATACAATTTCCTACAGTATAACCTACGTTTATAGGAAAATAATTAGCTTTGCATGACTATGTGGCAATACAATGGTGTGGATTCTTTGTGTTTTGTAGATGTTCCATGAACACGCTTCTTTGCTAGCTAGCGAACTGGATTCACTTCAGAAGCAACAGACAACTATGTACTAGCACTTTAAAAACCAAAGCAGCATTAATGATCTAATGTCAATTAATTGGAGTATTTTACATTTTAGTATTCCAATCAATTCTCGAATCACGAGATCATTGAGGTGGTGCAGTGCAGCTCTAGGATGATGATCCTTGCTAATGCCTTGCCTTTCCACCCTTATTGTAATGTGAACATTTAGAAGAAGCACAGCTTTAATTCGCAGAAAGATGGCTAACTGCCTATTTGTCTACCAAGGGATCTACCAAGAGTGTACAATCAATAAGATTTAACACCAGTTATCACTTCGATAATGTTCTATATAACTGTTAAGAATATTATTAAAACCATCCTTCAGGTTAACACGTACAGCCGTGGCCAAAAGTTTTGAGAATGAAACAAATATTAATTCTCACAAAGTCCTTTCAAAGTGCCTCAGGGTTTTTAGATCTTTTTTGTCAGATGTTACTGTGGTGTACTGAAGTACTGTATAATTACAAGCATTTCATAAGTGTCAAAGGCTTTCAGTGATGGTTACATTAAGTGTTTACAAAAAAGTCAATATTTGCAGTGTTGATCCTTCTTTTTCAAGACCTCTGCAGTTCACCCTGGCCTGCTGTCAATCAACTTCTAGGCCACATCCTGACTGATGGCAGCCCATTCTTGTTTGGAGTTTGTCAGCATTTGTGAGTTTTTGTTTGTCCACCCGGTTCTTGAGGATTGACCGCAAGTTCTCAATGGGATTAAAGTCTGGAGAGTTTCCTGGCCATGGATCCAAAATTTAGATGTTTTGTCCCAAGAGCAACTTAGTTTGCCTTATGGCGAGCAGCTCCATCATGCTGGAAAAGGCATCGTTCGTCACCAAACTGTTTTTTGGTGGTTGGGAGAAGTTGAACTCGGAGGATGCTTTTTTTGTACCATTCTTTATTGATGGCTGTGTTCTTAGGCAAAATTGTGAGTGAGCCAACTACCCATAGCTGAGAAGTACTATACCCACACATGACTGGTCTCAGGATGCTTTACTGTTGGCAGGACACAGGACTAATGGTTGCACTCAAAATTAATATTTGTGTCATTCTCAAAACTTTTGAACATGGCTGTGCATAGTATTCTTTCTGAGATAAAAAAAAAAAAACAATTGACATGTTACGGCTTCATGATTATTCCGTCTCCAGATACTCCCCAAGTACTGTGTAATTGCTTTTGGTTTTGTGGAGCAGAAGGAGAATTGTGTCGTGCTCAGAAAACTATCATCTTAAAAGTAATTCCTTAAATTGTGTTAGTACAGACAAAAGTAATAGCATTACTCAAGCCTTTTTTGTAGCAGTACTGAGTATTTTTCCCCCTCACTGCCTCCTGGAACACTGAGTTTAATTTGATAAGACTGTTTCAACCACAGCTCCTCATTTCCATTTGGCAAATTACAGAAGCAGATTTGGCCCGCCGGCGAAAAAGAAAAAAAACAACAACTTTAGACCACTTTGACATCATCTTTTTGCCACATCCTTCTGAACCCCCTTTTTTAAAAAAGAAACTGCGTCTGAATCCAAACACCAATTTCACATCCATTTGCCAGAGCCCCTGCTCTTTAAAATCAACTTCTCTAGAACTGATCACTTAGCCGCACATACACTAGGATGAAATCTACTATAAATTAGTGTCATTCCTTAGATCCTAAAAACATTTTTATTCTTGTATGAAATTAAATTATATATAAATATTTATACTATTTGATGAAACAACAAAATCGCCAGCACTGTAGAGATATTTCATTGCTCAACCACAAATAGGCGGTAAAGTATGAAAGAATATTGTCTGAGAATTATAATCTAGCAACATATCAGTTATTCATATCTAATAATAGTAAAAGCGTTTTTTTACCCCCTCATCCGCAGAACTTTAGTTTTGGAAACAATTTCGATTTTTTTCTTTTATTGCTGTTTTGCACCCTTGACCTCCTTTCTCATCACCAGAAGTGATTAATCACCTCTGCTGTAGGCTGAAAGTGTTGGGTTGATTGGCTGGATTTTCGAGAACATGCTGCTTTCTGGTCTCCGGTTCAGCAGTGTAGCGCCAGCGGCGAGGTCAGAGGGGATGTGGCATCCTGGTTCAGGTTGATGAGGTCAGAGGGATTACACAGTGAAAGCAGATGGGTCAGATTCACCTGAGGGAGTATATTAATGAGCGAGCTCGGTCAGTATGATGAAGATTGGCTGGTGGCCTGCACATCCTGGCTGACTGACATGGACAACATTTGTTTAGATTGAACTGGACTTTACTGTTCTTCATACGCGGATTACTGATTTAGCAGGTCTATTCGGAGTAAAAAGCAAAACTACAAGTAAATCTATTCAGATTACAACACTAAATAGAACAATCAACAAGTAATTTCAATAAACAATTTAATTATTCATAATAACATCCTTTGCACAAACACCGATCAGCCATAACATTTAAAACTACCTAGGTTTTGGGTTCCCTTGTGCCTCTTTCCACAGGACCTTTGGGGGTGTTCTGTAGTGTCTGGCACCAGGACTTTGGCAGCAGATACTGGGTATTCTTGGTTCCAGGGTAGGGCCTATCTGGATCGGACTTGTGTTGTGTGTCCCATGGATGCTCAGTAGGATTGAGAGGTTTGGAAGGCAGGTTGGTGGCCTTGGGCTCATTGCCTGGTAGGTCCCAATCCCAGGAGACTTAGGAAACATGGCAGGGTACACCTCGGACAACAACATCCACACGTTCACACAATCACTACGGGCAATTTAAGAAGAAGAAGAATATTCAATTATTTGTCACATGTACTTTACAGCACAGTGAAATTCCTTCTTCGCATATCCCAATTAGGAAACTGGGGTCAGAGGGCAGGGTCAGCCAGCTTACAGCGCCCCTGGAGCAGATAGGGTTAAGGGCCTTGCTTAAGGGCTCAACAGTGGCAACTTGGCGATGCTGGGGCTCGAACCCCCGACCTTCCGATCAGTAACCCATAGCCTTAACCGACTGAGCCACCACTGCCCTAAGAACACCAATTAAGGTAATCTGAAAGTCTTACATGTGTTGCCCGGAGGAAACCCACCATGCACGGTGATGCAAACTCCATGACACAAACCCTGAGGTGGGAATCTAACCCAGACCCTGGAGGTACAAGGCAACATGCTAACCACTACGCCACTGTGCTGCCTCCCCTGATACACTGTTCAACTAATTTGCTCTGGCCCCTCATGACATCTCCACAAGACCTCTGGGGTGTTTTTGGTGTCTGGAACCACAATGTTGCTCAGTAGGATTGGGAACTGGGCAGTTTGGAGGCCAGGTTGATGACCTTGGGCACTTTGCCTGGTGGGCCCCTTGTGCGGCCGGCTGTGGAACACTGGGTGTTCTGGTGCCTTCCTGTTTAGACCAGCATTGACTTTTTTTCAGGGATTTGTGCTGCATTGGCTTTTTTGTGCAATTGGACTAAATGCGAGTTGGCCTTTGGTCCACATGGGCATGGGATCCTTGGCTGCCCACGTTCCTGTTACTATTTTATTGGTATGTAATTGATAACCAGTGTTAATATTTTAATGTTACTGTATGTGTTGTTAATGTCATTGCTGTTTAATGTATTTTTGCTATGTTTTTTTTTTAGTTTGTTGTTTTCAGTAGATCTTGCCCAAGCATCAATTTTCTCTCTTTTTTTTTTTTTTTTTACCGCAGTTTAATATCCCAACATTAAATTCACCGTTGCATCGCTGATTACGGTTTTGAGTCACTCTACAGCGTGCAGTGTGTAATTTCAAACAACTCAATTTTCAATCCTAATCAGGTTTTCAGGTTTGTCCACAAAATCAAAACAGCCCTTTGGGATCGTAAAGACTTTGCATCAGCATTTTGTCTCCGCTTTTTTTCAAAGCACTGTGTGAAGAATGGGGCTCAAGTGAACTTTCTTTACTCATCCATTCAGTCTCAACAGAGCCCCCCACCCCCCACCCTCCAGGTTTCTATGAGAAAGGTGTAAAGCTGTACATGAGCTGATGGGAAGCAACACATGCTCTGCTTTCCTGAAGGCCCGATGCGTTCTAAATCCTCTCCTCTTTCAGGACTCACAAAAGCCTTTTATGATGTGTTTACTTACCCTTCAGACACTCCCTTGAGTGGTGAGTAAGTGCATATCTGGGGTCGTTTCATGCTGTATGTAAACAGAAAGAGAATAGATATGGAATCCATTGACGGCTCTTAAAAGTAGTAGTTGTGGTCCAGGCTTGTGCCGAGTGCTGGCAATTTGACATGAAAAACCTCTTTTGGTACTCAGTAGGTTCTTGGCCTTTCTAAAATTTGGGAGCACATAAAGAACATGTTGGCCAGGGAGTGGATGTTAGTAGATATGCTTGTGATTGTGGGTCCTGTTTGAGGCACTTGGCTAATTTACAGCTCATTTTCCACCATTGATTAATTATCAGCACTCAGCATTTTGTGTAAAGAGTCGCTTGTAAAGCTGTATTGATCGTTCATGTACGGAACCACATGGGGCCAAATGACCACCTCATAATATTACCGCAAAGAGTAAAGACTTAAAAGTATTCGTTGAGTCTTGGAGGAGCAGGCGTTCTACTATACGCTGTCAAGTGAAAAACCCTGTCGTGTCGGACAGAATCCTTTCTCACAACCCTGATGGTTCTGCCTGAGATTATAGGGTGCTCCGTCTTCCGAAATGGGCAGTTCAGATCTTTCTGTCATCGTATTTTTGTCGAAAAAGAACTCTTTATATTTTCCGTATAACACAAGGACGTATCTTGCTCAAGGGTGTAATGACAGGCTGCAGCGTAAAAGATATTAGAATCGGCAGTGACTGAGATTTAATCTTGTTTCCTTATTGCACCACAGGGCTGTTTGCACCTGCAGTTCTACAGATATAGATATAGATAACTTTACTCAATCGCAGGATTTCTTCCTACAGCTAGCAGAGTAAACCTTTATTGCGGTGGTGTTCAGATAGCAAAGAACCTGATTCACTACTCCCTGGAACTGAAACGATTCATTTTGCACTCGCATCCCAAGGACTGGGATCTGATTCACTTTCAACGGATTTGCTTGAACTGAACTGATTCACTAAAACTGAACTAATTACTTGATTCATTAGAACTGAACTAATTCACTCACTCATCGTCTGTATCGCTTTATTCTGTATACTGGGTTGCGGGGGGGCCTGGAGCCTATCCCAGAAGACTTAGGACACGAGGGTGCCAATCCATCGCAGGGCACACACATACTACGGACAATTTGGGAACGGCAGTTAGCCTAATCTCTATTTCTTTGGACTGTGGGAGAAAACTGGAGTACCCAAGGGAAACCCACCAAGCACAGGGAGAACATGCAAACTCCATGCAAACAGATCTGAGGCGGGAATCGAACCTGGACCCTGGAGGTACAAGCCAACAGTGCTAACCATGACGCCACTGTGCTGCCTGAACTGATACCCTACTCATCTAATTTGCTCGAATTTACTCGATTCACTTCTCAACTGATGTGCTAGAGCTGAACTGATTCACAACTCGATTGATTGTGTGCATGTGTGTGTGTGTGTGTGTGTGTGTGTGTGTGTGTGAGAGAGAGAGATTTCCAAACAATCAGCAGTTTCTGAAATACTCTAATTAGTACAAACAACAATGCTACGATTAAATCCAGAGATCAAGCTTTTTCTTCATTCCGATGTTTGATTGAAGCGTTAACTAAAGCGCTTGACTCCTGTATCTGAATGATTTTATGCATTGTGCTGCTGCCACATGGTTGGCTGATTAGACAACTGCATGGATGTGCACGTGTACAGGTATCCCTAAGTGGATATCTAGTTTCTGGTATAAATTAGTATTCTAAAAGTGGACCCAAGCATATGTTTCCAGTTTAAAGATTTTCATTCTGACTCGGGTGCATGAGCATCACAGGCAATTAGACAGCCGATATCTGATTACAAACTGAATTGATTAGGCTTATGTCTGTTTCGCTACAGCGAATAACCATCCAACAATTCGATCAAAGCCGTTTTGGAAGATGTTCTCAGCAGACTGTTTTTAACTACGTCAGCTGTTAAACTGCCTTCTAACCCAACTTGATCTTTGCCGAAAGGCAATTTGTCATTTTGATATTCCTAAAAGTAGAGATGTCGAAGTAGGTACAGTATTACCGGCTCTGCGCCAGCCAGGTTTCAGCTTCTGAGACGTCTGCTGGGTTTTCCCCGACCACAAACATTTAAGACTTCTGCAAACATGTCAGTAATGTAACAGGAAATCATTAGTTTCAGACAAAAATAAATACTGCTCCGCATGTCATACCACATCAAACAGCAATGGGTTTTCTAGTTTTAGATGTTAAGTGATGATTACTATAATGAAATTCAGGCATTTCTGATTATTTAGTTAATTAGTTAAGAACTCATTAGTTTCACTCATCATCTATACCACTTTATCCTGCATCCAGAGTCGCGTCTGGCCTGGAGCCTATCCCAGGAGACTTGGGGCACAAAGCGGGGTACATCCTGGACAGGGTGGCAATCGTGCAATTTGAGAACGCCAGTAAGCCTAATCTGCATGTCTTTAGACTGTGGGAGGAAACCGGAGTACTCCGAGGAAACCCACCAAGCACAGGGAGAACATGCAAACTCCATGCACACAGACTCAATGCGGGAATCGAACTCTCGACCCTGGAGGTGCAAGGCGACATGCTAACCACTAAGCCACTGTGCCGCCTAGGGGGGGGTGATGCTATTAAAAACTATTAAGACTAACAGAGATAACATGGAAATACAGGTGCTGCTGTATTTCTCTATATATTTGATATATTTCCTCTACTTTAAGACACATTTCTCCTGTTATCCCCTGGGGATGCAAGCTTTTTGCATATTTAGCTTCCAAAAAGCCGGAGTATTTTTAGTGCTGGCTTTGAGGAACAGTTCCCCAGGCTTTCTGAAGAAGGCTTTTTTTGGCTCTCTCACTTTTTGTCAAGTTTTTGTCTCTCATTTTCAGTCCAGTCCCTGTACCTGATTAGTTTCAGAGGAATGTTTTTTTTTGCTTGTTAAGCCAGTACAGTGATCTATGACTCATTCAAGCATTAAAAAAAAAAAAAAAAACATCATCAAACTTAAGGCATGACCCAGTGAGAAACAGGGGGAGATGAGGAGAGATGATCAGGCTGGTGATTAGAACTGTATACTGGTGATGCTGAATGCTGAGTGGTTGGACCAGATGAGAGGGGAAATGAGGTCGCTGCTGAGATCGTTGCATAAGCAACCAGTTTTTAAATCGATCTTCAGGCACTTTGCAGCCTGTCAAAGTAAAACATTTGTTCCCATTTCTTTCATTTGATTTACATGATTTAATTTAATATGAAAGAATGACAGCGGGCTCAAGACTTGTCCCTTTTTGATTTGTGCGGACGTTGTTAATAAAACCAACAATTTTGTCTATCATATTAAGGTTTTGAATGATTTTAACGACTGACTTGATGTCGGGTAACAAAAAACACTGGCTGTTTAAAGAGACATTTGTTAGCAGTGGAATGAAATATCAGATTCCTGGACGAACAAGATTTCAGGTCCATCGCTGGATTCTTTTCCCTTTTTTCTTTTTGTGTGTACAAGTTATTTATAACCTCTCCTTGGTCCTTCGCTTCCACCTTTGAGATGGTGTACCCCCCCCCCCCCCCATATCCACTAAACCATCAGTAAACCTCCCCACTCTACCCCCCATATATTTCTCTATTCATTTCTCTATTGCTTTTTTGGCCTTTCTGCATTTCTCTGTCACTCCTGATAAACATCTTTAATTAATCTATCCTGAGGCTGCCAACTTAATATCTCCTGCTCTCGTTCTCTTTTACTTTCCTTCGTTCCCACAGTGTCGTCTCTGTCACACATACACACACACAAAAAAAACTCTCTTTGCA
Organism: Clarias laeviceps; assembly: GCA_030014305.1. Classification (NCBI taxonomy): domain Eukaryota; kingdom Metazoa; phylum Chordata; class Actinopteri; order Siluriformes; family Clariidae; genus Clarias; species Clarias laeviceps. Next base: position 7,386,245 of record JAQMYJ010000033.1, read on the forward strand.
TGTAGTTCATTTATTTATTTTTTTCCCTTTCGCTCTGTTTTCTTCCTCTGCATTTGAGAAGGTACAGTATAGTCACTGTTATTGTTCATGGTTCAGCAGCTGCATCTCTTGTGTGTTTGTGTGTATGATCTGATGATTAATGTCTGCTCTGTTGTGCTCAGTGTCACTGCCGCACCAGTCACAAATCTTAAAGGCAGTCAGGCTGCCTACACAAGCTAAATGAGATGGGATCGGTGTAGCCTTACCTGCTGGAAGGAGGAAACTCTGTGTGTTTGTGTGTGTGTGTGTGGTGTCATAAGTAGAGGTTGTCACACTATACCAGAGAGAGAGAGAGAGAGAGAGAGTGTTAGTCTAAGTGTTTGTCAGTTGGACTGTAACAAGCTGTCTCTCTCTCTCTCTCACACACACTTGTAAGAGGGAACAAGTGTGCCTTTCACAGGTGCGACCAAATGAAATGTTTTAAATAAAAAAATAATTTAAAAAACAAAACATACACGGAGGTCAGACTGAAACATCATCCTGTTCCGTTTTTTTTTTTACTAAATCTGTACTTGTTATGATGGGATAAAATGTGAAGTTCAAACTCTGTACACTGCTGCATATAGACAGCTGCATTATAGTGCAACAGGAACAGGAAGTAGGCGTGGTCTAATCCAGAAGTAGCTATATGGCTAAACAGTCCGGAAATAGCCGTATGGCTAACTCAGACTCGCCGTTTTTGGTTTTAATTGGGATTTAGTCTAATTTAGCTGCATTTAGTTTTTGTACTCAAGTTACTTCTGTGAATTTTTACTGAAGTACAAGTAAAGTTACCATTATAAAAATCTACTCAAGTAAAAGTAAAAGTTACCAAGTTACATTTTTTAACAGTGGGGGGGTGGGGGGGGTGGGGATTCTAGTGTAGTTCAAAAAAGACAAGCGGATATAAATCTCAAACTAGTTGTTTTTAATTGAAGGAACATCTTCGCATAATAAAACTGTTGCCTTTCTCAGAGCCAAGAATAACGTTCAGCACAAAACTTTTCTCGTCCTCTTTCGGCGTCACAAAATTATAATACAAAACATAAAGTAAAAGTAAAGAAAAGGGTAAA
>JAQMYJ010000033.1:7387435-7399924 GCA_030014305.1 Clarias laeviceps
CACACACCTCTGCAGCGCACACACACACACACGGGGGGAGGGGCGGCTACTCTTAAAAGGGCAACATACATACTGTACATACTGTAATGTGGTATAACAACCTAGTAGTGGCCGTTATACTGTAATGCATTGCTTCATTAGAATTTGATGGCATTTCGCTTTCAGCTCGGTCTGCATCGCTGCCATCTGTTTTGTCCGGGGTGCAATTTTTTTCCTTCCCCATTGTATTATGTTTATGATTTTACTCAGTAGCGAATATGATTTTAAATGTAGCGAAGTACAATACTTTAAACAAAACTTACTTAAGCAACAGTAAAATTACAGATTTTACACACAAAACTACTTTAAAAAGTAGAAGTACACAAAAAAACTTCTCAGTTACAATAACGCGAGTAAATGTAATTCGTTACTTTCCACCTCTGGTTGCAGCCAATTCCCCAAAAGAAAGTCATTAGAGCATCAAGGCTACAACTACCAACCAGGGAGGAAGAAGACCATCATGAGTTTCCTCTGAACCGCGTTGACGCTGGCTGATAGCATCTTTTGCTCACTCAGAGGATAGCTTGTGTGAGCTCGCAGACGCCCATGATTGACTATTCAATTCAATTTCAATTCAATTTGAATGTGTATGAATCAAAATGATACGATGGTCTCTGATGAGCAAGCCGAAGACGACAGCCACATGGGAAGGTTGAAAAACTCCCTGAGATGGCAGTAGGAAGAAACCTTGAGAGCTCGGCCAATCAGCTCTCTCTAGGCTTCCAGCTGCGGAAAACAACCCAAACTGGCCATCTACAGTACAGATGATAGAGCTAGCTCGCTACCGCTGCGCTACTCAGTGGCCATAAGACCAGCTGTTCTGGCTAACTGGAAATATTTGTCCTAATTTAAAAATATATATATTTACTCGATTAAGCTCGGTGTGACTGCAGAAGTTTTATATGAGTCTCAGATAAACTTTGGAATGCCCTTTTGCACAGAACGAGGGTTGTCGGATTTGATCCCATTTCCTTACATTGTACTCGCGGCCAGATCGCTCTGCAGAGCAGGAAAAATTCTAACAACCAAGACCTATTGTACTGTACTTACAAGCACCTCAATTTTGATTTAAGACAAAGACTTAAAAACCCCTGAACCATCCATGTAATGCTAGAATGAGTCCAGTGCTGTAATTTGCACTTTGAAACACGACACGGTTGTAAAAATGGCAATAAATACAATGGTCACCATTGGTCTCCACGTTCCTTAGCTGGACTACAGAGATTCATGGATGGCTGGATGGATGAACGATATTAAAATATGGTGTGGGGGGGGTGGGGGGTGTACAAGCTACAAAATGAGGAAAAAAAACAACGAGAACATGATACTGGAAACGATGTCGTCTTCCTCATTTGATCTCAGGGAGGTTTGGCTCACCGCCGTGGCTCTTTCAGGATCTGAATCTTCATCACCATTACTGGAAAGCTGCTTTCCGACAACGTCTTTTGTTAAAATAAAAACCAAATTGAATTGAACACGAGAGTATTTTGTCTGTCTCTGCATGCGTGTGTATGAAAGATAAGGGCTGTAATAACATTCGCTTCACATTCAAGCACTTCTCGTTCGCACAGCGTGTGTCTTTTGCTCGTCTCTCCCTCACTGAGGATGGCGTGCTGCTGAACGTCGAACCGCATGTCACAGCAATGATGTGCGCTGATTTGAATAAGAATCAGACAGATATGGGAGTGGGTGGGAATAAAATACCAGCTTCCTATGTATACACTGGTGTTAATTTGGGTTGCTACTGCGAGGTGGCTTAGTGGTTAGCATTGTCGCCTTGAACCTCCTGTTCGGATCCCGCCTTGGGGGTCTGTGGGCATGGAGTTCGCATGTTCTCCCCGTGCTTGGTGGGTTTCCTCCAGGTACTCTGGTTTCCTCCAAAGACATAGTGAATGTATATGAACAATGGTGATCACTGATGGCTGCTATGGTCCAGAGTTCGTATTACAGATGTTCCTGGATGGATGGATGGATGGATGAATGGATGTACACTCTAACCTTATACTGTACTTTGCTCTATGATATAGACCTGGATTGCGTGCTAGTTCTGAGATGGACTGGCTATGCATCCAGGGTGTGTCACTGCTTTACACTCAGGATTCCTAGTATAGACCAATCAGGGTGATGATGGAGCTTTATCCGACCATCCGTCCCTTTAAAGAGAGGATTTTTTTTCCACGCCTTCAGGCCAGGAGAAACGCACATCTACCAGGAACCAGCTGTGTGTGTAAGCGCTTTGAGGCAATTCAAGGACTGGTAATTAAACAGACAGTTTGTGTGTATGTGTGTGTGTGTGTGTGTGTGTGTGTGTGTGTGTGTGTGTGTGTGTAATTCAGCTGGATGCTGCTGGTGGGGTAAAGCAAGAGTTTAAATGGGATGGAAATGAGGCAATTTGCTGTACAGGGGAGAACGCTCTCGTCGCTAAAACACGTGCATCGGATTCATGCTCTGCCTCCTACAATACCCCTGCACACACACACACACAAACACACACACACACACACATTCCCTAGTGCTTTAATGGACATTGAAAAGAAAGCCTGGCAATCACTGGGTCCTTGTCTTAAAATGTCACCATGTGTGCCGTTTGCCAGAACCCCCTCTTCGTCTCGGTGTGTGTGTGTGTGTGTGTGTGTGTGTGTGTGTGTTACAGTTGTACGTATACGTAACTATACACTAATATATCTCTATATAACAAAATCTATATGATGACCTTCATCATTCAGGGTTTGTTTGTTTGTTTGTTTGTTTGTTTGTTTGTTTGTTTTTAGCATGTACAGTACAGTATAGACAGCACAGTTGTGTATAGATTGTGTCATATTGTATTGTACTGTATATCCAGTACGGCGTGCTTTGTAATGCTGAATAATATTCAGTAACCGACCGTGTGTGTGTGTGTGTGTGTGTGTGTGTGTGTTTGTGTGCGCCGAGTAAATCTCTGTGTTCGTTTGAGTGGGTGTATATTTTTGTGACTGGTTGTGCAGCTTGTTTCAGCTGTCCATTGTGTGTGTGTGTGTGTGTGTGTGTGTGTGTGTGTGTTTCTATAGATGTCATTGTTTGGTGCATATTCACAGAATCTATTCAGACACAAATAAAGGTGATTGTGCAGACTGTTGAGTGCGTTATGTTATGTGCGTTATGTGTCTCTGTGTGTGTGTGAGTGTGTGAGAGCTAAAGAACGAGTGATTGTAGAGTCTACAGTGAGCTCACCATGAGGTGGTGATACAGTGCACATTATTTGGAGGAAGAAATAGAAGCGTCGTGGGCAGTCTGTGTGTGTGTGTGTGTGTGTGTGTGTGTGTGTGTGTGTGTGTGTGTGTGTAAGACCGATGACACACTGTCCCCTATACTGTGTGGGGATGGGAGGAGGCGTGGCCGGATGGAGTGATGGATAAGGTGACAGCGGCGGCCGAGGAAATCAAGTCGGCGCATAACAAAAGCCCGCGGCAGCCCGAGCGTTCGTGATGTAATCAGGCCGTGACATCGCCGCCTCGCGTCGCCATCACCACAACGACTGCTCGCCTCCTCCAGCTGTTGCCAGGCACCTGTCTCCATGGAGATGTAATCCAGGGTGGGGAGGTGGGCGAGTCAGGGAGCGAGAGAGAGAGAGAGAGAGAGGTGAGGAGTGAGAGGTGAGGAAGAGAGCAAGCTGTGACTCAGGGGTGTGTAAAGTAGGAGGATGTGTAGGATGTGTGTATGTGTGTATGCATAAGAGCGTGTGGCAGTTCAAGGTCGGGTGATGTATTAAGCTGTAATGGTAACGTCGCTATTGATTAGAGCGTGTAAGTAGTGGACACTAATTGGAACGGTTATTATGGTAATTGAGAGCGCTCAATCTTTCCACCTAAGAGACAGAGACGGACGAGTGAGATGGAGGGGATACAGATCCAGATGGAATACGAGATGGCCACAGACAGACAAGAGGAATTAGGGATGTGTGTGTGTGTGTGTGAGATAGAGAGAGAGAGAGAGAGAGGGGAAGTCATGTTGACACTAATGGTAATCCCACTGTGGAGAGTGGCATGTCGCTGTCTGTGTCCGAGCCTCTAATGATGTACTAGCGCCGTGACACAGAATGACACAGACACAAACTTTTCTTGTTTTTTTTTCTTTTTTTCCGCAAGAAGTCTGTTCAAGAAACTTTTTTTTTTTTTTCCCTTTTTTTTTTTTAAACAAAGCAACCCACGTTTCCTCCAGGGTAAAAGCCGAACCGTCACATGTTCAGACGTGGATATTTCTGATAACTTGTTACGAAAAATATTTAAAATTCTGAACAATTCTTAAAACCCAATCACAGCATGTATGTGGCCAAAAGTATATGGACACCTGATCGTCACAGAAATGTGTGTTGCCTCCAAAGTGAATTCAAGCAGACTATACACCACTAGTCAAATGACCCACCTTCTAAATCCATGGGCTCTCCTGATTTTTATTTCTTTCTACATTGTAAAACAATATGCTGAAGGCGTCCACAGTATGAAATATTCTCCTTTGAACAGTTGATATTTGAATTTCTGAGGCTGGTGACTTGTTCTGAGGTAAACTTTGTTCTTGCGTTCCTGGGATGGGCTTCATGAGAGCCAGTTCCATCATGGTGCTGTATGTTGTAGCATTAGAATTTTCCTCCAGTGGAATTAAGAGAGCTAAGCCAATCCAGCTCCGGCATGAAGATGCCCCTATAGGCACAAAGTAAGCTTTAGGTTTGACAAGGTTGGATTAGAAGAACTCTCGCACAGGGCACTGACCTCAACCCCACAGAGCACCTTTGGATGAACCAGGTGCACCCCAGGCGTTCTCACCGACATCAGCCCCTGACCTCGTTAATGCTTTTGGGGCTGAATGTTTGACCAATCCCAACATCCAGCTTCCAAAATCTCCAAGTCCAATGCCTTTGCATAAGAGTAAAGGTTATTCTAACAAGGAACAAGGGCTAAATCTGGAACAGGGAGACCACAAGTGTTATGATGAGGTGTCCACATACTTTTGACTATATATATTCTTATATATATATATACCTTTGTAGTCCAAATGAACCTTCGACCCTGGAGGTGTAAGGAATTTACATTACATTTAAGGCATTTGGCAGATGCCCTTATTCAGAGCGACGACTTACATTTATTTTTTTCCCCCTAATTTTGTCGTGTCCAATTCCTCCCAGTCACTAAGGGCTCCCACATTAAGCTCATACCGCCACTCAGTAGGGAGGGCCGTAGACCTCCCACGTGTTTCCTCCGACCCACGTGACGTCACCCACCATTTTTTTCGAACTGCTTGCTCACGCGCCGTTGGGGGCGGCGTAACACACTCGGAGGAACAGCGCTATCCACTCCTTCGAGCGTCTGTGAGCTCGATTGGCTTGTAGAGCTGTCGTTAATGTGGTACTAATGTGCGAAGTACCTCTCATCCCTCCTCTCGGCCTACGGCTGTGAGAGGCAACTGCATCACCCGGGGTTCGAACCAGCGATCTCCGGATGATAGGGCGAGCGCTTTACCACTTCTCCACTCGGAGGCGCGACGACTTACATTTTTATCTCATTATATATCTGAGCAGTTGAGGGTTAAGGGCCTCGCTCAAGCTTACTTAACAGATAAAACTTGGTGGTCGTGAGATTTGAACCTGGGACCGTTCGAACCGGAGTCCAATGTCTTAACCACTGAGCTGAGCTACCCCTGACCCTAACCAGTGCCAAAATCATATATAATTCTTTTTTCTTCAGACTGTCGCCAATACCTTGGTTTATACCGACTGACCTCATGACGTGTTCCGGACTACCATCAGTCTAATCCTGGAAGCGTAAAAGTACGATACCCAGATCTTCTGAGGAAGAACTATGTGGAACGTTTCCAAATCATGTACCAGCCCGCCTCTGTTCCCTGTCCTCATGACCACCTCTTTCCCTTATAACCTCTTACATTTTCCCCGAGTGCTACGGCGGTGCCGCGCAACAGCTACTCGCACACACATGGCTGATTAATAAAGAGCTTTGTGTCTCCCTCTGATAATGTCCTGCTGTGTGTCGGGGTTAGCTTAGCGTTCATTTGAAACACTTCTGCTTCTGCGATTGGCCTTTAAAGCATCCAGACATGCAGAGCTTAGCGCTTTCAAAGGGACACTCCTGCTGTGCCCACGTACCTGTCAGTGGAGGGCAGGATTTACGAGCGTCGCCCTGCATGACTTGATGAAAGTCCATTAAAAAGGCCCAGTCTGGGACCTGCTGGGGTCATTTAGTTCCTTTGCACTCCGTTAGCTTGGCCTTTATTAAACAGAGCTCCATACTCCCCGTTCGTGCTATTAATCTCTCCGTTTTTTCGCCCACCACCCCAAAAAGTCATGAATAGCAAAATGGCCACCAGTGACGAAGCTTTTCACTGCTCTTTTGATGGGAAAGTGTTTCTAGTTCTCCCTCTCACTGTCCCCTTTTAAAACTTGATCTTGTTCACACTGGGTTGATGGTTTGCCATCGGGTGCAAATCTAGGTAATCTTTAGTGTGATTTTGTGCTCTGTGGTGATGAATACGCCAAACAATGGGACGTTTTGACTGGACTTTGTTCCAGCTATTCATCATGATTAGCAGGTTTTAGGTGTCTAGTTGAGCCTTTTATCCTCTACACATTCACATCATTTTGTCATGAGGTTTTCATGAGAGCGAAAGAAAGACTGCATTCGTTCGACTTAAATAAAAGTATTCGGTTTTATATCATGGTTCATTTATTCCAATATAGCCTCGTCATTAACAACGTGTCAATACACTGCGTGGCTGAAAAAGGGAAAACAAATGCGTGGAGTGGCTTGAAAGACACGAGTATCCCGTCGTTAGGTTTGAAGAAAGTCTTACTGGCCTGTGTTCAAACCGGGAGAGATCTCTGTTTATTAGCAGGAAAGAGAGCATATTTAAGCATTTGGTCGGGTGTCCCGTGTCACGTACTGTACATACCAATACTGTATTTTAATAGAAGCAGTCATTAACATGTAAGTCCTGTAAGACCTGGGGATGAACAGACGATAGGAAATACATTAGCAGTTTTCGGTTGAACAAAAGGGTTCTGAACATGCAGAAACAAAAAACAATGATAAATGGCGATCACTAAAACGCTTGGTGAAGTTGCATCGTAAAAAAACTTGAAAGTATTTCTATTTCAGCTATGTTCAAGTAAGGCCATTTTCCCATGCACAAGGATTCAGAACTTGTAGGATTGGGACTAAACAGCTGTGTGGCCATAAGAAAACCACTTGTTAGTGAGACTAATCAGAAAAAAGCTTTAGTTTGTTAGAGATATAAAAAAAAGGTCATGTGGTCTGACAAGTCTAGACTGACTCTATTTATTTACTGTAGCAGACACCCTTATCCAGAGCAACTTGCATTTTTATCTCATTATAGATCTGAGCAGTTGAGGGTTAAGGGCCTTGCTTAAGGGCCAAACAGGGACAACTTGGTGCTCATGGGATTTGAACCGGGGACCTTTCGAACTGTAGTCCAGTGCCTTAACCACTGAGCTGAGCAACCCCTGACCTATTTCTGAGGGTTGCTGTGAAGTGCATGAAGCGATGCACCCATAATGCATAGAGCCCACTGGACAAACCTCTGGAGACAGTGTTACAGTATGATCGATCTAGCGTTGCGTCAGTTCCAGGCTCAGCAACGTTATCTGGCAATGAAATGCAGTCAGCTGACGACCTGATGGCATGAAACAACAATTCATTGGGCTCAAATTATGAAGGATGGCTGTGGAGCATAAAGAATCATTTTCATACATGAATTGGCCACCATAGACAAAAAGGGACAAGCCGGAGAAGACGAACATCATTGATACAACATCTCTGCCAAAGACGATCGCATCTCTGGATGGGAATACATTTTGTGAAGTTGCATATGGTTATTAAAACAGCGAACACATGCTGTAAACAGGACTAAATGCGGTCCAAGGAAATGTTATCACATTTATATTATTATATTGTGTGCGACTTTATTTATATATTTCTTTTTGGCTCGACAGTATACTTCACAACTTTTTCCTTTGTAAAACGCATTAATGAAGAGTGTAAATGTCATACTAATTAGTCAGCTAAAATACAAGGCAGCAAAACAACCCAGTTATGGAAGTTTTATTTAAATGATTTAAGAATAATGTGATTTTACCTAATAAAATGTAGCTATTACGTTTTTTTATTTCTCATTGCAAAGAAAGCGTTAAAATGACAATTAAAGTATGATTTAAAATGCAGATCAATGGAAGCAATGAGAAAGACATCACCATACTGTAGCATATATGCTGTTGTCTTAAAGCAGATTATTTTAAAACTTTTTTCATTAGCAAGTAATGAACTACGTACTGTTTTTTTTTTTTTATTATTTTATTTTTTTATCAAATACACACAATGGTATGTGAAAGAGACAGTGGGGCTTGATTTCTTTCTAGACCAGAGTGTAGGTTCATGCTGTGTATAACGGACATCGAGATTTGATCAACTGATTAATATATACTATTTATTATTATTATTATTATTTATTTTTTTAACTGATGCATCCAAGAAGGTTCACAAGAATTGCAATTTTGAAACGAAGTGAATTATATCTCATTTATTTTCCTTCAAATGTGTCAGGGAGTAGAGAAGCAGATTAACTAAACACACAGTGTCTAATGGTATGAATACAAACTGGATTATAGCACAAGTGGCATTTTTTTTCTTTTAAACTCTTTTGGATTGAACAAAAGATTTAGAAGCACTTCTATTTGGTTTGTTTAGTATTCAGAGTTCTGATGACATAAAGCCATAACAGACTTTAAATGCTGAAATCATAAATCACGAATGCAGCCGTCGCATTGCCTTTAAGTGTGTGTATGCATGCATGTGTAATACTGGACATTTTTATTATCGTTTAATAACAATAAGGACTTTGGCAGCTTTAGTTCTCTATAGAATCCTCTGAACACTAATGCACTTTTCCCAGCATTTCATAGGTGTTTTGATGCTATCAAGGTAGAAAATCTTCTCAGTATGCTCGGACTGTCCTCCCAGGAACTCCTTTAATGGCTCAAACATGTAGAAATTGCATTCCAAATTGGAGTGAGGACAGGACTGTTGGCAATATGTCCCAGTCTAGTTCCTGTAATGTGCAAGAGAGCAGTGTTAGTCCTACGAAAACAGAATGCCTTTGATGATCAAAGCAGGCCATTTTTCTTTCCAAAACTGGAAACTTTTCAGACGTGAAGCAGGCAGTCAGATCATGGATCCAGCACTAGTTGTGTTATTGAGTCCCAGTTTGACTTGAACACCTCGTCGTTCGTCTTACATCATTCTAACTATGCCACGACTGAGACCACATGATGCTCATGGCTAATAGTTTCACTGTTGAGATATTGACAGATATCATTTTTTTTTTTTTTTATCCTCGCACTAAATAAACATCAGTATCAACCGCCACTCACAGCTTCTCCCGACTTTATCATTATTAAGCGCTAAACTCTGCAGACCTGTAGCTAACAAGAAAGCACATGGCTTTAATTACGACCATGCTGTTTTTACACAGCGCGCCGTTGCAGCTGAGCTGCGGATGGTGTTTAACTCCCTGCGCATTCTCATCCTGCCATTTATTAAACCGAGCTTCTCTCGGAGAGCATTTGATTTCACACAGATGCTTTTCCCAGTGCGTCCCCTGTTTAAGTGGCGTGTTGCCCCCCTGGGGGAGAGAGACAGAGTCTGTTTGTCCTGCACAGGTGTGGAAATTTGGTTTAACCCTGAACTCCCACTGTGCGAAAGCAACCGCAGCATCCATGCATGTGTGCAAGTGTGCAAGTGTGTGTGTGTGTGTGTCCCATTCTGTCCTCAAGTCAGAGAACTGCGCCAGGGATTAGCATTTATTAATCTGCGCTCCACGCTCCTCCTGTCCCCTACTCATATTTATTCATTCATGGCAGATTTTTTTTTAAAAGCCACAGTAATTAGTCGGTATCCAGGGGGAGAGTGTAATTGTGTCCTGGGGGATGGAGGCATGGCATGGGATGAAGGAGAGACAGAGACGCTGGAAGAGAGGAGAGCGAGCAGCAGACGGCGGAGACAAACTAGAGAGCGCGTCCTGCTGGATGAAAAGACAGTGATACAGGGTCGAGGGAAACGCTGCGGCGACGTGTTGGGGAGTGTTTACACGGATTATGTCAAGAAGATTTTTTTTAAATGTAGAAGCCTATAAGCATGTCAGGATTAGGCATTAAAAGAGAGAGAGAGAGAGAGAGAGAGAGAGAGATGTCCTTGCCAGTAGTACTGCTTCTTGGTTTGTTGCATAACAGGAAGTGCTTTAGAACACAAAGGCGCGGAGAAAACGTCCATAAACACAATAATAGCTTTTAGGTCCTAAGTCTTATTGCTTATCTTTTTTTTTTATCTCCGAGAACAAAAAGAAAGATAATTTAGCTCATGAATAAACAGTAATAACCTTAGCAGGCTGCCGTGACCTTGCTAATTAGCTGATGAGTTGAAGCGGCGTGTCTGGGAATCAGCTCGGTGGCCCTCAGGACTCAAACTTGACTCCGCCGCTTTAAGACGAACTTAAGAAGAAAACTACATGAATTAAAACAGTGGTTTAGAGGCAGATCAGATTTATACAGATTTTCCGCTCGCGTCAGCTGGAGTTAGTCGATCAGTCAAATCGCGAGTGGTGTGTAACTTGCGTTTTTTTTTTTTTTTCCTGGTGGTGTTATTTCAGAGCTACTAGGATTAAGATAATGCATGATGATGATTAGTTTCAGGCGAAGTGCTTGCGGAGCTCATTACACGCTCACCTCACTTCAAACAGTGTTAAGTTGCCTGCTTATGTCAAGTTGCCTGCTTATTTCCTACACCATGAGACAGCGCTACTTACTTATTCAAACACAATCTCATTACAATTTCTATGTATTATTTTATTATTTGATATAATTATAGAAATTAAAGCTCTACCTAGGTTACTATTACTTATTATTAATATTGGTTATTATACTGTATATTAACAGTAATAACACCAATGATTAAATAGCTTGTTTAAGTATAGAAATGTGCCTAATTGTAGAAGAATTACAGCCTATTTGCACAACAACAAAATGCCCGAAAGGCACCTCAGCCAAAAGAGGGCACATGAGCAGATGCTTAGGCAACTTTGGCCCTGTCCTGTGCACTTCTATGGGGCGGAAGACACACTATATTCTCATGAGCTCATTAAAATCTAACACCTTTAACATTAATGAATAACTTTCACTTTATCAACACTTACAGTATATCAACACTAATGCACATTTTAATGTGCAAAATAAGAGAAAAAAATTTGGTTATATGGAGCATCAATGATAGTGTATGTGAAAGGTGTTATTACAGAAATTATATCATATGAGGCCAAGCGCATTAATGTGAACCTGTGATTATAAAGCAGTACTACTGTATTCAAGCCATGTTATTATATGAAATAAAAAAAAAAATTAACAAAAACCTGCCTGGCCCCAAAAAAAAAAAAAAAAAACTGTTTTAAAAGAGTTCAATTATTGGCCTGCATGAAACACATTATTTACTGAATTAACCTGGAAATATAAAGCTGAATTGTCAAACTATAAAGGTAGGGAAGAAAAAAAAAATCATGAATGGAAATCACTTAAATGCTTGCTGAAGTTGTATCTGGAAAAAATCGCCAGTATAAATCACAGCTATGTTTATTAGTTAAAGTAAGAGTGTTTCCATAAGAACACAATGTGATGAGAACTCGCAGGATTGGGACTAAACAGCTGTGTGACCATAAGAAAAACTTACCTGAAAAAAGACTTGTCTAGGGAACATAAAAAGTGGACTAGAGAAAAAAAAGTCATGTGGTCTGATGAGTCTAGATTGACCCTTTTCCTAAGCAATGGGTGCATCAGTGTAAAAAGGGAAGCGCTTGAAGCTTTACATCATTAATAATGTACAGGTCTCAGGAGGCTCTGGGGTTGCTTCAGGTCTAGGCTCAGCAACATTATGTGGCAAAAAATCAAGTCAGCTCTTGACCTAAATGTTTTGAATGACCAGGTTATCACATCTCTACACAGGAGTTTTTCTCCTCTGATGATATCGGCGTAATCCTACGAGTGGTTCTAGAATCACGCACTTTTATACATGAACATGAAGGTCTTTTTGCCAAATGGTGTTTTATTGAACAATGACTGAAGTTTGTCCAAAATGCACTGTTTTATTTGATGCTTTCTTTTTTTAAAGCCTTTTTTTTTTCATCACATAAACATTACTGCACAGTCTTTATTTTTTCACATATCCCAGGCTTTGTTAGTAAGCTGGGCTCAGAGTGCAGGTTCAGCTTTTATATGGCCCTCCTGGAGCAGGCAGGGTTAAGGGCCTTGCTCAAGGGCCCATCAAGCACCGGAGCAGCATGTGTAGCTCCAAACCATCATGAAGCAGAATCCAGCTGGAGCTGGTCCTTCTCTGGATGCCTCAGGAT
>JAQMYJ010000033.1:7400476-7416231 GCA_030014305.1 Clarias laeviceps
GTCTGGAAGGCTATTCCAAAGCTTTGGAGCTAAATATGAGAATGCCCCGCCCCCTTTTGTAGATTTTGAAATTCTGGGAACTACCAGAAGTCCGGAGTTTTGTGATCTTAAGGAACGTGGTGGATTAAACCATTTAAAGCCTTGTAGGTAAGTAATACTACTTTGTAATTAAGATAAGGCTGTAACTTTTTATTATGTCTGATTTGCACAGATGACTTTTTGAGGTTACTTGGTAACAAGACATTTTGGGTTCATTTTCGGGTCTTAATAACTTTAAAATAAAAAAATGAAGGCTTGAGAAAAAATCGCTTGACATAGTACAGTATGTGGTAAAAGAGGAATGACGCATCTCAAAATGTTCGGTAATAACAAACTGTTCTTTAGATGATAATTTTCCTGCGACTACACATTTTGAACTGAAGCTTGTCTGTTATTAATGCACATGTGTCACGTCCTGCGAAGAGGATTGCGTTTAAAGGCCGAGAAGTCAGGAGGATGAGAAGGAGGGAGAAAAGTCAGCATCGTAGATAAAGAGAGTTGGAGTGTTAAAATGGGGTTTTGTTGATTTTTTTTTCTTTTTTTTTTTTTTCCTCTCTTTCCTCGGGGTTCAGAGCAGAGCATCGCTCTGACAGTGACGGAGTGAGACATTTTGTCATTCAAGTCATGTCCTTCAGTAAGTGTTCAGCTAACATTGTGGATTTTTTTTTCCAGGATCAATTTAGACATCACTGTCACACACCCTGTATTAAAACAGAGAGAGAGAGAGAGAGAGAGAGAGAGAGAGCTAAGTGGAGAATGCTGAGCAGGGAAATAGATGAGAAAAGTCGCGGAAGGTGTGATGGACGTGGCATGAATCAGAAGAAATTACAGAGAGTATTATAGATGGGCGAGGAGATGAATGAAATCGAGTAGAGCGTGAACAGGTGAGGGGTGATGAGAAATATTTCTCCCCAGGAGAGTCTCTGACCTTCAATCAATCACTCAATTAATCACAATTGTTTTGAATCTTCCTCCCATTTTTCTCACCTGCTTGCTGCTCATCCTTCTTCACTCAGCCAATCTTTTCTTTTTTTTCCCCCCTTTTCCTGTTTATTTGTTTTTGCCTCCAGGTTTAACAGAATTCACCACCTTTTTTTTCCCTTCCTAATCTCTACCCACCACCGTGTGATTATGCAGAGAAGAATTTCGATGCATTTCACCTGACAGCAAGAAGATTTAAGGAAAGGTCTTCATCTTAACTCAGAAGTTACGTCTAAGCCCAGTTGTAATGTACAGTATGTGGCTGTATAATGAGGAAAAAAAAAAAAAAAAACAAGACAAAGTCTTACCAAAGCATTTGAATGGGTTTTAATGCTGATGCCACCAGACAAGCTTACAAAGCAAGAGGGGATCTTCTTTTTTTTTATTTTTTTTTTATTAATTTCTTTTTTTATATATATATAAAGAAATTATATACTTCCAAGTCATTCATCAATTTCAAGAAAAGTTTTTATCAATATAATCTGTCTTTAATGAAAGAAGGAATAAAGTGATAAAAATAAATTTTTTAAACTGAGATTTAGTAATTAATTAATATTAACAATTAAGTAATTTAAATTTATAACCATTAGCTAAACTGTGCTAAACTATACTAAAAAACACTATAATTTAAATCCCGGCTTCATGCATTTTAAGTGCAGTGAAGATCAATTGGACAGTCTAGCAATTTTAAGTTACTAATGGCTGGCTGATTTAAAAAAAAAAAAAAAAAAAACTAATTTGAAAAACCTTTGACTTAAAAAAAATAAATAAACGGAATATGAATGGTGCTTCCTGTCTTTTATTGTGTATGTGTAATAGATTTAGAAATACGAAAATACCCTGTACTGTAAGGGTCAACCCTAATGACCAATCACAGTCGAGGACGGATTTTTGTAACCAGTCATAACATACTGTAAAAGGTTGGATTTGTCCGAAAATTATGAGAATTCGGGCAAATCTACCCCCACGTAGGCATACTAACATTAACAATCATTATTTCATACCTTAATTTGCAAAAACAACATAAAATACGGTGTATAAAATTCATTGATGTGATTTTAGAAAATGTCTAGCAACGCCTCTGCTTACACTGACCCGGATATACTTCCCCTTAAAAAACAAAAACAAAAGAAAGGAAGAAAAACACCCTGTTCTTTTCATGTGCCTTTTGTATTTTTGTTCTTCTATTCAAGGTTCAAGAGATTTCATTTGCCATTTGTACACATACCAGCTCTCTGAGTCAGTGACAAAAAAAAAAAAAGAAGGATGACAAAAGTAGAATAAACATACAGTATAATGCTGGGATAAATAGTAGGAGGATTTCAGCTTTCGGACTATAACATGCTATAACATACAGTAATCTACTGTAGTACTGTAATGTACTATAAGCGGCACGGTGTCTTAGTGGTTAGCACCGTCACCCTGCACCTCCAGGGTCTGGGTTCGATTCCCGCCTCGGGGTCTGTGTGCATGGAGTTTGCATGTTCTCCCCGTGCTTGGTGGGTTTCCTCTGGGTTCTCCAGTTTCATCCCACTGTCCAAGGACATGCAGATTAGGTTAATTGGTGTTGCCAATTTGCCTGTAGTGTGTGAATGTTGACCAGATGTCTTATGATAGTCATAAACATAGGAGAAGATATTTTTAAACCTGATGATCCCAAACTATCAAACTATTTCACTTCTTCAAATTTTCAAATTACACTTTGTCTTGTAATATCAAATGTACATTTGATATTACAGTCTTTATATTGCACTTTTCCACGCTCCACTCTTCAACTTTCTCGGCTCAGACATTAAAGCATTACTAATAGTAGAGCTTTTTTTTTTTTTACTTTTGTAGAACAAAGAACTGTAGTGGGGCGGCACGGTGGTGTAGTGGTTAGCACTGTCACCTTGCACCTCATGGGTCCGATTTCGATGTCTATGCATGGAGTTTGCATGTGCTCCCCGTGCTTGGTGGGTTTCCTCCGGGTACGCAGGTTAGGCTAATAGGTGTTCCCAAATTGCCCGCAGTGTGTGTGACCTTTGATGGATTGGCACCCTGTCCGGGCATAGGCTCCAGTTCCCCGCGACCCTGAATACAGGATAAAGCGTTATAGAAGATGAGCTAGAACTGTAGTGCCCCCAGTGGTCATAAGTAAAACTTCAGGCTGATTTCTTTCTAGCTCAGACTATTGACTCATACAGCCGACAGCAATTACACGCGAACACGCCTCTTACATTTGGCCACATCCATAGCACTCATATCATAAGATTGATGTGATCATGCAATAAGAGTAGCAGGTTTGATGAACATGAATGAAGTTTGTGAACAAGCTGCCTTGAGCAAGGCTCTTAACCCTCATGTATAATAAGATAAATGGAAGTCGCTCTGGATAAAGGTGTCTGCCAAATGGCGTAAATGTCAACGTAAATGGATTACTTTCCGAATATTTTACAATTCAAAACATGACGTAAATAATATGACGTAAATGCACATGCATTGTTCAGACAAAGTACAAATTACACAATAGGACAGTCTGGCAATTTTAAGTTACTAATGGCTGGCTGATAAAAAAAAATTTTAAAAAAGGAATATGAATGGTGCTTCCTGTCTTTTATCGTGTATGTGTAATAGATTTAGAAATACGAAAATACACTGTACTATAAGGGTCAACCCTAATGCTCTGCTCACTACATATGTATAACCACAAAGTGTATCTGCTTTACAAAAAAAAAAAAAAAAAAGAATTTTACTTTACTAATATAATTGACTGAAGCATTTGAAATGAAAGCTTTCTCCCAACATGTGTTCCACTTGAACGTTTATTGATAGAATTTAAGAGCTACCCTTAGACTTCCATTCAAAGCTTTTTTTTTCTTTCTCTTTGTAAATGGGTTTTCAGTTCTTTTCTCAGTTCAGGGGAACATGTTCCAATTTTTGTCTGTGATCATCTTACATGTACTGTGAATTCTCATTGTCATCCATATCCAGTGCTGTTGTCTATAACATCACAAGCTCCAGTCGTCTATAAAATATTATTCTTTCTTTCATTGAATATACTCTGTATATACAGTATGGGACATGCATATATGTTGGGTGATCACGTTAAATCAGTACATCTTGTTGTGCAGTGTAACAAAGTTATAAGAATTAAAACTACCTGTTTTTCCCTATATAATCCCTCCTACACTAATGCACTCGTCCCAGTGTATCACTTGTGCTTCTTTTCTCAGTATGCAAGAGCCATAATCAGACTGCGTGATTCATGTCTGAAACGCTGGCCTCCCAAGAACTCCTTTAATGGCCTAAAGGTGAGGAAATGGTTAGGATCGAGGGTCAGGACTGTACTCCCAGCCGAGTTAAGTTCCATCAATTTTCCCTGATTGTTAACGGGAATGACTGCGGTGGGCTCCGAACACCACCATACTAATATCAGGAAACTTCTCTGCGATTCTGTTCGATGTTGACGTGACTGCATCAGTTAACTGCTGTTGATTGGACGGCTTTGGGCTTGGACATTCCTGCATTGAAACTCCCATCCATTCACATTCCAAAGGTGCTCTTTTGGGTTTCGATCTGGTAACATGGGGCATTATCATGCTGGATGTTGCCTTTATAAGACGGCCATAAAGGGCTGCAGCAGAGATACTCGCATACACCGTGACCTTTCCAATCATGATCGATCGGCATTACAGGGCTGAATGTGTGCTAAGAAAACAATCCCCACCCCATCACACAACCCCCACCAGCCTGAACTAAACCTCCATGGAGTGGCCAAATCCACTGAGTCACTCTTTGGCTCTTGATGCCAAATTCCATGCTCATGACGATCAGATTCCCTTTCAGGACCTGACTAGATCTCCTTCTGTCCCGACGCGTCCACCTCGAGGTTCGATGTCTGGTGTGTTCTGGGATGCCCGTTTTCCTCGCCACAGCTCTAAAACATATTGTACCGCATAAACTGACTGTTAGCTTTGAATGAGCCGTGCCCACCTGCAGCTCATTGGATTGTTTTTTTGCTCGTTTGTTTTTTTTCATTTCGCACCATCCTGTGATGTGCCAGAAGATCCGAGATGATCACTAAGAGAGATCATATTTTGTGGCACTTAATATGAACATTTACTTAGTATCTTGAGCGTCATGCATAATTTCGAGCAGTGCGCCGCTGCCACCATGTGATCGGGTGTTTCAACACTGTAATTGCATGAACGAGCAGGAGTCCTTTATAAAAATGCATCGTGATTTTATATATCCATTATTTATTTATTATCAAAGACTTCTTATTTTGCCTGCGGGGAGCAGATACACACTTCAGGATCGGTGAATGAAAGTATTTGTTTAGTACTACTGAATGAATTTGCAATGCCCACCTACTATTATTTTGAATAGATTTATTGCTTGTTTTTTTTCTTTTGCTTATAAAGGCAATAAGAGTTCAAGGGCATTCGTCTTCGTTGCATTTCAGTGCCTTGGTTTCTTTTTTTCACCATGTGTTCCTGTTCCTTTTTAAGCATGAATTTACATGGCTTTTGAGGCAGGAGTGATATCCGTCTATCCATGTCTGCCATCTTTATTATGGAACCGCGAGCCTTTGCCGGGGAGGCCATTATCATGTTTTTTTGTGCTGCATTATTCCACAAGGACATCAATCCTGTTGGGCCTAGAAGGACAGCGTGTGCAATGAAAAGGTTGACATTTAATTATTTCATATTTCCTTGGAAATGTAGCCGACTGCTTGTCCATGTCTTTCTCTCTCACTGGCTTTTTCTATACACAAAACCCTGTCTCTTCACCCGCCCACACAAACCCCCATGTTCGTCTGTCTAACCGATTCATAAAGCTCTCTCTGTCTCCGGCTCTCTGTCACTATGTGTGTGCGTCTCTCTCTCTCTCTCTCTCTCTCCCCTTCTTTCTGCCTTTTGCCCTCTCCCGCTTTTCAAATGTCAAACAGGAGCCATGGGGCGAGAGATTGGTGTTTCTGTATTCACACACACAATGACCCTTAAACACACACACACACACACCATCTCAAACAACCACCAGTGTAATGGCTGAGGACACGGGCTACTTTGCATGCCCCTGCTGCTCTCTGCAGAGTAAGTAAGGCTTCATGCTTAGTTAGCTCTCGCACACCGAGGCCGCCTCTCCAAGTTCTCGGGCCTGAAGATCCCGCAATTACGGGCCAGCTGTTCGTACCGACTAGTGTCCTTAAGCCTCGAGTGCTGCAGTGCGCTTGCCGAAACAAGAATCGAATTGGTGATTATAGCTGACTCCTGCGTGTCGCCACGGAAAAGAAGCGAAGTGCATTAGGCATTCGACGCACATTTATTAGGGAAAGAGCTTAATTGAAATGCTCGTGTTAAAAAAGCCTCCGTATTTCATTAGCCAGTTACACGCACAAGAAACATCCTAAAACGGTAAGCTCGGAGTGTGTGTCTAATTTCACAGCTGCTTGATGTCTCTGGAGTGGTGTGAGGGCAGGCGTACGTGAGGCGTACGTGTGCGCCTCTGAGGAACGGGAATGCAAATTGCGGAAGTATTGACTTTTTTTTTTTTTCCCTCCCTCGCCGAGCAGTCATTTTGTAGCAGCTGCGTTTGGGGCAGAAAAGGAAACGAGACAGACCACCTTGATCTTTGAGCAAACAGACTGAGAGAAACAAAGATAGATAGAGAGAAAGAAGAGAGAGAGAGAGAGAGAGAGAGACGCGCACATACACAAAGAACATTGTATAGATGGATGAAACAGAAGGTAATGAAGTGGCAAAACAAATGAGGAAGTCAATAGGGATAGATGGAGCGTAAGGGGGATGGATAGGTTCTGCACCTTCCCTCCAGACAGGTGAATGGACAGACCCAAAAAAAAAGGCCTAGAGTGCGAGCGACTAGGGGCACTTGACCATCTCCTCTCCCTTTTCATTTATTTAGTGTGAAAGTCAAACACCGCCGGTCGCTCTGACAACATGCAAATGAGATGCAAACGAGCGGAACCCTGGGAGGAGGGCTGGATGTCGCGGCGATGTTGTCATGGCGACTTCCAGTGATGTGCGACGACAGAACACAAGCAAAGGGGAGGCGATGGGGAGGGAGGGATGGAGGGAGGGAGGGACGTTTAGAAGAGTACAGGGTCTGACGGAGACATTATGAAACTTGGACAAGGACGGGGTGAAGGAGGATAGTTTCGTTTAAAGAAAAAGAGCAATGGAGAAGAGCCAGAGAAAAGGAAATAATACTATTAATAATTATAATAAT
Organism: Clarias laeviceps; assembly: GCA_030014305.1. NCBI lineage: Eukaryota > Metazoa > Chordata > Actinopteri > Siluriformes > Clariidae > Clarias > Clarias laeviceps. Next base: position 7,407,728 of record JAQMYJ010000033.1, read on the forward strand.
AATAATAACGTGCGAGCCAGAAGGGGGGGGGGGGGTAGGGGAATCAGCGAAGGCGTGGTTGGAACTGAAAAAGACGAGAAGAGTGAAATGACCTTTCTGCTCATGTGGACTTTGAAATTGTGAATTGGTCAAATTTGCACGGAAACAAGGTGCAAGATTGATTACAAAGATCCGCAAGCGGGAACGGAGACAAAACCTATTATGAAACAATTTAGTACGGCGGTGTCAGTAACAGCGGCTAGTTGTCATGGAAACTGGCGATGTTTTCTTATGGCTGATAAACGCTTAGTTAACTAGTTAACACTCCAGGGGGAAAGGGCTTTGCACTGTTTTGCAATAATGGAGAATAAATTGTTTAGTCGTATTAAGTCAGAGGCTTCGTCCAACTTTAATATCATCTAGCAACCAATAGTAAACATGGGTGCAAAAGTGTTCACACCCCTCCACTAATACTCTGCACCTTTTCCTTGTCACTCATTCGTCTTTCGTCTCTCATTTAGTCCGCTCCCTGTACCTGAGCAGTTTCAGATGAATATATTTGGTTTGTTAAGCCACACAGTGATCTATGAATCATTTAAGCATATTTAAAACCTCTACCTTAAGGCATGAACCAGTGAGAAACAGGTGCAGATGATCATGCTGGTGATTAGTACACTGGTGATGCTGAATGCTGAGAGATTGGAAAAGACGAGAGGGGAAATGAGGCCGCTGCTGCAGTTGTTACATAAAGAACCAGGTTTTTAAATTGTATTTTTATGCACTTGGCAGCCTGTTTCAGTCAAACATAATTGAATCATTTAATTTCCATCCATGCATCTAGGAACCTCTGTAGTCCAGCTGGGAGCCGTGGAGGCAATGGAGATTACCAGTGTACCGGTCAACAATCACACACATTCACACTCTACGGGCAATTTGGGAACGCCAGTTAGCCTAATCTGTATGTCTTTGGACTGTGGGAGGAAACCGGAGCACCTGGAGGAAACCCACCAACTCCAGGTGGGAATCGAACCCAGATCCTGGTGGTGCATTAAATTTAATTTAATATAAAGAAATGAGGGGTGGCTCAAGACTTGCACAGTACCAGATACAATTTACGAAGCCCAAATCCGGTCTGCAATTATTGATACTTTAGTCATTAAGTTCATGACTTAAAGGTACAATGATCCATTCATCCATTATCTTTATTGGGCAAATTGGAAACGCCAGTCAACCTACACTGTACTGGACGTCTTTAGACTGTGGAGAAATAAAGAACTCCATTCCGGGAAGTGCGAGACAACAGTGCTACCACTAAGCCAGTGCCACCATGTCACCAGGTGCAATGGTCAGTTTTTAAGATCCTGAGGGTGGACCTTTTGTGAATAAGCTCCGGAATCACTCAAATGTTCAACCCACTTAACCTTTAGACACCTAATCTTGAGGAAAAAGATAAAACTTATCTAATGTTCCTTAAAGCTAGCCTTAAATTGAAGATTATTAGGTAATTACTTGAGTGCGGCACTGCTGAAGCCCTAACCTGGCACTATGCATGTTGTGCAGTTTTGGATAAGAGATTATTTTTGCTGAGAAAGATAGAAGGAGAAAGAGAGAGAGAGAGAGAGAGAGCGAGTCATAGACAGGCAGTCTGCTACATTTCCAAGAAAAGACGAAATAATTAAATGTCAACCTCTTCATTGCGCACGCCGCGCTTCTACATTGTAACTTCGCGAAAAAACAAACAAACACGCAAACCTTCATATTTCTAACAGGCTCTTATTTTTAGATGTTCGCGTACAATTTGCGGGGCATTAAATTGAAACATGCCTATTAAGACGGAGGGAAATGAGCTGCGTATACTGATGGATAGAACGTATACCCGGTTTCCATCTGCTCCAATCGGTTCAGCCTTCCCCCTGTCCTCCATTTATATATATATATATATATATATATATATATATACTGTATATGGTTTTTTTTTTTTCGTTTTTTTTTCTGTGCATCGTTTTTTAAGCATCCTTCCATCCTTTTAATGAGGACCTTCCCTGATAACAAGAGGAAGAAAGAACACGAGATGTTCTTCAGGGCGAATGAGGAGAGCTGAATGAGCGAGGCATAAAAGAGAGGAGCAATTTGTTGGGATTGAAAAGCGAGCAGGAGCTGTTCTGTACAAATATGAAAGGGGACGAGAGAGAGTAGCAAAGCAAGAGAAGGAAAAAGATGAGTGTGTGTAATCTTCATGCAGGGAGAAATTGTGAAGTGGAAAAGAGGCTAGCAGAGGGCTGTGTTTTACAAACCACCACCGAGGGAGAAAAAGTGTGTTTGTGTGTGTGTGTGTGAGAGAGAGAGAGAGAGAGAAGGAGAACGAGTACAGATTGCTCACAGCGAGAGATGTTCTCTCTCCAGATTGAGGTGCGGGCACGTAGCTGCCTCGGAGATGAACGTCCTGCCCCGGTGCTGTGTGTGCACGCTGAGCGTGTGCGCCACACACACACACACACACATGTACAACTGATGGTTTACTTGTTGTCGCTGCCTCTAGATCCCTCCAGCTCACATTGAAGCCCAAACTCGGCCATTAGATGTCACGACACTTTTTTTCCTGGAGCATAAGCACATCAACCACAGCAAGATGGGCCGGAATAGTGTGTGTGTGTCTTTATCACGATGCTACATGCTCACACTCGCTTGCACACATACGCATCATGTTGCCGAAGAACAACTGAGAGCATCTGACAGGTTACTCATGTCGTGGATCAGCTCCTGCTGCACTCTCTAATCACTTTTCTTGAGATTTTTCTTCTTCTTCTTCTTTCATCTTTCATCTTCTATCTTAGGGAATATCTACAGTACGCTTCTATCTAAGCCTTTGGTCACCTGTCTTTCATTTCCTTCTACCCTTTGAATGTGACCCCTTTTACTCTCCCTTGCTAGCGCAAACATTAGATTAGATGTAATGATACCGTAGTCTTTCATTCACTTCAGCACATTAGCAAGACCTGCTCTGATCAGTTGTCCGGCTTGTTTAACACACAGAAGGTTTATTTTTTCATGCTTTCAAATGTAACTAAGAAATCAGATTTATTAAATGTTAGCACAACTTGCCTGGCGCAACAAAATGTCAGCGATATGGTAAGGAGTTGTTAGTTACTGTAGATGCAACCCAGAGGTCAAGGGTAACTCTGGAGGAGTTGGAGAGATCTCCAGCTCAGATACGAAGAAGCTCTTCACTGGAGAACCATTGCCTCAACCTAAGTGGCGTAAAGCTCACTTATTGTACTCCTATTTAAACACATTAATATAAGAAGTTATATAATATATTCTAGGTGTCCAAAAGGTGTCTGTTAAAGTTTCAGCTCAAATACTGTACAACTCGTATCCTGGTTTCGATGAGGATTTTCTTTCTGTTTCATTTATTTTTGCCATTCTGTAGTTTTAAATGAACTGCTCTTGCACATCCCTTTGCCGATGTGCATTTTCTTAGCCAATCAGAACGCAGAACTCAAAAACAAATAATACCCTTCTTTTTTAACCAACTCATGACGGTTTTTCAATCTGCGTTTTTTCAGGATCCACTCATTTATTGTATGTACTGTATATTTAAAGGGTTTTATTTCACACTGTTTAGCGATATAAAAGTTAAAATGACATTAAACCGCTGCTGACCTAACCATCTTTAGTCCATAAAACAGTAGCTCAGTGGTTAAGGCATTGGACTACTGATCTGAAAGTCCCAGGTTTAAGCTACAGCACCACCAGGTTGCCACTGTTGGGCCTTTGAGCACGACCCTTAACTTCTAACTGCTTAGATGTAAAATAAAATAAAATGTAAGACACTTTGGATAAGTGTGTCTGCCAAATAGCGTACGCAAACAGTAATTACGTCACTTCCTCTTTTGAGCAAGAGCACGTACTTATGTCCCGCCTTCCGTGCTTGAGAACGCATGAATCGTTCCCGAGACCACCTCTGCAGTCGGGCCAGGTCTTCATTCCCGAGCTTCGAACGATTGCATGCTCACAGACAAAAATCAACTGGTCCCAGGGCCAAGTGTGCACGGAAACGTTTCCCGGACCCCAGTGAGAAAACACCCTGAGTCTAAGCATACTGCCAAAGCTACACTGGAGGAGAAAAAAAAAATAACTCAATCTGTTATAATGGGCCAGACAAAACACAGACCTCGTGACAATTGAGAGTGTGTGTAGTTTGCCATCTAGCCTGACAAAGTTTGAGCAAATTTGGCAAGAAAAATGGGCAAAAATGTCTTAATGACATAACTCAGAGATTTGCAGCTCTAATTGCTGTCAGTGTTGGTGTTGACCAAGAAAGGGTATGGAGTATTTTGTAAATCAGAAAGTTAAAAAGTTCTGTCACGGTAGGAATGATGTTGTACAGGACGTCTCCGCTCCGTTCACAGGGCACAGTGGCTCACCAAATGGGTTTCTAAAGACCTAAAACGATGTAAATGATGTCCTTTGGCTGTCACAGTCCCAATTAAATTCCAACACTCTCCCCCCCATCAATCAAAATACCACCTAAGGCAATATCCTTTTGAAGTCAGTGTTCAGTGCTTCACTAGAGACCCAGAGACGGTGCCAATGCAGATTAAAGGTGTTCTGGTGGCTCGAACCAGACCACCATTATAATAATCAACTTTATGCTGGTTTGTCCTTATGTTTGTCACCAGTCTGTATGTACTGTATATTCACGAGTGGCTTCTGGTAGGAGGTCTGGAGTAGTGCTGCTTAGAGAGAAAACAGAGGGGGAATTGTAACATTTTAAAAGTTGGCATTAATTATGACAAGAAATTAGTGTCAGTTTGTTTTCATCCGGTTGACTTTTATGTCAATTTCTGCCAGTGTTTCCAAGCTACAGTACAGAGTTTATTAAACTGCAGCAGTAAATAAGACAGGCTATCCATTCACACAGAACAGTTTAACAACGCAAATTGCTAATGATATTGCAGATCATTTTAGATCACTGTGTCTATATAAGAAAAACAAGGATGCACTGTGGCTCAGCAGTATGTGGAGTTCTGCCAGGTTTTCCCTCCTACAATCCAAAGACATGCATTGTAGACTGATTCTCGTTCCTACTGTAAGTTTCTCATAGTGTATGACTGAGTGGGTGTCTGCTTGTGCCATGCAGGGGTGGCACCCGATGCGGGATGTACATGGGCTTGTGTCCTGATTTCCCTGCGATATCCTCCATTGGTTAGATTCCCCTTCCTAGGTCATTACTTGGTGGACAGCCATTAGCCACTCACAATAACACTTTGGGTTATTTGTCCATGGGCCATTTTTTTTGCCAATTTTTCTTTCTCAAATTTTGTCAAACTGGACGCAGAGCATTGGTAAACAGCTACACATGGCTTGAAGTCTAGGTTTGCAGAACGTTCTACCATGTTGAGGGTTTTGTTGTCATTGTCGTTGTTGGTGTAGCTTTGTGCCCTACAGTAATTTCCCTGGATGCCCTGCACTGTAAATGAGCTACGGCTGTGCCACGCCCCAGCAGAGAACAGTAAAGCTGAGCAACACGCCAGCCAAGGGTATCATCTTATATGAGGTAACTTAAGGGGGGGATCTAATTGGCGCACTGGACAATACCAAAATGCAAAAATGCCAGAAAGCATCTCATATTATTATTATTTTTTTTTACTGAAAATCCATCTAAAAGTGACAAAAAAGTAAGATTTACATAATAGGTGCCCTTTAATCTAGTGGCATCATAGGTTATAGCTACCCACCTCCCCAACACTGCGAATACACATAAATCTCACATCCAGGAATTGGCAAGATTATTTCCCTTCTGACTGAAAGGTTCACAAACATCAGTTTGACTAAATATAAAAGGCACATGACTTTCAGTCTGCCTGTTCACACTCCGGTTGCACTGCTACACATCAGATCTGTATCAGATATCAGTCCCACACATGAAAGTAGCCCAAATTAGAATGTAAAATGTCAGATTTGATGTGATGTTTGCTGCTCAGGCTGTCTTGCTACAGGCAAATTTGTGTCATATTTAAGTGAAAAATGCAGCATTGAGCTACCTTTGCCTGTAGCATGATGAACATCTGCACCTCTGTGTGTATGCACGCTGTGCTCCAGGTTCTTAGAGCGGGCGAATGGAGAGATAGAATTTTAAACATTATTGACAACGCTGGGCTTTTTGGAGCACAATTTTTTTTTGGTGGATTTAATAGCGGGGCTTATTATGCAAAATTCACTTTTTAGTCATTTTTAGGTGTTCAGGTGGATCTCCGATGTGTGTGTAGAGGGACGAAAAAAACAAGCCGATTAGCTTTTCGCACTATTGTGATCTCATATACTGTAGGGTGGCTTAGTGGTTAACATTGTCGCCTTACACCTCCAGGGTGCGGGTTCAATTCCCACATCCGGTTTGTGTACATACGTAGAGTTTGCATGTGCTTAATGGGTTCCCCTCTTTCAATAGTCCAAAAACCATGCAGGTTAGTCTAATTGGCGTTCCTGAATTGCCCGTAGAGTGTGAATGTCTTGGCACCCTGTCAAGGATGTACCCCACCGCTAAGTGCCCTATGTCTCCCGGGATAGGCTCCAGGCTCCCCGCGAACCTGTATACACGATAAAATGGTATAGTGAGTGAGTGACCTCATATAAGCTTTTTTTCTCTGGTGGGGCGTGGCTCTGGGTGGGGCGTGGCATCATTTTTCATCTGGAGCATTAACGCACACTTTGGGAGAGCTCTTGTTAATTTGTTAAAGAAATAGTCAAATATGGGACCTCTAAACAAGTTGACTCGTTAATTAAAAGGGCATGTTTGGCTGTTTGCCGCGTCGTTCTGGTAAAAGTTGTAGTTTTTTTGGCCGCGCTGAGCAATAAAAACGACCTGATGTCAGGATAGCTAGACTTCTGCCTCGTTAGCCTGAAGTGTTAATGTCTAGAAATACTTCACTTAATGTTTATGTTTTATTAGTTGTGACTCAGCACCATTTTAAACGAGGTCCTGGCCTCATTTAAATAAGTGAAATGAGCTACTCCTGTTCTCCTCCTCTTTCTTCATTAATGGGGAAATGAGACAAGTTGGAGAGGGCGGTGGGGGTGCGCCGTCGAGGAAGGCGTTTAGGAGAGAAAGTCGGCTTTGAGTTGAGCGGGCACAATGACCCCCGTGTGTTGGTGGTGGCACAGAGGACGGAGGTAGAGACGACGAGACGGAGTGGTCTACGGAGCGTCTGTGGCATTTGCTCAGAGACAGAGTGGGTGTGCAGCTATGCCCAGCATGTATATGTAAGGAATTCAAGGAATGAGCTGGTGTATGTGTGTAAGTGTGTGTGTGTGTGTGTGTGTATGTGTGTGTGGTATAGTAGTGAACAATTAAAGTGATCTGACAGCACGGGAGTGACATCATAAGCGAGCTTCTTGTAAACCGAGTGAATTAAAGACTCTTCATAAACGCGCGCACATACACACAATTATTTTTCTCTTTTGTCTCTGTTGCCTTGGTGAGTGGATAATGCTGTGAGGAACAGAAAGACAAATCTCCATCTTGTCTCCTTCCTTTGCTGTCTCATCTACTTTGCTTTTATCCTTTATCTGCTTACACACACATATGCACATATTTACACTGTGTACCACTTTCTATCAATTAAATTGGCATGACAAATAAAAATGCATCTGAACTGCCAGAACTTGGGTTATAAATTCTGAAAGAAAAAAAAAAAATGACAAAAACATTAAACTAAGGCCAGCGTTCTCAAACTTTTTTTTTTTTCTTTCTCTCCTGCTGCTAGTTGATGATGCATCCCAAATATTAAACACACTGGGCAAAGATGTAGGCTCATATTTATTCATAGGAATTATAATTTCCTCAACTTCTCACCCCTACAGCCCAAACTGGGTTTACTGTAATAAAAAAGTAAATGCGGTAGTTTCCAAACATTTTGGATCCGATAAACAGAGCCTGGATGGCACAGCGGTGCATCAGGTAGCTTTGGGGGATTTTCTATACAGTGTTTTGCGTGTTCTCTCTGTGTCTGTTTGGGTTTCATCCGTGTTCTCCAGTTTCCTTTCATCTTCCCAAAGTATGCTGGTGATGAATTGGCGATGCTCAGATGTGAAGAAGTGTGTGAATGTTGTGCGTATGGTGATGGATGGCTTCACATCCCGGGTGTATTCATTCTGTGCACCAAGTGTTCATGGGACGGGTCTCGCATCCAGTGCTTCATGCTTGTGTTTGTTTTCTGATTATGTAAAACTGTATACAGTTAGGTCAGGTGACATAACAAAGTGTCTATATATAGTATGACTATACTGTGTGTGATAGACTTGTGTGTGTCCATAACATAAAATTCCACTTCCTGGTTCTAAATATTCACTATAATAGCATTAAAGATATCATATATAACAATGAATATATTTCTATCTCTCTCTCTCTCTCATATATATATATATATATATATACTCAGCAAAAAGAGAAACGTCCCTTTTTCAGGACTGTGTATTTCAACAATAATGTTGTAAAAATCTAAATAACTTTACAGATCTTCATT
>JAQMYJ010000033.1:7416331-7462187 GCA_030014305.1 Clarias laeviceps
TTTACACATTAAGTTTACTGAAAGTAAAAACAGTTGAAAGTCAGAGGACGTTTCTTTTTTTGCTGAGTATATATATAATATATTTCATAACTATAACTTTTGTTTTAAAGGCCACATGTGATACGAAATTTACTTTTCAGTCATTTCTTACACATGTTTTTCTTTTTCTCATTTTGTACTGGCCAAGACTTAAACAAGCCAATTAGATTTTCCCCCTAATGTGACATCATATGAGGTCTAACAGAATGCATTCTCTGAGCTGGAGAATTAACATTCACACTTTGAGAGAGCTCTGAGACCTTCATTAACTTGTTGTAGAAATACTAACATAGGGGACCTTTAAAATGAAAAAGCTAATCAATTGAATATTAAAACAAAGTATGGACGCATATTTTAATTAAAGTTTAATGTGAATGTAACTCGGTGTGAGCTAGTTATCCAGATAGCTGATTTGCAATAGTGGGGCTTCTTTTTTGGGATCCGTTTCTACTAAGAGAGAACAAAGATTGCCCAAAATGTCACTTGCACTATATAAATTTCTTGTTTATTGCATGTTGTATAAAACCAAATTCATACTGAATATCGGCTATAGCTGAATTGCAGCCGTGCTGATATTCGGTATAACTGAGCACCTGCTTGTGCAATATCACTTAAATAAGAAGTGCGTTAGTTTGATCGATATCATCAAGTCGCCGGAAATCTATTAGGTCACTTTAAATCAATTATAAACACTACGAGTTGGATTTTACGCAATTTTAAAGACCATGGAAAAGATGAACCAGTCCACATGTTACTGTAAAACATTTAGATTGCATCTTACGTTGCAAATGGAAGAAAAAACAAGATGAAAAATGGAAATGAAAGACTTGAGCTGGCTTTATGAAAATCATTACAGGTAGCAGTGATGTCTACTGTAGATGTCCTTGTGTGCATTCTGTGTGTGCAGAACATTCGCGCTGTAACACATAGCAAGTTGATAACGGAGGTGATGGCACTGATGAATACATGTTGGTATGCTTGGTGTGCTGCGACCAGAGTAAGGGATTTAGGGACTTCAGAATGGGTTCTACTCAAATAGCCTCAATTTACTCCTCTTCCCGCTCACTCAGTCTTTCTTTTCCGCGCTCGTTTCTCTAGTGCTCCCAGCGGATCGCGGCTGATGTCCCACTCTCTCCCGCTCGCTCTCCATCTCTTTCTCTGCATGACTACAGTGCCATTATGGCGAATCAGTAGCCGTGAGGGACTTGGCAGCATGATCTAGTAGAGCCACGGATTCAGCACGCTCACTTTGTGCTGAGCTTCAGATTCTATTATACCACAGGCAGTCTCAAATCGGATTGGCTTAGAAAGTGTTGATTCGTTTCCGTCGCAAGCGCAGACGAAACAAAAAAACCTCAGGTTTATACGGTATTAATGCACTCGTTCGGGTACGTTATTGCAAGAGCTTAGACGGGGATTTAGAAGACAAGATTGTGATGGAGATGGAGACGATTGCTGTGAGGAGATAATGTGTTAATTTCATGTGTATGGAAGAAGTCTGCAGGGATTTGTAACAGTCGGAAGTGATGGTGTACATTTCAAGTTCTCTGAAAGATGAGACTGTCTATACAGTACCTGTTACAGTGCACGTAATAATATGAGTATAATGAATAAAAAGTAGGACATGTTAATGATGAATGGTTATTACAGCTTTACTCTTCTGCGGCAAATTTTTTTTCTCGTTTTTTTTCTTTTTTTTTTAATTCATTGCCAATTCTTACATAGTTTTCCATCCATCTGATATCAGCGTGGCAGCAGGCCAAAGGCTAAGACTGCTCAACGCCATGTGGTATGCTAAACACTCTCAGAGGAGATGCTAACCGCCCCCATCTTTAACCTTGAATTCACAGACAGACAACCATAATCCTTTAACGTTCTTCCTTCTGAATTATAGAACAAGTGCCTCTTCACATCGTCCAAAAATCAGGTTTGCTATGGATATTTGCTACCTATGAAATAAACCACAGCGAGCCTATCACTGGAGCACATAAGTATCCGACTATTAGCTTAAGGTTTTAAATACTTGGGTTTTTTTGTCTACTCCAGTTAGGCGTCGCCACAACGAATCATCTGTCTCCGTCTAACTCTGTCTACCACATCTTCCCTTGTCACTCCAGCCTCCTACATTTCCTCCCTCACCACATCCGTAAACCGTCCTCTTGTGCCTTAGTCTTTTTTTCCCTCCCAATATACCCCTCATCCCTCCTCTGCACATGTCCAAACCATCTTAATCTGGACTTTCTAACTTTGTCCCCAGACCGTCCTACCTGCACTGTCGTTCTAATATACTCATCCCAAATCCTGTCCATTCTTGTCACTCCAAATACTAAATTACCCATAGACAAGTGGATGTCCATGGAGTATCCCCCACCAAAAAACTTTAATATCTAGCAATAAAAACAAAAATCGAATACTAAAATAAGCCAGGGTGACACGGTGGCACAGCGGGGTGCTTTTCCGCTTCACAGCTCCAGGGTTTCAGGTTTGATCACGAGCTCGGGGTACTGTCTGTGTGATCCGTGTGTCTGCAGAGATCTCCCTCTCCTCTCAGCTGCTATTCCGAGCTGCAATTTCAAGGTCCTTTTGCATAACAACTTCTTAGAATTTTCAGTTACACAAACCACTCATGACTCATTTTTTAACTTGAGAAATCTATTTGCTTTTAAGGAAAAGGACAGATCCTTTTTTTAGCGCACTGCTGGGGAGGCTTTCGGGAAAAAAAAGAAAAAAAATCTTCAACATTATACTAAAGTTTTAAAAGTTATAAACATATAAACAGGTTTCCTTCAGGTACTCCGGTTTCCTCCCACATTCCAAAGACATGTAGGTTAGGTTAATTGGCATTCACAAATTGCCCGTAGTGTGTGTGAGTGTGTGTATGTGTGTGTGCCGTGCGATGGATTGGCACCCTGTCCAGGGTGTACCCTGCCTCGTGCCCTAAGCCTCCTGGGATAGGCTCCAGGCCCCCCGCGACCCTGAATGCAGGATAAAGCGGTATAGAAGATGAGTGAGTGAGTGAACATTATGCTAAAGTTTTAAAAGTTATAAACATATAAACGGGTTTCCTCCATGTACGCCGGTTTCCTCCCACATTCCAAAGACATGTAGGTTAGGTTAATTGGCGTTCCCAAATTGCCCGTAGTGTGAATGGGCGTGTGAGTGCGTGTGTGTGTGTGTGTGTGTGTGTGTGTGTGTACCCTGCCTCGTGCCCTAAGCCTCCTGGGATAGGCTCCAGGCCCCCCGCGACCCTGAATACAGGATAAAACGGTATAGAAGATGAGTGAGTGAGTAAACATACAAACATGCATTATTGTGATTGTTGTTTGGAATATGTTCCAGTTAACAAGGTTGACGAGCACGGTCCCAGGTTTGTTGTCCGGGCTTCACACTCGACCACTCCCTCACACGCATGCCCGTAAAAAAAACAGAAACGTGTGAACATTTCTGGCAAGCTATTCAAAAAAGAAACAAGGATGTCAGAAGTGAAGATGTTGGATGAACTTGATGTTGGCTTTGGCTGTCTACATTCGGAGAGGTCCTGTTAATTTTGTTTTCATTTCAGTGCTTAGTTACTACTTAAAGGTTAGAGGTTCAAATCTCACCTCCTGTCTGTGTGCTTGGCGAGTTTGTGTTCTTGGCCTTGGTACGTTTCCTGTACTTCAGTTTTCTCCCATAGTCTAAGTGCAGATTGGTGTTACCGGATTGCTTGTGGTGTAGGAGTGGGTATGTGGAGAGGTTGGCATCATCAGTAGTGTATCTTCCACTTGACATTTGCTGTGACTCACTGGCATGAAGTCATAGGTTATTACAGCTAACCAGCAGATAACAATGACTGTTTAAGATAGATAGATAGATAGACAGACAGACAGACAGACTTGGCAGCATTTTGGAAAGTCTGAGAGACAGACAGCCAGATAGCTCGATAGATAGATATTGTAGGTAGATAGATAGAAAGATAAATAGACTTTCTGCAAGGTGTGTGGATTTGTTTTTAAGTCTAATAATGTTGTTCTTGGGTCTGAAAATCTTGTCTCCTATTTGTATTCATCTAGAACACTTTCATTCTGAATATATTCTTTTTTTTCTGGTTAAATCGATAGATCGATACATTTAGGAGAACATTCTGCATGTGTGTGTATGTGGCCCCTTAACTGCACCTTGCCTCCGTCTCTGTCCTCTTGCTGAACCTTTCTGCGTGACATAGCCAATGGCGAACATCTTAGCGTGACGGAGGTAATGGAAGGGGGAAGAAACATTGAGAGAGGGTGAGAGAGAGAGAGAGAGAGAGAGAGAGAGAGCGCAGTGTGAAGAATAGCTGGGGGAATGTGGTTGTCACCCTGCCAGGTCTGCTGTACTTTCTGATCACAGTGGAACGTCTCAGGGGAGTGGCTCACCTCATTGGCCGAGTGGTTCGGATCGGAAAACACTGTTCGCTCAACGATTGGCCGTTGCCTGGCGACCGGCCGCTGGGTAGCAAATAACATTACTGAAGTGTGATTGATGGAAGCAGTGCCCAGCTGTGCAGGGAGAGACAGAAAATAGCAGAGATGGAAAAAAGCAGGGGAGGTGTGTGTCGGCTTCATGTTGAGACAGGAAAGCTGGCCGAGTGTAATTACCGGACAATAAGTCCAATCAGTCACTGTAAACAAGCTTGTCCTTCCAACTGGGGAATCCTCTGCAGTGCCATCACTTCTCACACTCACATATCAGTGTGTATACTCCGTTGTAGTCTATTTACAAGGCCAAGAATTCCCTGTGGTGATGTCCCTGTAATAACATTTTTTTTTTTTTTTCTATGTGAGATTTTGCAAAACTCAGCATCCTCTAAAGGAAAAGATTTCCATTTACCGAAGTGCTGAATTTAAGTTGAGGCCTGCAATTATCCAAAGGCGTAGCATTTAGCTTTGACATTTCTAAGGTTAATGGAAAACCCCATCAAGTTGGTGATACAGAAGTGTTTGTGAGGGATGCGTGCGCACAAATGAGCCTTGTGATTAGAGCACTGAAACACAGAAATGGGGAAAAACTCTGGAGAGCAGCGACCGAGGCAGAAGAAAGAACGGGATGACAGATGATGACAAGTAAACATGTTGATGTTGAGGGAGGAGAGGAGCGTGCACGCGCTCTTTATTCTCGGCTGCTGATTAACACACGCCGTCACCTGGACTCTGACACGGCGGGCTGGAGCTGGAGAAGAAACGCGTTATTTATCAAAAGGCATTAAACCCGGGTCACCTTGCATCGCTGACTGAACAATGGAAAGAGACACAGAGACGGAGACGGGCAGGGATAAGAATCTTTATTCGGCAAGACAATGAATTCGTCTGCTTAGATGTCATATTTCAATAACATGGATAAAAGGGTAAAATGTACAAATAATAAAAAAAAAATAGCGGTTAGTCTGTTAGCTAGAACAAAACCTTACAATTCCTAGCCAGCTTTAACACTTAGCACTTAGCTTTAATAAGATTATGATAATAATAACATTTTTACAGCTGTGTGAGATGCTCACTAGTCATTTTCTTTACAAGTTCTTATGCTAGTCGTTCATTTATTAGCATGGAATTACATGAGGTAGCCTCTGATCTATTAGCTGCTAATTGCAGTATGTGTTCTGACAGCAGGTTTCTCACGCTCACACAGACAAAACCTAAGAGGTCTAATATTTTATATAATTATCCCTTAATTGTTAATGAATCCTTTTGTTAAGGCTTTATTAAAGCTAAGTGGAATTTTCAAGCAGTTATATGGCTAAGACTGACAGTCATCATAATCAGGTTCACTCACTTCAGATAGTAAGGCAGGAGGAGTGGCGGTGACGGTGATTCTGAGCTTATAAAGTGAAATAACTATAGCTATATTCCCTCGAATAAAATCTTTTCTTGGGTATATTGTTTACGCCAAATGAGCAAACAAATGCTGTACAGTACTGTATAATCACAATGCAGCCTTATAAAATATATAAGTCAAACGTTTGGGTTTATTTTCTACATTCTAAGACATATGAAAGATTCTAAAACTATGAAATAACATACGGAATTGGGTTATAACACCCATCAGGCAGAACATTATGACCACCTGCCTAGTTTTGAGTAGGTCCCTCATTTTGCCCCATATCGGTGATGCACTGTATGTTTTGACACCTTTCTATCACAACCAGCATTAACTTTTCCCTCAATATGAGTATTAGTACAGTAGCTCTTCGTTTGGATCAGACTACACGGGCCAGCCTTCACTCCCCATGTGCGTCAGTGAGCCTTGGCCGCCCATGACCCTGTCGCCAGTTCACTGGTTTTCCTTCCTTGGATCACTTTTGGTATGTCCTGAACACTGCAGACCAGGAACAACCCACATGACCTGCAGTTTTGGAGTTGCTCCGACCCAGTTCTCTAGCCATTTGGCCCTTGTCATATCTTCTCATGTCAACTTCAGAAAAAAAAAAGCTTCACTTGCTGCCATGTCCCACCCACTTCCAGCTGCCATTGTAATGAGATATTAACACTATAGCTACTGTGATAAGGGCCAAATTGTGATTGATAGGCAACTGAGTCAGAGCAACTTCAAAATGTTTGACTGATAGTGTAAAGTCATAGAATCCTGGAAGGTAAATACTATAAACACGGATACTAGAAAAGGGCTGTGGGATGTCCGACTTTTCAAAGAAGGCAATGTTTAGTCAGCGTCTTGACATTTTTTGAAGACAAACTATCTTGGGGACAAAAAATACAATAAGAGGTCAGAGGCTGAAGAAACTCTTCTAGAAACTTTCCCAGCAACCTTTTTCTTCTTTTTAGAGTAGTTATATACATTTGTGTCCACTTGCACCTTCATAGATAGATAGATACTGTAGGTAGATCAATACAGCTTTATAGTCATTGCACAGTGCAGGTACTCAGCAACAAAATCTACCAGAAGTGCAGATACAGTAGTAGTGCACTATGTACTATGTGCGAATATTGTCTTGTGCAAATTACAACGGGCGTTCAAGCCAAACCGGAACACATTATTGGGCTGCCTGCTTCGCATCTGAAATGATGGCCACCCAAGAACTCGTTTAATGGCCCAAACATGTGGAAATGGCCTGGAGTGATGTCAGATCCGTGCAGGGGATGATTTAATGTACAGTTTCCACAGACAGATGCATTACTTCCAAATGTTGGCGACAAGTTACCCGTCGATTTTTCAAGGATCAGGCATTCCATTTGTTCATGAGAAATTTCATGGCAAGTCCCTGTTTGGCTTGAACTTTCCCTGTACAAGATGTAGGTAAAGTGTATATATAGGTCTACAATAATAATATATAACAAGGCTATGGACAGTAAATACTGTATGTGCAGTAGCTCTTGAATAGATAATGCTATGAAATATAATACAGAAACTTCATGCACTCATGTTATCAGCAAGTCATGTGACAGTGGCACAATGTTATCATGAGTACACACTCTCTGAGCAGTTACACTCTCTGAGCAGTTGCATTATCTGAGCATAAAATGCGCAGTTGGGTTGAGTTTGTGGCCGTGACAACCCTCAGATTCATATTCTTGGTGCTAGTGGAGCACAATGTGGAGTTCTGCTGTTGTAGCACATCACAAGCACACAGTTTAATGGTTTGTGCATGCTGAGATGCTTTTATGTTCACCAGGGTTGTAAAGAGTGACCGTATCCTTGCAGGCCATTGAAAGCAATCTGGAATTTTTTTTTTCTTTCTGACCTCTCATCAGTCATAGAACTGTAATTAAAACCTTATCAACCTTGACAGTACACCTGTTAGAACAGATCATTTCTGTTTATTTCTGTGGAGTTTATTAGGATTGATGTGAATTGAACCACATTTTCAAAATAGATTCCTTTGTTATCTTTCCTTTTAACAATTAACAATGGATGTGAACACAGTCAGTAATTTCCACTTTCCAGTCTCTGTAATCACTGCTGTTGTTGTCAGTCAGGGACAATAAAATTTCTTCTTCGCCAAAATTGAAAAAGATTGATGCACTCAGCTACATTACGTTTTTTTATTTTTTTTCATAATAGCATATCCTGAAGTGCTTTGTTCATCTTATCCCACAGTATAACATTTTTTAATCCTTTATATGGAGGCATAATCTTTGAGTTGCTGGATCTCTGCATCCATTTAAGATCCTTAGCATGAAATCACATATATGTGTGCTATATGTGTGGTTGAATGTTGAAAGTAGAATTTCTGTGGAATTAATACTGCATTTAGCAAGTTTACTGATTCATCCATACTGGATCAAGATTTTCATTAGGAGCTTCCATCCTATTTGGAAAACAGGGATGTTACACCTTTGTATTCTTAAAACCATTGCCCACTTTCTACCATCTGTCAATTCATTGGAAAATCCTATAGTTCATTGCAATATCACAACAAACTTTTTATTTTCTATTGGCCTGCTCCTGTCGTGCCCTTCTAGACACAACCATCTCATTTTTCTAACTGGGCTTTGAACCGACACCGCTTGCAGTGGCTGGGTAGTATTGGATGTGGCAACCCACCGATGGTGGGGCTCAAACCTGAATCCTCAAATCAACAACCTAGAGGCTTAGGTGCCTGAGACAGCACTCCCTTTGTACTGTAATACCTCAACAATACGTTGTTAAATCATTGCACAATGCTTGCTACCAAGATAAAGATTAAACTTCAGTCTAAATTTGATCTCTTTGTGGTGACGTTTGAAATTGCAGAACGTATCTTACATGTGTCAGAGTAGCTGTAAACTGTGTCTCTTGTTGTTAATGCAACATGTCGAAACAGTAAGCCCTTCATTATTCTGACCAATCAGAATAAAGCATTCGATAGCACCAAGATGTAAAGCATTACATTATAGATTTCATTATAGAGTTATATTACAGTACATTAAGAGTTACATTATAGCATTACAAATTAGACATGAACAAATGTGTACATTTATCTTGTATCTGATGTATGTACAGGTACGTATTCCTTTGGCAGCTGATTCAACCACATAAGTGACTTACTTTATAGGTGAGGCAAATTCCAGTGCAAGCATTTAGGGTTAGTGTAATTGGCCAAAGCGTTCCGGATTGAACGTCAGCTTTGTGGTAACTAGCTTTTGAAACGGAGGTACTGTAAGCTACACTGCTGATGTGGACCTGCTCTCAGAGGAGACATGTCTATAATCCTTGTTTATGAGAATAATAGTGTAGTTAAATAAAGAAGCTGTGCAGGTGACGGTTAGTGCCAGTTTTACAATGCTGAGAGGGTAATTGGCGACACACTGAAATTTACCTTGTCTGCTGCGGGAAACAACTTGTACTTAATGTCAAGTGGACCACCTTTAAGTTCATCTGGTCAGTCAGTATATGAGGGTGTTTTTAAGCAGAGGCGCTCGGAGCACTTTGCAGCGTATTTCGAAAGAATGCTCACTCCTAGGTTCATTCTGTTTGTTTTGTTTTTTTTTTGGTTTCAAATCATCCTTTTTTACAACCAAAATCTGTGATACAGCCTTATTGTTTCAGCATCCCACCTCCAACTGCGTTTATCCTAACAATGGCTCCTGGGGCTTAGGCACAAAAGAATGCAATCTGCTAATTAAGCAGTACTAAAAACATTCATTCTGGGAAAGAGAACCTGAAACGCAGGGATACCACATTGCATGGGAAGACATAGGGGGTAATTTCAATTCAGTAAACGTTTGTCTTATCAGTACTTTACTTTTTCTTTTTCTTTTTTTTTCTTTTTCTCCGAGTTATGCCACAACATACGAAGAATACAAAATAAAGTGCGTCTCTGCGCATGCTGAGTGACTGGATCTTTCTGGCAAATATCTGAACTGCTTAAACTCCCAGAACAAATTGATGGGTCCCTAGATAAATATAGATATATTTCCATTTTACTGTAGTTACTGAATAATATTCTTTTTAAATAGCTTCAACAATTTCAAGTGGTAAAGGTCATGTAGTGCTTATAAAGTAAATTACCCCCTTCAGAAGCATTTACTGCTTTTTGATGCTTGTAATAGAAGTATTGCACTCTTCTACACAGGATACCCAGAGTGAGATTTGTCTACGGCATGATACATGGACAGGCAATGATATAAAACACAAATAGATTGGCAACTTTCCTGCTCCCTTTTTTCCACACTTAGCCTTCTGTTCATGACCACATTTACACGTTTGGCTCACTGCTAAACATATACAGTTCTGTGCAGAAGTCAAAAGCCACCGCTCATTTCTTCATATTTTGCTTCCAAAGTGCCAGACTGTCTTCTATTTTTTTTTTTTAATATAGTCTTGAGGAATAGTTCTCCAAGCCTCCTGAAGGACTTTTTGGCTCTCATTTTTTGGCAAGATTGTGGCTCTCATTTTTCAATCTAGTCCCTGTTCTTGAGTAGTTCCAGATGAATGTGTTTGCTAAGCCACACAGTAAACTATGAATCATTCAAGCATAAAATAAATATAACTTAAGGCCAGTGAGAAACAGGTGAAGATGATATCAGATAATCAGGCTGGTGATTAGGATACTGGTGATGCTGAATGCTGAGTGGTTGGAACAGACAAGAGGGGAAATGAGGTTGCTGCAGAGGTTTTTATGCAAGCCACCAATTTTTTATTGGATATTTATTGTATCTTTAGGCAATTTGCAGCTTGTTGTTCCTATTTCTTTAATTCAATCTACATCATTCAATTTAATCAAATGTAATTTAATTTAATATGAAGAAATTATGGGCTCAAGTCTTTTGAAAAGTATTGTATATCACATTAGTCTGTTTCCTGTTAGCTTCAGCTCATACCTTAAACACCTATAACACAAGGCTCCCATTCCCTTAACTGCTACTTCACATGCTATCTGGAAACCCTGGGAATAGTAGTGTTTGTGTGTCTGCGTTTGGTGGGGGGTATCATGCCATTTTTTTTTTCATTGAACTGCATGGAAATGCAGATTCTAGCAGGCATTACTGCTGCCAAAATGCCACCATCATCTTTTGCTTAAACCAGGTTTCAAAGAATAGTATTGTTATAGTACTGGATAGTGCTGGCTCAGACTTCCCACGTTAATCAGGCAATTCCGTGATTACGTTATCATTTAGTCCTTCCTACTTACTCATTAGCACTGTTAACTAATGACTCCAGGTTTGTGGGTTCAAAGCTTGCCTCCAATGGAGTTTGCATGTTTCCCTGTGTTTTGCGGGTTTCCTCAAAGTAAAGTTTCCTCCTACAGTCCCCCTACTGTCCAAAGATATGCACTGTTAACTTACTGGTGTTTCCAAATTGACTGTAGTACATTATTACAAATAGTGGATGTATGAATATAATTAATTTACCACTGGAAAAAAACAACAACAACAACACACATCTCGGGTAGCAGTATGTTATTTTTTACAAGGTTACTTTATTGACACTGACACTGTTTTGGTCTTGAAATATTTGATTTTTTTTTTTTTTTTTTGCATAGAATCATAAACATACAAAACAAAATCTGGTTCTAGGGGTCATTCCTGTAAATGGACAATTCAAGCATGAGATGTTAATGGATTCTCATATTTATGCAAAGAAAATAATAAAATAAAAACTGTTTTTATGATTATTTTTCAAAGCAAAGTGTATTTTAAGAGGGCAAAGGCAGGCAGAAATGCTGCTTTCTAACTGCGTTATCATTATTGTCAATGATAGAAAAAAAACATTAACTTGAGTAAGAGCACTGCTAATGTAGGAAATAACAGTTTGATTAGAGTAAAAGTAATGATCAAAAGTAGGAGTAAATATGTCGTCTGGTGAAAAACTTGTTAGAATTACTTCACAAATGCATTTACACTATCACCTTTACCAACAAAATGCTTAAAAAAAAATGCTGTAGGGGTTCATTAAGGCTTTTTTTTTTTTTTGGTTAGCTAGCTAGCGAAAACAAGGATTGCTAACTATCTAGCCAGCACCAAGTGTGGTAGATGACTAGCTCCATGTTTCTTGTTCTATGTTTCTATGTCACTTGTTGATTAAAAAATGTTTCTTTGCTAGCTACCTAGCTCTTCATAATTCATAAATGTTTCTTAGCTAGCTACCTAACTCTTGTTACTTCATAAATGTTTCTTTGCTAGCTTCCTAGCTCTTGTTAATTTATGAATGGTTTTTAGCTAGCTACCTAGCTCTTCATAATTCATTAATGTTTCTTAGCTAGCTACCTAGCTCTTGTTAATTCATAAATGTTTTAACTAGCTACTTAGCTCTTGTTAACTTATCAATGTTTTTTAGCTAGCTACCTATGGCTCTTGTTAATTCATAAATGTTTCTACATCTACCTGGCAAAGTTGTTCATTACATTGCCCCATTATCCTGAGCATTCCTTATGGAATAGAAGCACATAGTTATATTTTCTCTCATTTTACTGAAAATGGAAATTATATCCAGTGCTAATGACATCTAATGGCTAGTTAGTCTCGCTTAGCTGGTGAACTAGCTAATGTCTTAGCTCTTCCATGGGTCAATTTGAGACATGCCAATATTTTCACGGGTTTTGGCTAATCAATTTCTTTGTTTCCTTTGAAGCAATTGCTGATAAATTGGGCCAGAAACGCTCATTAGTCTCCTCTGTCTCAGACGTTTGGCGTCTGAAACCTGTTCTTTTATTTCATTGTTTTATTTTGATTTAGAAACGGAATTATTTACAACTACCACATACTGTCTTTTAATGTACGTGCTATTGTGAACTATTTACTAAAGTAACGGGAGTATTGTACGGGAATCGTTCAGGTCAAAACAGGACTAATGATTAAAATTTCTTGCGTAAAACCGATTTATTGAACATTTACAGAAGACTTAAGTACAGTATGGTGATGAGACTCTTAGTCGCAATAAAGCATTTCAAAGAACATCTGAATGACCATCATAGCCGAGATGACTCAGGGCCCACTGTAGTCATTCCCGTGAACATTCAGCGAGTGAATGCCTGATCCTTCAAAATCAACGAATAACTTGTTGCCAACTTGCAGAAGAATGTAGAGAAATAAATGTAGTTTTACTCTCATAACTGTGTTTTTTGATCCTGAGCAATCAAAAGTCCCAGTTTGACTTGAACACCTCTCGTAGTTGACCTGAGAATTGCATGTACCGCAGCAGAATGACAGTGAGGAACTCGTTCATTGCCACAACTCCGGTGTGGCCCCAGAATAAACTTGTCATAACAGTGCTTGAACTGTTACACGGACCAAGAATTCGAAGTCTGCACTGTCGAATTATAGAACAGGCTCTCCACAGCTTCGTCTTTTTGTTTTTATTTGAATTCTCTTTCATTAATATATTAAATATATATATATTTTTTAATTAATGCTTTCATGTATTTGTCCTTGTATACTGAATTAATTATCCTTGTATTCAAAAATAACAATAACATTTCTAATCGCTAAAGACAGTGGTTTTACTGGAGAGAGGAAACTCTTGGGGAGAGGGAGAGAGAGAGAGAGGGCGGAGCAGCTATGATTTTGCACATCCTCATCATACAGAGATGTGGGGTAGGTGCTGGCAGCCTGTGATTTTCTCTGCCCAAGAGAGAGAGCTAATGCGGGGTGTAATGGGAATGAAGGGGCGTTGCATTAAGAGAGACAGCTGTGTCTTTTTTTTTTTCCCTTTCCTTTTTTTCTAAGGAGTAATGTGTCACACATGAAGTACAACACACACACACACACTTTACATATGCAACCCCATCTTTTCATTGAAGCTTTCAATAACTGTGCTCTCCCAAAATACTGCACGCAACCAGATTTCTCATTATAATGGTACAGAGACAGCTGACTTGATCCAGCTTGCTTGACAGGGTTAAAACGCGCGTGCCCGCGGCTGCAAAAAATAGACAAACTCGCACCCACATGTTTCACCTTGTGTGCTTTTGACTTACTGTACAGTACATATTAGCATACCGTTTTGCGTGTGCTTGACAAAGAATTCACCCAAGTGGGCACATCTTGAGAAGTTAATTACTCAAACATAAAGGTAGACATACAAGATTGAAGCAGTTTTCCCCAAAAGAAATGTACAATCATGCACACGCACACATGCACACACACAGGCATTTTTGCCTGAGGGTAACACAGTGCCGAAGCAATTGAACTGACACACTGTGTATTAATACAGTATTAATACGGATAGAGATAATGTGAGAATAGTAAGAGAGAGAGAGAGAGAGAGAGAGAGAGAAGAAGAAGAAGAAGAAGATGGGTGCAGCCAAGCAAATCAAAGCGAAATTAAACGGATTTGCATATTTCAGTGAACGCCGAAAGCAGACCTTCTAATTATTTCATCTCGCTCTCTTTCCCATCTCCTTCACTTTCCTGGTTCTGTTTATTTTTTTATTATTTTTTTTTTTTCCAAGGCTGGCAGGGGGCTGTTTACCTTGGAAAGATGTGTGTTTAGCACCAAAGCGTCTCGGTTTCTCAAATTAACGCATGATTCGCATCCTCTCCTGATCATGTTTGTGGGTTATTACTGTTGCACACACACACACACACACACACACACACACCTTCTTCTCTTTCGAGCATATTTGTTTGGGCATTTGTCTCCTTGTGCGTAGTTACCATCTTCCTCATGGGATTAAGAGCAATGCCTGGTGTTCTTCAAATGCTTTTCATATTTCTTTCCACACAGTTCATGACTCATCTTGTGGGTTAACGTGCACCGAGGTTCCAGTGAAGTTGCTGCTAACTAGTCCCTACTTTAATTTGCTGTTTTATCATGTACGCTTAGTATACAGGAGTCTTTGTAAGGGCTCAGGGACTGACTGTAGCCCATCTGTTGTTTTGCACAGCACTGACATTGACACGTGTGTGTGTGTGTGTGTGTGTGTGTGTGTGTGCGGTGCTGGTACGAACGTGTCAGAAGTCTTGTCACTGCTGAGTTGAAAATTGTTCACCGACCAAAAATATCCAGGAGCGCTGTGGCCCGAAACTGACACTGATGAAGGGCCGGAGGATGATTTTTTTCCCACATACGCACACTGTGGGGAAAAAATGATGTGTGTGTGTCCTATAAAGCAGTCAGTAAGTGTTCTACGTGTTTAAAACCCAACCAACACTTCACCTGATGCACTCATTTCTACACCGTGTCAGAGTAAGTGCTATGCTGAGATTGATGCATTATAACTGGCTGCATACACTAGCTACTACATAAACCTGCAATGTGACCTATATGGTGTTTACCTCAGAAACGCCTGAGCTACAAAATCACCTTCAGTAAACACTTTATGCTGGTCAGGGTTATGGTGGATTTGAGAACCGTCCCAGGAACACTGGATGGGACTTGGAAGGCTGGGACATGTCCATCTACTCGCATCTTCACACAGTTTTGTGATTTTTCTCTTAGAAGCATTTGCTTTCCTTAAATGTACTTAATTATAGTTTAAATATAGTATGATGGTTGTTCAAGTCAAACCGGGACTTTTGATTGTGCAGTCATATTTCTCAATACAGTCCTGCGCTACACTAAGGGACTTATCCCAAAGCTTCACTAGTGCTTGGATAAGATCAAAGTACCAATTTTTCCCAGTATTTCGAACCCTGATCAGACCATCTAATGTTTAAAACGCTGGCCTTCCAGGAACTCCTTTAATCATCCAAACAAGCGGAAATGGCTTAGGACTGGTCAGGACTGTACAGCTGAGTTCCTGTGTTTGTGAATGATTGCGTGTACATTCCATACAGAAAGATGCGCCTCATCCGCAAGTTTGGCAACATCGTTCTCTATTGCTTGAAAGTTTAAGGGAACAACTTAAGTGGGATCTGAGCCACAGAAAATTCGTCACAAGTCTCGGTTTGACTTGAACGCCCCTCGGGTGTGTTGTGATGTACCGTATGTTGTTCAGTGTGTGCCATCGAGTCACATCTGTTTCCAATCTGTCAATCATCCAGTTGTGTACAGTCTGTGCAAAATGAGGAACCTGTTCCCTAAAGCGAACCTCAGGCAACATTCACTGTACTGCACGAATGATTTTTTTATTATTTTTTTTAAAGTTACATTATCATACTAGACGTTTTTGGTATCCATTGCAATTACAGTGAGAGTAGAGTACACAGCTCTATCTACACCTTCTCTTTTTATCTTTTACGCAAATTTTTTCTTCACCCTTCCACCATCTCGTGGTGCGTCAGACATGCCCTCCTCTCTTTCTCGTCTTTTCTCTCCGAGCCGTACGTTTTAATTAGGAGAAATTTTGCAGCTGTGTTATGATGATTAGTGTTGCTATAGCGAGGCTAAATTTGTACAATAAATGCGTTCAGTCATTTTTTGCTCTCTTTCTGTCTCTCACGTTCCGGGCTGTGTTTCTATTCTGGTTCTGCCTCCTTGTTATTCTCTCTCTACCCGCTGTGCATTTGTGTGCATAAAGGTGTTATGTGTGCTAGGTGCTAATTGGACTCTGAGGGTCATTAATATTCTTCACGTGCCTCTGCTTGTCAAGGAAGTGTGCGGCGAAAGTGATGAGTGTGTGATTTTTTTTTTTTCTTCCTTCTCAGAGAGACAGCAAGAGAGCAAGCGAGAGAGAGAGAGAAAGGAGGGTGGAGAGCTAAAGAAAAGAGCAAGGTTCATAGTCGTGTTTTAAGGTCATTGTGAGAAAAAAAGGGCAATTTTGAAAGCGAAGACTGGAACGTGGTGACAGAGAGACTGATGGCTAGAGCGAGAGAGAGGGAGTGAAGAGACAGAGATGGATATGGTGCCAAAGAGCTAATCAAAAGGCAAGAGAGAGGCTTGATTATGCTATCATTTAGGAGGGGGGAAAAAAAAAACAGTCCCATTGTTTTGCTTGTAGTGGGAATATGTGGGACGGGACGTCTTTGTCTCAACTGGCTCCGGTTCCTGTAGGGCGGAAAGATGAGCAGCACATCATGATTTCGAATAAACGCTGATCAGACGAGCTTAAATATCTCTAAGAGTGTTTTTGTGCGCGGGTGTGTGTTTGTGTACGTGTTTGTTGTTGTAGTTAGCGGACTCCATAATCGCATGCCCTCGACTCAAACAAGGCAGTGTAAATACTGATGGACTGTTGGCATGACAGCTGTTTGAATTGGTGTTAATTGTATCAGTTGTGTACTGTACGTTTAGATGCATGTTACTATGTGTGTGTGGTTACATGGTGTGTGTTAAGTGTTCATAGGCTGAAAGTTAGAGAGCTGTTTTAATGAGTCGAGCTCAGAGGAAGCTGTCTGATTGAGTAATGACTGCCGGCTTGGCATAAAAGCCCTGCACAAACAAACAACAAGACTCAGAGGGAGAGAGGCGGAGCGCCAAGTCAGTCATTTCACACTCACACACACACACACACACACACACACATACACTCACACACGCACCCACACATGCCCACTCTTCCTCTGTCTCCCTTGCGGCATGTTAACGTGCATCTCTCCCACGCGATGAAATAGCCAGAAGGACAGAGGAGAAAATTGAATCCGCCGTAAGCACAACACACGCTCAGGACATCAAAATCTCTTCCACCGCCGATGCACCACAGTCCCAGCATGCACCTGCTCCCGGCTGCCCAGCCATTGCCTCAGGCCTTCCGCTTCGGCTCGCTCTCTGCGAGTTTCTTTCTGTTCAGCATTCTATTTTCATTTTTGCCATTTTAAGTGGGTGGATATACACCGAGAGCTGGGAGCTGAAGTGAATAACATGGATTATCTTGTTATAGTGGAACCTGTCGAGCGATGGGATGTATTAGGAAGAAAGTGAGCAGGTACTGTAGATCTTTAAAGGTGATTTATTGTAAGCAGGAAAAATGGGCAAGCACATGGCTCTGAGAGACTTTAACAAGGGCCAAATAGTGATCTGGGTTAGTGCATCTCCAAAATGCCAGGTCCTCTGGGGTGTTTTCTGGTGGGCAGTGGTTAATATTAACCAGGGATGGACAACCGGTGGACTGGTGACTGACTTAATGACATAAAGCCAGGAGTAAAGCCTGGCTATGAGAAAAGACGAGAAAGACAGCATTATGGGGCTGCATAGCCACAGACCGGTCCATGCTGACATCCTGGGCACATGGACTTGACTATGGAAGAAGGTGGCCTGGTTTGATGGATCAGATGCATGTGCATTGCTCACCAGGGGAGGAGGCAGCACTATAGGAAGAAGGCATGCCACTATGTGAGGCTTTGTCGTTCATGTGGTTGTTTCTTTAACACGTACCACTAGCCTAAACACTATTGCTGTCCAAAGACATCCCATCACAGGAACAGTATTCGCTAATGGCAGTGTCTCCTTCCTGCAGGATAATGCTCCCTGCAACACTTCAAAAATTGCTCAGGAACAGTTTGAGGAACATGAAAAGTGGTTTACGATGTTGACTTGGCCTTTAAAATTCCCAGATCTTAATCTGATCAGCCATCTATGGGATGTGTGGGACGAACAAGTCTAATCCCTGGAGGTCCAACCTTGCAACTTAAAGGACACATACTCTTCCTTAATCATGTATAGAAGTAAACATTCCAGAGTAATTGCTGAAGAGGCCAGGTTGTTGGTCAGTCTGAGGCTGGACTGTCAGAGACAAATAGCTAGGAATCCCGAAATGTTGCATAGTTCAATTTAAAGACAAATGCAGAGAGAGAGAATTGGCAATGCGGTCTTTCTTTCTGTCTCTCACTAGTTATTGTTTTCACCGAGTTTAGTCCACAGTGGTTTGGATGTGTAGTACCTGGAATAGATAAGCAGCACAGGGAAATTGGACGTGTTTAAAATGAGCCTCACGCGCAAACCTTAAGCCCCTTAAGTGCTTTGGCAACTTTTATTCTATTGTAACGCCAATGACTCCCATTAACAATTTGGTTTGGATGTGAATCGGAAAGGAGAGGCAGGAAGAAGGATGGGCATGCAATCTCTCTTTCTCTTGTTTTTCTGCTGACACGAGTGCAAACATACATACTGAAGCAGGTTGTAATGAATGCAAGGGGCACAAATTAACTGGTGTCTAAGCATGCAGCCAAATGATGGGTGAACCTGGTATTCAATTTGAACTAATTTAGGGAAACAATGTGAATTAAAATGTTGTAGAAAACACGTGGAAGGAGACTTATTCACTCTGTGTGCACACATGCATACATACTGTATATACACACACACACACACACACACACACAGGGATAATCCCCTTTCACAATAAGCTGTTATAATAAATGTGTTAAAATTTTCAATCTAAATTATGCCAATTGTGGTTGCAGCCTGCGTGTAGTTACCGCTGGAAATATTTTTCCCTGTTGGGAGAAAAGAATACAACAAATGAGCTCAGTGGATGTTATTATAATGGATGTCTAGGGGCAGTCGTTGGGGCAGTCAATAAATGTGTAAAGCAGGCAAAGATATAAAGTGAATAAGGACAAAATGATAAGTGTCACACTTCAAGCAATAAATGTAAAACAATAATGGGTACTTTTGTGCATTTTTTTTTTTTTATTCCTTGTACAAAAGAGGATTCCTATCAATTCTGACTTTAGTTACAAAACTAAAGACTTTTTTCTCAGAATTCTCACTATTAACCCATATACCTTAGAAACATATGGTTCTTTAGTCATCACTTAAAGATTGCGAAAGACTCATCTAGAGTCTAGATGCATGTCCTCTTCGATCCCTGAGAGATGGTGCGACCAGCCGAGCAGTGCTGGAGGATCAAGGGGAACATTGTACACTACAGGGTGTGATGAGAGCTTTGAGGCAAGTGGGTGCCGGGCCTTTTTTAGCTCGGTAGACGAGCATCACTGTTTTGAATTTGATGCGGGCAGCTACAGGAAGCCAGTGCTGGGAGCGGAGAAGTGGGGTGGTGTGGGAGAACAAAGCCGCACATCCGCATTCTGGATCAGCTGCAGAGGACGAATGGTGCACAAAGGCAGACCTGCCAGGAGCGAGTTGCAGTAGTCCAGTCTTGAAATAACAAGAGACTGAACAAGCACCTCAGTGGCCTGTGTAGAGAGAAATAGACGAAGTTTTCTGATGTTTTAAAGAAGAAATCGACAAGAACGAGTAAGGTTAGCACTGTGAGGGGGAAAAAAAGGACAGTTGATGTCCAGAGTTATACCTCAAGGTTGCAGGCAGAGACTGAAGGAGAAATCTGAGTGTTGTCCAGGGAGATCATAAAATCCTAACAGGGGGATGAATCACCTGGGATGAACAGCAGTTCGGTTTTACTGAGATTAAGTTTTAGTTGATGAGCTGCCATCCAGGATGAGATGTCTGCCAGACATGCTGAGGTGCGGGTGGAAGCCTGAGTGTCTGAGGGAGGAGAATTCTGAGATTAAAGTTCTAATTCTGGGATCAAAGTCAGAATTTTTCAATTCTAAAAAAATAAATGCAGAATTTTCCAGAGAAGAACACTTTTTCTCTGTTTTATGGTGGTCTTATACCCCTTCCATGCCCTGAAACCATTGAGATGCGTTTCCGTATTATTTGAGCCTTTTCCTGACACATGCATACCCATTTTTGGTGTCTATCTCTGAATGTACGATCTGTATAGATTTACATTTATGGCACTTGGCGGACGCACTTACCTAGAGCAACTTACATTTTTATCTCATTATACATCTGAGCAGTTGAGGGCCTTGCTTAAGGGCCCTACCATTGCAACTTTGACTTTGATTGCAGGGTTTGAATCTGGGACCTTCTGAGCCATAGTCCTATTCCTTAACCAATAAGCTACCCCTGTCCTCACAGTTTAAGCTTGTTCATGAATATAAAAATCACAAAGCAACTTTTCTTAAATATCGTTAGACAGGCAAAGTAATCTGGATGTGCTGCAGATTTAGATCCCTATTGAAAAGGCCAGAGGCTACAGTGAAAAGCAAAGCTCTCGGAGATGACGAGAAGAATTCATACTCTTCATATCCTCCATAGTAGCAGAAAGAGCATCAGATCTAGAGGGCGAGAGGAGCGGCAGCAATACAACACGGCGACAGGATTACATGTCCAGCTTGACTGAGAGAGCGAAAAAGCATAAGAGAGAGAGAGAGAGTGCGAGAGAGGAGCTTATTAAGAATGCTTTTGTCCTACATTGGTTTAAAACTGTTTTTTTTCCTACACATGCATATCTACATTCTGAGAATATATTAGATTGGCTTTGGATGCACAGAGTCAAGTGGCTCTTTGTGTGTGTGTGTGACATACAGAGCTATAAGGCTGATCAGATAGAGCGCAGTGGTGCCAAAGGAAAAGAAAAAGTGTTGGCCTAGCATTATTTAGCCCTGACTGAAAAGAGACGAGAGCCGTTTGACTGTCTTTCTGTTTGGGCAGCTGAATGAGGCTTATTGTGGCATGCTTGGCCTCGGCTGCCTGCACAAAAATCATTGATATTTGGGTTTGCGCATCTGCAAACGCACACCCCCATGACAAACAATGTGCCCAGAGGCGATGAGCGCTTTATAAATACGAGATGGAGCAACGACTCGCCGAAGCTTGACTCTGGGATTACTGGCAGCTGGAAGACCGTGCAGACTGAGAGATTAGAGCTTGAACCCACCTGCAGGGGAGTCGGACAGAAGAACGGCTCAGGAATAGGAAGGAAAAGCAGGGAAACGACAGAAGGAGGAGGAATAAGAGTGGAATAACTTTCATCTGGCCTTACTGACTGTAGAGGACCTAAAAAAGAATTGATTGGAAAGCGCGGCCTGTGCGGCTACCCAAGGGACGCTACCGCTAGGCGCCATCTATCATATTGGTCTGCCCTCCGTTTTATTACTGGACCCTGATGACACCACCTTTTCTCAGATAGAAGTGTGTGCTCCATGTGCACACCTCACCTACACACTCTGCCCTGACGCAGAGGGGATATTATTCCTACCACCTTCAGACCACCACTGCACCCTGTCCTGTGTCTGTGTCTGTATGTGTGTGCGTGTGTGAGAAAGATAGATAGCAGGTGTTTGTGTGTGTTCAGGCCATGTGCAGCAAAGCGAGGCATCCTTTTAGAAGTCGAGACATATTGCACCCGTTCAGCTTCATGAAGGCGTTACGGATCTTTTTTTCCTAGTCACAGAACACTGACTTTTAATATTCGACGTCCTCTGTCGCGTGCCATGGAAGCTTCCGATTTTGTTGAGCTCGTGCTGAACTTTGAGATGTATCGCTGCTCTAATTAGTTTTTTTTTTTTTTTAAACTAACCGCAGCTTTGCATTGTAAGGCAGGACGAAGATCAGAGTCGGATAAGGTGCTAAGGCTGGCATATTTTTTCTTTCCACCAAGCCTAGCTTGGTGCATTTGTCTTTTTTTCCCCCCCTCCAGTTTTGAAGCGTACCTTTTCTTCCTGCATAGTTTTGATGGAGCTTTGTGAGTTGCTTCACCCAGCTGTAACCCTGCATTGATCTGTATTGATGTTTGTTGCCACCTCAAGCGGTGTTGTGGAAATAAGTCTGGCATTTACCAAGAGGGGTGTCGCTTTAATTCGAACCCAAGTGTACTTTAGGATGAGGACCGAAGTGAACATCTAACGGTTGAAAATAGATAACACTAAAACAAGCAGCGACTCGTGATTGTGCACGCTTGTTGATCGTTATCGAAGTGCAGAACTAATTAACCTGCACTCTGGTTGTTAATAGCAGGTGTGATTAAGAGGGCAAGTAAAATTATGCAGCCTTGAAATTTTTTTTTCGGTCCTCAGACGAGAAAGTTGGAGGAGTTTAATTTGTGGATATCAGTTCTAGCTCCTGCTGGAGTGTCTGAGTGAGGTGATGAGAGTTTGAACAGCCGGGTGAAGTGTTTTAATTAGCTGAAACCTTACGCTCTGCTGCTGCGGTGCTGTAGTAGTGGTATCTAGTGGTTGCAGTTTAGCTGAGTCTCAGCTGGGTGACAGAGCCAAGTGTGTATGTGTGTGGCATGTGTGTGTGTGCCTGGCCGAAGCCACAGAAGCCTCATTGACCAGCCTACGACAGTCAATGCACAATGAGAGAAGGCCGGCGATCTCTCCTCTTCTCTCGCTCCCTCACTGCGCTGCTCGTTCAGTCGTCCATTCTGCTCTCGCTCTGCTGTAAGTCTCTTTCTCTCACAGTCTATTCACTCTTTCTCATCATACTATCTTCAAATCCAAACTGTCCTTGGCACATCCTGCTCATGTTTTGAATTCTGTTCCTCCTTTCTTTCTTTTTTTTCTCTCCTGGTGAATTTATATCTCTCAGCCCTCACACTATGACTATCGCTATCACGCCTGACCTTCCATCCTCTTCCCGGTTTTATATCCAGGCATTTTATTATGGAGGAAACATAATTTATGGGCGTAAGTGCACAAACGCTGAAAGGGTAGAGTTGGCGGATGGACGGAGTCAGCTTCCAGATTTATGATTGCAGTGCGTCAAACAATTTTAAAGTCTCTCTACAGATTGAATGCCGGATCAATTGGGACTTCGGACATGAAAATATATAATAATCAGATCGGCTCTGACTGGGTGTGCCTTGAAAACTGTAGATGTTGACATTGTGTTGAAGTCATATACTATAAAACTTTAACTATAAATGTATGGGAACTCTACCAAAAGTAATGCAAAAATGGGCATAACTTCTTATTAGGTGACATAGGGTGTTGAAATTATTTTGTTAGAGTAGCTCTCCCGCTAGAAAAAGCTGCTACTCTGCATAATCTCCATCATATGCGATGCATTTGCACCATTGTTGAACCCTCGAATCCTCTTTCAAAAAAATCCCCTTTACCGCAGTTGACGATCTCCCTCTGTGTGGTTTGGCTTCAATGCTTTTTTCCCCTTCTTTAAACTTTTTCATCCATCTGTGCACATTGCTTTTGTCAATGATGTCATCTCTGTAAATATTCTGTAACAAGGTGGGAGACCATCAACTGCGACAAAGAGGTTTCGAGAGTTGGGTTCAATGCCGCAAATGCATTGCTTGTGATAAAAGATCATGTTACCGACAATTTGAACGACCGATGTCAGTTAATTAAAAAATCTTTACTGATCTACTTTTTTCAATTTATCAAATGTGATTCACTCTCCGATTACCGAACAGTGTATTTGCCTGACAACTAAAGAAGTACAACAAGTGTATTATTGTACTTGATATACAACTTTATCTGTATTTAAGCAGAGAGTTCGATCTGAAATAATATTATACCTGATTACATTAAAGCTGATCAGCTTATTTTTTTAGTTTGTTTTTATTTTTTAAAAACTCTTTTCCTAGGTAGGTCCTTTTTTGCTAGGAAGTAATATGATAATAATCTAAGAAAGATTGATGATAATGGAGTAATTTTATAAAACTTCTATATTGAGATCTATATTTCTATGGTTCTATATAGTTGACTTTACTAGCTTGGAAAAGTTAATCAGGCAGGATGCCGTGATCTTTATGGCTGATGCTAGCTGGCTAACATGGCTAGCTAAAAATCCTGTCAGATTGTAATGTTTTTGTTAGCCAGGTAGCTGCATAAACGAAAAAGACAGCAATGTTTAAAATCCTGTCAGAAATCCTGTCAGATATACAGTATATTTTTATTAGCAGGTTAGCATAACAGAAATGAAGATGATGAATTCTGTCAAGTTAGTTTAAATGTTATCTTGCATTAGCATTAGAGCATTAGCCAACAATAATCAAGTTTTTTCATCATTTTAGTCAGCAATTTCTGAGGAGATTTTTTTCCTTTATTGATGCGCATAATCTGTATGCTAATGCTAAGTACCCTGAATTTCAACTAACCTGATTACATTTTAGCTAGGATTTGAAAGTTTTGACTAGCCGGCTAGCTAAGAGGAGTGAACCAGACATAAAAATACAATCCAAACTCAAAAACCCCTCTCAATGAGAAAAGCATTAAAGCCGAGGAGGAAATGAGAGGAAGATGAGTGATGAGGTAAAATGATACAGGTGAAATAATAAAAGTTGTTGCGCATGGAGGACGATAGTTAAAAAAAGGGAGGATGAGAGGACAGCTTGCTCTATAAGCAGTCAGCAGATGCAGTGTGGCAGGAGTAGTTATGACAGTGACTCTGTACTGTAAGTTGACCTCCGAAGTATTGAGGAGAGTTTTATGCTCTGGCTTGTGGGTAAAAGTGCTGACCTAACAGCATCTCGGCTCATGTTTATGGTGCTAATCATACGGAATCTGAAAGGCAGATGGAGGTCGATCAGCGCTATTACTCAGACGCGTGATAAATTCGAGCCCGAGAGTGTTCAAGGCAAACATCTGTTCGAGGAGTAATTTGCACTGCGCACCTATTGTTTATTTCCCAGAGTGTTTAAGGCCCTTACTTAGCAAGGACATGGTTGCTGGTTCGCTTAGGATCAGCGCAGCATGAGCTAGACGATACACTGCCTTATTTGTGTGTGTGTGTGTGTGTGTGTGTGTGTGTGTGTTTTTAAATGTCTCTTGCTTTCACATATTTTTTTTCTCTGGCTTTGAATACGCATTGTCTCAGCAGTGCTGGGTCTTTATGCCAGCTGGAGAGAAAATGTACATATATTCTGAATGTCTGAATACAAAAGATCATTCTGGGGACAGGGGAGAGAGAGAGAGAGCGAGAGAGAGCGAGAGAGAGTGGAAGAGAGTGGAAGAGAGAGAGGGGAGGGGGTCTTTAGCCTTGGCAGCCAGAGTGCTATAAAATTCTTGCCAGTAAAGCATTTTTGCCATTGAATCTGAGATAGAACAGGGATTGAAGCCAGGTCAGTGTGTGTGTGTGTGTGTGTGTGTGTGTGTGTGTGTGTGTGTGTGTGTGTCTCACAGCTGGCCCTGGGCATGCCAGAAGTATCGTAATATCCCTGAAAATTTAACCATAAGCCCTTGCTTGTGATCCCTACCTATGTACTACCTAGATACCAACAAGCGTCCAAAACTAGTGCATGAACAGAACAGCAAAGCAAAAGATCAAAGAGAGAAAGAACAATCTAATAACTGGGCTGAGAGAGTGAGAAAAGAGAGAGAGAGATGGTCAATCCTGAGTAATGGAGAGAGAATGGGGGATGAAATGAATCGTTTCGAGGCGAGCGAGCTTCAGGGAGCGATATGGTTGAAATATGGCATAAGGAGAGGTGGGTGTTAAAGAACATGAAGGTCACGGAAAGTGACAGAGAGAAGGAGAAAGAGAGAGAGAGAGAGAGAGATTGAAAGAGTGGGGGAAAGATAAGAAGCCCAGTCTGAGCAGACTGAGAGCAAATGTAGTGATGGAAGTGTGGAAATGAGAGCGTAAGCAGCATAAATAGAAGATCAAACGCAGGAGGAAGAAGCGGTTGCCACTGCAGGACGCCCGCAGAGCGGGGACGAGAGAAATTGAAGCGAGCACAAGGAGAAAGGGAAGGAAGGAAATGAGAAACGAAATGAACATCAACTGCTGATGTGTAATTACAGCACTGGGGACTAGAGAAAGATGTTCTGTGCATTTTCTCCTCATAACATTGACTTCGCTGTCTCTTTTATTCTGCGCTCTCTCTTTCTCTCTCTCTCATTTTGCTCTCTCTCTGTTTCTCTCTATGTCTCTGTCTCGCAGACAAAACCCAGCTGATTATACTCTAAGCCTGAGCTGCAGAACAAATCACAATATGGAGCTGAAAGCAGAAGTCTTTGTTGTGAGAGATGGAATAAGCTTGGAAGGAGAGAAACAGACAGAGCAATAATGCAAAAAGCAAAAGGAAAGGAAGATGTGTACAGAAGGAGAAACTGAATAAAAAAAAGGGGGGGGGGGAGAGCGAGATCAAGAAAGGCCGCTGGAGGAAAGAAGGATGCAGGAGGGAGGAGAGGGAAAAAAATGAGGGATTAGGCTACAGAAGGAGGTTTTGGTTAGGATTGAGGGTGTAGGTGTGAAAGAGACAGAGAATGAGATTAGACCGGAAAAGCAGGCAGTGAGAGAGCGAATTATGAGGTTCAAAGCCAAGAATAGGATAGATAGAGAGAAATGGGGACAGGAAAAGGAAATAAAGGAAAGATCGGAGAAATGACAGAAAGGTAATGAAGAGAAGAGAGTTATAAAGGATTATGTATTATTTATAGGCATGGCATTTTTTAAAACTGTATTCGACTGGCATCGGGTACGATTCCTCAGAGAGAGGAAGAGAGTTTTAATTTTGGCTCTGTGAGACTGTGAGATAGAGATAAAGCAAAGGAAAGTAGGAGAAGAAGAAGAAGAATCTGTCATCTCCAGCAAGGCATATCTCTACGGAGTTTACTGATTATGTGAAGCTAATGAAAGCACACACATGCACAGTGTAGAAAACTCAGTGATTATTAGGACTTCATTTTCAAAGGCATACAGATGACTCACACATGCACACTTAGACTCACTCAAGTAGTCAACACATTATACTTCAGGTGGTCTGAACAGATGTGTCGGTAATCATTGGAAATTGGAGAGAGGGAATGAGGAATGTGATAAGAAGACGAAGGAAGAAAGGGTCAATTAATACAAAGTGGCTCGCACTTTTTCACCAGATGGGAGAATAAAAGAGAGGAGGAGTTCTGAGAGAATGGGTAGACGAGGCGGGAGTTTTCCTGTATTTTTTTTTTTTGTCTCTTACGCTATTCACATCTCTTCCCAATCGTCTATGTTGTTGTTGGTCTGTCGGCTTCTTGCCACAGTGGATTATCACACAGAACCTTACCACTGAGCCACTCTAATCTCATCCCACTCGTGTGTGTACAGTTATAAAATGCACTTTAAACATATGTACAAAAGCTGCTGCACTTAACTACACTTTTCTACTACACACGTAATTACACTTCCCCTGAAATATAATCATTCAATATAATCAATCATATGCTTGAGAGCAACATTCTCATCTGTGAGTCATTCAGTAGAGTTTTTCTTCAAATGTACATTTTTACAATGTACATGTTTAACTTAATCCTGTTACCTGATGAAACGCTTCCTTGCATCACATTTTCAGCAGGAAGTTGCATCACCTAACCAAAAATTATGTTCTGCTTTTTAAATTATTATAAAGAAATAACTTAATTCATGTCCTTAACTCAAGTTCCATTAACGGGGATACTTTATATATTGTACATTTGTAAGGTCGATGCTGAAGCCTGGCACTGTTCCTTATTTTAGAGACCTATAAATTGTTGTTCTTGCTGTTGCCCACTGGCAGTGTACGTGCAAAGGCATACTTTTCCTAGATGTGATGTTGAAAATATTATGGTTTAAGAGTTACAGGCACTAAACGAAACAGCAACTGCAGAATTATCCATATACATAGACTTTGCACTGTTTGTTAATGCACAATAGTTCAAAAGTTACACATTGTAAGATTAAATTTGACCACCTAGTGAGGCGCACTACTGTATGTGATGAGCAATTCATGTATGAAAATGTTTCCTCTTGCTCCCAGTTTTCCAGAAGAAAAGCTTCATAGATGTGATAACCTGGTCATTCAGGTCATCAGCTGACTTCCTTTTATTGCCACATAACGTTGCTGAGCCTAGACCTGACCAACTGAAGCAACCCCGGATTATAATACTGCCTCCAGAGGCTTGTGCAGTGGGCACTATGCATGACCGGTGCACTGCTTTATCTGCCTCTCTTCTTACCCTGACGCAGTCCATCGCTCTTTAATACAGTCAGGCTGAACTCATTAGACCACATGACCTTTTAGACTAATAGTCTGACTTTGTCTGAAATGTGAATTTCTTTTTTTACCTGCCCACTGTGATACAAGTGAAAACGATGCTATCTATGGTACCTTGTGCTACTGTGTTATGTTGGCTTTGTACGTTAGTGTTGGGTTTGGTGTTGAGGACGTTGTCTTTTGGTGCCTTCATTAGAATGTTTCTTTTAGAGAAAACCATGCTTAAGGGTTTAACTTGTAACAAACTTTTGAAACACATGGATGGAAGTGTATAGTGTATGTTTGTGTGTGCGTGCATGTGTGTGTGCATTGTCTGTGTGTGTGTGTGGGGGGGGGGGGTGATGTGTGTGCACAGGCTGTAACTCAGCCCTCTAATCCGTTCCTGGCTACTGATGGTGTGGATTTACTGTACCCTGTACTTGGCATTCTCCCAGCCCCCTAAATCCAATTTGCCTACATCTCCCATAATTCACCACTATTTCTCAGTGACGCATTACACCCACCCTGGCGTGGCCTTGTTTATTTATTCTGTTTGCTTTTTATTTATTTATTTGTTCTTTCGAAAATGATGGCCTGTCTTTCTCGCACTTGAGTCCAACAAATTAGGGTCATTTTTCACCATGCCGAGAGGACGTCGTTGTGTATCTGAGAGCGGTTTTACCTCATTGGTATGTCGCCCCCATCTGGCTGAGACATTAAGTACACCCGAATTTGATTTTCTATTTTCTATTTTTTTTTTTTCCCTTGTTAAATTTATATGCTTATCAGAGCAGTCGCGCATTGATCTCTTTACCTGCCGGTTTAACCCATTTCCGAGGATGTTAAGTGCACTTGTTTTATCGTGACTTGATTTTAATGGGGTCATGATTAATCCGTCTCCTACAGGTCTTTGTGTTTTTCTGCTGTGCCTCGTCAGAAGCTTAATAGCTTACCCACGATGCACCTATCACACCAATTTCCCAAGACATTACTAATGAAGCCTGTGGTTTGTATTGTACCGCTTACAGCCGTGGACAACTCGACAGCCATTTGTCTCCTGTTGTAGGATACGCTTTCGGCGTCTCCCTCTTCCATCACGAGGGCATGGGATCGGCCGTTCAGATTTTGCCGTTAATCTTGCCTATTCATTTCAGTCATTTAGACAGTGAGGGGGCAGATGCTGTCGAGATTTGAGCAGCCCCTCAATTAGGCATGTTTTTTGCATGATTTCCCAGGCAAACTCGCACCACCTACTTTTGTCACCGATTCCATGAGGTTGGTTCCTGATTGGCCGGAAAGTCTTTCATCATGATCCCTTCCCTGCCAAGGCTTCACTTGATGTATAGAACAATTAGGGCCCATTAAAACAATAGCGGCCCAGTCAGTAGGTGCCAAAGTGCTGACTAATAACAGTCATTAAAATGATCATCGTAATGACTGTGGCATTGGCGATCACCCAAATATCAATCACAATACTGATGAGTGGAATAGACGTCGTAATGGCCGAATTACTGCGACAGTTGTTGGGAGGATAAAGGTCTGTCAGACTTTCTTTTTCATGCTCACCCATTTTCATCCTTCTTTCCTTCTTTTTTTTTTTTTTATTTTAACTCAATACCTCGCCTGACAATGTTTTATTACCCTTCAACCCTTCCATGGTGAATGCAGTGATATGGTCCCTAAACCTGATTAAGTCGGACTAAATCGAATTTAAATGAAGTCAGAGGAGCAGGACGAATAGTGATGGGAGATTCGCACTGCCAAATATCACTCCGCTATAGCCTGTTCTTTCGCTTCCCTTCGTTATTCCTTATTCCTTATTCCGCCTCTGTAGTTTTTTTTTTTTTTCCTTTCCTCCCCTCGGCATACGCACTCATGAAGGACATGAACGAGACATTTATGGCTCTGTAGGCGTACGGCTACATCAGCAGTTCTTGTGGAGTGACAGCTCTTGATTGCCGCCTCTGACGGTGTGCAGCTTGAGGGATATCCAGAGAAAACACCACCTGGTGTGGAGGATAACAGGTGCACTAGCAATATGCTCAGCTTACCTGGGGTATTAAGTCGCGTACGTTTCCTGTTCGGGTCCCACCTCAGCATTGCTCCATAGTCGTTAGCTGATTAATTTGCCCTTAAATAAGCCAGTGAGCTCGGGTGGTTAGATGGGAGAAATGGCCTCAAGAGCGAGTAATCTTAACAAGAACATCTTGATGACCAAAATCTATCAAATTCTACAGATGTGTAAACATCTTGTCTTGTTCGTGGGCTCGGCTATAACATCAGGCCTCATCAGATCTGCAGTAACAGATTTAGACCCATGATCCGTGCGAAGATTCATTGTTTTTTGTTTTTTTTCTTTCTCAGAGACCTGTGTGTCAGCGCTGCAGATAATTGCATTTCGCCAGAGCTTCACATCCTGGGTCTTTATTCGTGCGGCCAGGCTAATGGCACGCTGTGCACGCTCGCGAAAGCCGCAGCCAGACGCTGCTTAGTTGAACATTAGCAATGCAGCACTGGCTTCAGCAAATCCTCGCAAAAGCCCAGAATATGGAAATGCAAAATGCCATGTGCCAGTGAGCACATTAGAGGTGTGCGGCTGCCAGCGTCTGTGTTGAAGGGGAAACCGGTTCAAAAAGGACCAGTGCACCAGTTTTCACTGATTCTCATGATCTAGTTTCTTGAAAGCTTCCTCAAAAACTGGAGTATTTATTTTTGTTTCATGCCAAGCTTTTAGTCTGGAACTGAGGAATTATAAGCAACAGGTAGCCTATTGTATGGGCAGAACAACAACAACTACTGGAAATTCACTGACAAAACCTACAACTCCAAAAGTTTTGGTACCTCTCAACGGACTTATTATAGCGAAGTAACATTACACTTTTTTTTTTCCTTCAAGAAAGAGCTAGCTCTGAGTATTATTATAAGTTGAGGGATAATCTTTACAAGACAATGTTTGTTCTGTACGCTGTTTGTTTGCTGTTATAAAAATGGATTATTTATGATGGAAAGCTGTGCGAACAGACTGAAGAGACTGTCAGCCCACACTTATGGAGAAAAATAACAATTATGATTCTGAGCTAAACAACATGTAATTGATGCTCTCTCTCTCTCTCTCTCAGCACGGGGCCAGGCGGTGCAGGCTGAGAATGTGACAGTTCTCGAGGGCGGCACAGCGCAGATCTCCTGCCGCCTACAAAACTATGACGGCTCCATAGTGGTCATCCAGAACCCGCGCAGGCAGACGCTGTTCTTTAATGGCACACGAGGTGAGCGCAACATGACCTCGGAAGTCAGGAGTCATCTAATCCACTTGTCATGCGGCTAAACATTCAATCATTTGTATAGTAACAAAAGAAAACGGCTTTTGCTTGAAGGGAAAACGTAGAGTGAAAAGGTGTTAATGAATTTTTTTTTGAAAGCATCCACAGTAGTTAGTGTGTGCAATTTTGTTCCACACCATGCTTTCAGTCTGGAACTGAGAACAAATTATGGCCAATAAGGATTTTTCTGTGAGAGCAATTCCAACAACCAAAAAGTGCAGTAACAAAGCCTTCCCCCAAATGGGCGAAAAATGATCCTATACAATCACACTTGAAGCTGCACAGTGTCACTCCGCCCTCGTGTCTACGATCACATCGCAGCTGTTCTGATATTCAGCACAACAGCACAAGCTCGAGAGTGATATTACTTTTATATCAGCCGTAACCTTATGTTTAATATCGAGTCTGTCCCCTCCTTGTGGCAATGTCCTGTGTGTTTTGACACCTTTCTATGGACACCAGCATTACCCTTTTCAGCAATTAGAGCTGCAGTAGAACTCAGAGTACATGGACCAGCCTTCACTCCCACTGAGCCTTGGCTGCCCATGACCCTTTTGCCGGTTCACCGGTTTTAATTCCTTGCACCACTTTTGGAAGGTCCTGCCCTCTGCAGACGGGGAACATCCCATCCCGTCACAATTTGGTCGTTGTCAAAGTCAATCAAATCCTTACGTTGCCCATTCAACACATCAACTTCAGTGACAAAACGTTCACTTGCAGCCTAATAGAGCCAGCCACTTTCATGTGCCGTTAGCACGAGATATTTTAACTGTAGCTACTGTAATAAGGGCCAAATTGTGATGGCTAGATGACCGAGTCAGAGTCACTCCAAGACTGCAGTGGTCAGGACATACCAAAAGTGCGTGCTGCAAAGATGGAAAACCGATGAACTAGTGACAGGGTCATGGGCGGCCAAGGCTCACTATTGCACATGGGGAGCGAAACCTAGCCTGATCCAATGAAAGATCTACTATAGCTTTAATTGCTGAAAAGGTTAATGCTGGTGTCCATAGAAAGGTCTGAAAACACAGTGCATTACTGTTTTGGTGGCAAAAGGGAGAACCTACTCAATATTAATCATAATGTTATGGCTGCTCGGTCTACAACAGTTCCATAAGTGTCATTTATTATCATTAGATTATGATTTGTTTGGTTATTTAACCAGTTAATTTGCTCCGCCAACAAATATCCTTCCGTGGATATTGGCCCTATAACCTAGCTTTGACCTCAGACCTGTGTAATTAACAGAGATGAGATTAGGTTTCAATTCTTCCTGGTACTGTATAGCATAGCATATAGACCATGGAGGTGATGGACAGTTTTCAGAACTTTTGAGATTGACTTGATATTTCCACTTATTCTGCTTTAGGCTTTAGAATATCAGCTAAATTCTGGGTTCTGGTGTTAAATCCAAAATAGCGTTAAATGGAAAACTAGTCCACTACGTAGGGTATAATTTAGAAACCGTTGTTCCAAACACAAAGTAGAGCCCTAGATTAGGATTTGGAATCTGGATTTAGCCATGAACAGAACAACACAGACAATTCAGAGGCAATTCGGAATGAATTAGAAGCAGTTACTAAGAAGCCAAAGATTTGTTTCATAACATAACATTATCAGATTTTTATTTTTTTTCTGAAAGTGCTTCAACGACTAGTTTTCAGTGTGGGTTTGGTCAGACAGCTGCTCTCCCCTCAGTACCAATCCAACTTTCACCCAAGTTGCAACCAACAGTTAGTGTAATTAACTGTTATTAGAACACCTGTGACACGGCATGATACATATGGTTAAACATCCCAGTTCTGTTGTGCTCGTGGAATGGCTCTCGTCCAATCAGATTACTCGGTCAGAAAGAACTGTTGTATAATTAACATTGCAAACGCTAAAGCTTATTTATCAACCTTTTTTTTTTTGTTTTTTTGCAAAAGCCAAATCAAACTATGTATTTCCACTGGATTTCTAAAGGATCATCTTTGCGCCGTTGTTTTGATGAATACCAATCATCAGTAAATTAGCAGACACATGGTGCATTTCCATGCTGCCTAGGAAACTCAATAGAAGGCAAACAACAGCAAAATCGGCTGCCAAAAACGAC
Source organism: Clarias laeviceps (assembly GCA_030014305.1). Taxonomy (NCBI): domain Eukaryota; kingdom Metazoa; phylum Chordata; class Actinopteri; order Siluriformes; family Clariidae; genus Clarias; species Clarias laeviceps. Next base: position 7,450,260 of record JAQMYJ010000033.1, read on the forward strand.
AGAAAAAGAGAATTAGTCCTAAGTTAATTAAACCAAAAAGAAAAACGGTTTGTCATGAAAATAGGGGGAAAAAAATTACTGTCATCAGATAATAATAAACACTAAGCATTTCACAATGGAAAGCATATTTTTATTGAAAGAAAAATGAACCATTATTCTTAGTCTAGAAATATCTTCGCCGATGTCTTTTTTGGAAAAGCATATGGCTGTGTGTCATATAGGAGCTGCGTAGCACAGCTGGAAATATACAGCACAAGGTAGCTTGAGATAAGGTAGATCACTTCCTATTATCACCTCGTCGTGTTTGTACTAAAATGTTGCACTGCATTAAAAATAATAATAATTATGCCATGGAAAAGACAATGAAAATCTTTTAAATAATTGCAGTGGGTCGTAATTTATGGATTTATTTAGCCTTGTTTTTTTTTTTTCACATTCTTTTCCAGCATTTCTTTAGGTAATTCCTTTAATATGAAACAACTGGGTTTCAAAAGGTGGCACAGTGGCATAGTGGGTAGCACTGTTACCCTTCACCTTCAGGGTCTGGGTTCAATTCCCAGCTTGGTGTCTGTGTCTGTGGAGTTCACAATTTCTCTCCATGCTTGATGGGTTTCCTCCAAGTACTCTGATTTCCTCCAACAGTAAAAACACATACAGATTAGGCTTATTGGTGTTTTTCAGATTGTCCGTAGTGTGTGAATGAACGTGCATGTGTGTGTTTTACGATGAATTGGCACCCCGACCAGTGTGTACCCCGCCACATGCCATAAGTCTCCTGGTATAGGCTCCAGGCTCTCCATGACCATGTATACAGGATAAAGTGGTATAGAAGATGAGTGAGAGTGAGTGAGTGAGTGAGTGGGTTTGACCTAAAAGTTTCATTCAATTTCTATGTGTACATTACATTCACAGTCGTTTAACGTACACTCATTATGCAGAACAGTTTCACATGCGCTCATCATGAATATGAATGTCATGGCAGGATCGGGCTTGCAGTGATTTCTTTACCTGGTCTTTTCCTCGGGCAGACTGATTATATAGCAAACATCTTGAATAGAAGAAAGCCGCAAGTGCACAAATTTAAATTTATGTTGGGGCCAAAAAAAGATTTAAAAAATGCATACAACAATCCCAGTATGTGGTTAATGGTCCCATAGCAAGTTTCATCTTTTTAGCAGATGCTTTCAATTGCCATCAGCAAGCTTCTGGCAGGATTTTGTTTATTCTCCTTGACAGAATTGATAGAATTTGTTGGTTTCCTGGCACAGACCTGTCTTGTAAACACAGTCGACAGATTTTCAATAGGGTTGAGGCTCCAAAAGCTTAATTCTAGTCTGCTTTATCCATTCCACAACCAGCTTTGATGTGTTTTTAGGATGATTGTCCTGTTTGAACACTTAATCGTGTCCAAGTTTCAACCATCTGATGATTTGAGGTTCTGCTGAAGATTTTTGCACTAAGTCCTCCTTCTTCATGATTCCATCCACAGTCCAACTGGCAGCAAAACAACCTCAAAGCCTGATGCTAACACCACCTCTATGTTTAACAGTTGGTACGGTGGTACACTTTTCCAAGCAAAAACTGTTCTTATGTTGGCACAGAGAAGCTACAAGCTATAGTTAATCAAGAGTTCTTAGGCTTGGAAATTAAAAAAACATTTAAGACATTCAGCTCCACTGCATTTGTAATCTAAATGAGTGTATACACATTTTTTGACCCTGTATTGATATCAGAAAACCCAAAATAAATTAACCCTTGTGCTTCAAATTCTTGGGTTTTGTTTTTCTACTAGTAAAAATGTATGTTGTACTGTACCATCATTCTGCCCCGGAAAAGAACAGTTCAAAGGAATCATTAAAAGCTCAATATTGCCATGATATTCATATTTATGATGTGTATGTAAAATTCTGACTGTAACTGAAACAATAATCTTTTAAAAGTTTAACGCATAATCTGTATCTACTGTATATACTTAGTAACTTTATTGCAGATTATAAGATTTGCATCCATTGAATTAAGGTTTAAAGTAGTCACATCTTCTCATGTATAAATTTATACTCTGGAGCATTGGGTAGCATATGAGCATTATAGATGTTTTATGAATACCATATTTCTTGATTAAATGCCTTTATGCATGATTGATGAATAAATCAGTTCATATCTAGCTCGATATGCGAGACCTATGGATTTAAATAAAATATTTAAAGTTTTTTATTACCTGTTTTTTTTAATAGTACCTGATGATAAAAATAATTATTTTATTCCCCTTTTTATTAATAAAGGTATTATCTGTTAAAATCATGGGTCATTTTAAAAATTAAACTGTATAGTTTCTATATTATAATGCTTTAAAAAATCACTCAATGCATTGATTATTACTGGTATTCATAAAGAATTCCAATGATGATGATATTATTATTATTATTATTATTATTGTGTATTCATTATTAAAGATAATAATATTTTTGTTTGCATTAAAAGATAGGAAGCAGTAGTAATAGGGATTGAAGTACTGTAGAGGTGTGGTAGTAGTGGTCATGGTAGTAGTATTATATTAGTAGTAGAACATAGTAGTATTCTTGTAGTAATGTATTAGTAGTAGCGGATAATAGTAGTAGTAGTAGTGTAATAGCAGTTGTCATAGTGGTACCTGTATAGTAGCTGTGGTATAATAACAGTAAAAGTAGTAGTATGGTAGCAGTAGAAGCAGTAATAATATAATAGTATTCTGATGATGATGATGATGATGATGATCATTAGTAGTAGTAGTATGATAGCAGTAGAGTATTGGAGAGCAATATAGTAGAAGTAGCAGTAGTAGTAGTATATTAGTAGTAGTATTGTAGAAGTAGTAAAGTATCAGTAGTATAATGGTAGTAGAAGTAGTAGTAGGGTAGAGGCAGATTATTATTATTATTATTATTATTATTAGTTGTTGTTGTAGTAGTAGTAGTTGCAGTAGGAAGAACTCTAGTTGAACCAAGATAGGTGTACGATTATTACCTTGAAAATTAATAGCTGCTTTACTGTTTTACTGCGACAACAGTGATGAAGTGATTTTGAGAGAATGGGTTCGGCTCATTTGATTGGTTCCTATCAGTCATCTTTCCACCAGTGAAATGCTTTGTAGATGGAGCTAAGCTGAAATTACACATTCCTTCCTTGACAGTGCTTTTATCATCATTTTGTCACCGTTTGTCTTGTTGAATTACTTTTAACAGATTCATTCTAAAGATCTCTTTAAAGCTTTGATTTCCTTCTCTTTTTTTTTTCTGTCACTCTCACACAGTTTTGCATTTCTTTTAAGTTGCTGTGCCTTATCACACTCTGGCATCCCATTTTGTTACAACAGCTTAGTCCTATCTAAAGGAATGAGAACACCAGGAGGGGAAAATTCAGCTGATTAAATGTTAAAGTTGATTAAATGTAAATAGAGTGGGGTTCAAAAAGTTCAAGGTGAAGAACAAAAATAAGTAACGGTGTAAGCCTGTGCTGATCCGCGTTGTTCATTTCGATGGCACTGAATCACCTCTAATTTGCAGCTCTATTTTTCCTATTAAAAAAAGTGTTTGGGCTATTAATATCAACCGATCCACAGCGAGAGAGTGTCAGCTCATGGCTGGTCTAAATGCTCTGAGAGCGTCTCGCTTCACTAACTAATGGATTTTGATGGCGGGTTTTAAATGAATGGTGGAGCAGAAATATCCCTTCAGCCCTGTAAGCACAGTGACCTATCAGGTCTGTGTATTTCCCCTGAGGCTGTTCCGATTGGCTGACCATGAGCGGTATGCAAATGAGGCGTGACTAAAGGTGACACAGGCTTAAACAATGCTTTGACATTTCGCTGCCATTTAGCATGTGAGAAGGCATTTATCTGTTTTAGAAGAGCCTCTTCTCGGTGTTAAACAGGGTTGAATGAATAGGTTCACTCTGATACAAGCCTGTTGTTACACATTAGTCACTTGCTTACTGACTCCCTTAGTTTCACGGTACCTCCCTTACACACTCCCTCAGTATGCACCTCGTTCGGGTAACTACGATAGCGAGCATAAGTATCCGCCCTCTTTGAACTTTGTCCTCATTTTGTATTGTTAAATGTACCTATTTAAGATTATAAGTCATACACAAACTTGTCCACATATATTGTTCTATATAGCAATAAAGCTGGAAATTAATTTACAGTGTACTGTAGATGTTATGATTGCAAAAGTATTTACAGTGGGACCTCAGCATCAAATTTAAGATTTGTAAGATTTTGGTGAGTTCTTAAGGTGAAATTTCATATTGCGAAACACATTTTTCCATAAGAAATAATGTAAATGCAGATAATCCGTTCCAGCCACCCAAAAATATTACTAATGTTACCAATTTCCAGCATTATAATCATATTTTTGTATATAAAAGAAATGTAAATAAAGTCAAATATGATAAAATAGAACCTTAAATAAACCTTACTTAAACTTTAATTAATGATTCCTCTTGGCACTGGCTGCTTTAAAACAAAACTGAAAGGGGCTGCCTTTTCTTTTTGATACCGTGAGACCCATGGTGCTAAATTTTGCACAAAATTTAAATCCTCTTTGCTTGTCATTCCAGTGTCGCAAACAAGGTTTGAACTGCTCCCGGACGTAATGTACGCGCAATTTAGCCGGTGTTTGGTTCGGCTCATTCGTTCACTCGTGTGTCGAGAATGCTTCATATTGTGCGACAAATTTATTGCAAAGTTTTAGGACTTCAGGCAAAAATTTTACAACTGTACTCCTTTTGTTCTGAGATGCCTAAACTGAGATGCAACCAGCTCCCATAACCTTAACAAACAGAATCCCGAAGGCTAAAAAGCGATCCGAAGTAGAAAACGTTCTAGATCTTTGTCTCTTAATAAACCTCAAACTGCAGAACGACATTAAATCTGATAATAAAAAGCAGAAAGAATATAGTATCAAAGAATAAAGTAAAATACTGTACAACCATGCCTAGGAGGTCGTCTACCGAAAAGTCAGTAACCAGGTAGCAGGCAGAGGGCAAAGAAGCAAACTCTCTAAAGAAGCAAGCTCTGAATACCTACACGTACCTAATTTACCCATTTATTCACTCCTACACTCAGCCGAATCACAAACTGGAACACTACCTAACCTCTGTCCTTCCCTCAGTCATTAACTCTCTGTCTATGACCTCTTTATGCAGTTAGTTACTCCCTCAGACATCACTTTACTTTCTCTCAATCAGTCACTCTATCACTGAATCGTCACTCCATCAAAAAAGTACGCAAATGACCCCACTCACTAAATCACTCAGTCACTCTAATAGTCCATGACACCTTTGACCACACACTCCCATTCCCACTGCATCACCATTTCACTTAATCCTCTCAGTCATGGCATTGTTCACTCAGTCCCTCACTCATCCCCTCAGTCATTCCCCTGCTCCCTCCCTTGTCCGTTCACTAATACTCTCCTGACTCCAGACTTCACTGACTCCTTCATTTCTTCCAGTAATTCTTTATTCGCCAGTTCAGCCACTCCTTCACTTCTCGTCTCATATGTTCAATTCCTCTCTTGATCACCTACTCATCTATTCACTGTCTGCAATGAAGTACTGTATTTTGCTCAGTCATACCCTCTATCACTCAATCGCTATCTCATTGTCCATATCTTGTAGTTCTACTGCCCAGCATTAACGCCAAAAACCTTTAAACACGCCATTTAAGCCTGAAACGAATACTGGATAGAAAATAAGGACTGAAAATGGGAAAAGCATTTTCCCTGTTTTTGTGCCAGATGTAGCATGATGTCAGAGCAACGTAAACGCAAGAGACAATGTAAAAAAACATACAAGATAAAATGATTATATATGAATGAGAAAACAGCAAGCATTGAGCACCTTGAAGAGCCTGGTATTTTTCAGATGTTGGACGAACGTATTAAGGCAACATATGCCATGTGTTATGGTTCTCCCAGGTGATGTCGCTAATGAGTTCTAGCCTATCTGCCTGAAGAGTTGTGCTAATTAGTTGAAAAACTAGTGAAAACTGTCTATGTACCAATGGTATTCAACTTCTGGAGCCATGGCCTGGGTCATCTCCGGACCTGAACCCGATAGAAAACTGTTGGAGTGGTGAAGAAGTCAAGAAACCTTCTTCTGTACATCATCTCCAGGAAGCAGTCAAGCAAGTAAGGATTGAGCGAATGAGGACTGCAGACTGCAGGTTTTCTAGCATGAAGGACTTCATACTGACTATTGATTCCTTATTTAAAAAAGAAATTGAGAATGTCATTAAAACATAAAATTTCGTTTTTGTCTCAATACTTTTGCCCTGCACTGTATTACTGCATCAATAACTCTAGTTGTAATTATCACATTAATCACTACAAATGCGGGTAAATTTAATTTCCTTCGGCTTCCTGCTTTATTAATTGCCACTTGCTCCTGCACATCCTGTTATTTAGCATTTCCTTTTAATGCTGTGCACCAAGAGATACCTCTGCACACAACTTACTGTAGCTGTGAGATAGTAATTAAAAGTTCCCATATTAAACTCAGGAATTTCTAAGGGTGTCTGTGTGTACTGGTGTGTGTGTGTGTGTGTGTATATGTATGTGTGTGTGTATATGTGTGTGTGAATGTGTATACATACGTGTGTGTATACGTTTGTGTGTGTGTGTACTGTATATGTATGTGTGTGTGTGTACGCATGTGTGTGTGTGCATGTGCATACGTGTGTGTGTATGTGTATATACTGTCTGTGTGTGTGTTTGTGTATATGTATGTGTAGGTGTGTGTGTGTGTGTGTATATGTGTGTGTATGAGAGTGAGTGAGAGAGAGATTTTGAGCAGTGGAATTAATAAAATAGTGCTTATATTTTGTTCATTTAAAATGAAAGGGTAAATGGTTACATCTTGGATCAATGAATACTCAGCTTCCTAAATGTATCAATCTTGTCATATTTATGCTTTAATTATTTAGACCTAAAATAAATGCGTGTCTTAGTAACATGTCACACTGAGCTTGAACCGAAGTCCACTTTATTGTTCAAAAATCTCACTGACACTTTAATGTGACTATAATACAATGTCAACTTATAATACATGTTTTGAGCTACTGGTACACGTAAAAATAATAATGATGAAATAAAAAAGCCTCTCTAAATCTCTAATCCATTTTGGAGGCAATAATTATAGAACAGAATAGATTATATAACAGGTAGTTCTGACCGAGTTTGGACGAGAGTAATTCCAAGAGTGGTGACAATGGAGCATAACCACACTAACTGTGTTTGTTACTCTCCATCACAAGCATTAATTACACTGTGGGGTGAGAGCATGGGCGAAAGTAGGTCTGTGTGGTACGATGTACTGGAAACAGGTGAGAACGGTTCCTGATGAAACCCACATTCAAAACTATTCGAATGATATCTTAAAGTGGAATGAGTGAAAATATAAAGGAAGTTTAAAGGAAGTTTCTCAGGACTGTCCACCACCTCCATGGTTTATTCTCCTCACCTTTTGCCTATGTTGTTCCAGAATCAATTTAAAACTACTTTCTCACTGTTAATTACCATAACTGTCGGACGTCAGCTTCTCCAGTCATGGTTGGTTAGTTCCGCCAGTCACGAAAGAACAAAGAATCTGTGTTGGCTGTGCATGGCTGTGATATCTTCGGTGCTCAGGCTACACTCTCATGGCTACAGTTGCATCACAGCCGTGGTATTATTCAGCACAACAGCACTCCCTCTCGTGTGATATTGCTTAAATAGAAAATAATACACAATAAAGGCATTCTATTCTATTCTATTCTCTAATTATTAAATACAAAATGCATTCCTTATTTATTTATTTATTTATTTATTTATTCAGTTTTGAGTGTATTAATACAACATATATAAAAATAAATTTAATCTGATATTATATGATGGTCACATCTGAGTATCAGTGAGATGTTAGTGCAATAAAATTACGCTTACATTTTGATGCTCAGTGTTGAAGCTTAGGTTCAAGCTCAGTGTCACATGTTATTAAGACACGCCTCTGTTTTAGGCAAACTCCTACCTACATGCACTGTATAATTCTTCCATAATTAGAGTTTGATGGAGATAGATTGTAATAGCTAGAGTTATCATTAGCAAAGGCTGTAATAATAAAGCCTACAGTAGTTATGACTCTCTGAACACACAAAGCCTCGTTGTAATTATGTGTAAAGATGTTGGGGGCGTGTCTATAGAGACCAATCCAAAATCCAAAGAAACATTTCCGACATAATTTTCTGTATGATTTGTACTAGAACGAAATGAAAAATATTTAAGTTTAGTTTGTAGTTTGCGTCACTCAGTTCCACTTTCAACCCCTTCCACAAGCCCTGAGTCCCTGTGTCAGTGCCACGCCCATTCAGGATTTAGCTCATCGTCTCGCTTAATGCCCACTTCCCCGTTTATTTCACACACACTCTCCACTTTATTCCTCCATATCAGCCTCTCATTCCCACAGCCCCTCTGCTCCCTGCCTTCCTCCCGCTCTCATTCACTTCTTATCACACTTATACCTTCATTTCCTTCCTTCCACCCACACACAATGCCTTTTTCCGTCGCTCGCTCTCTCACTAGTTTAAACTCCCTCGCAACGGACCGAAAAACATAAATAACCGGGACACAAAGGTCGGGAACAGTCGAGCACATCTCAGGGCTCCAATTATTGTATATTTTGTGCATTGCACTGATTGCTTTGAGACGCTACATGCGAACAGGACAGACGTGCGTTTCTGCTGAACTGCGCCCGGCAGAAAAACAGAAGGCCACTCGGGAGAGTCTTAGCCTTCAGTCAATATATAATGAGCCTACGCTCACTGCCACAGCTTACAATGGCTGTTCCACTTATCATTATTTGTTATTATTCTCAATTTCTGACTATTGATTTTTTTTTCTGCTTCTTTACTAAAGGAAAACCTGTTTTTTTCTCCTTCACCTTTCTTATTCCTCTGTCCCTTATTCTGTTCTTCCTGCAGGGTATTGATTACTTGTGTCAGCTCTTTTGCAAGAACATGTGCTTAACCTGTTCTTTCCCGTATTGCTAAGAGCTTCTCTCCTCCACTCTCTCTACCCTGTTCCCCCGCGCTATGCTTCTCCCTTCTTCTGTCTCCATTCCCGTCTTCTCCTCTTGTTGTCCACTCTCCTCCTCTGTTTTCTCCACTCACACTGGTATCCCACCTTTTCCTTTCCACTCCTCCGCTCCCCTCTCCTCTGACCACCCCTCTCTCTCTCTCTCTCTCTCTCATCTCACCCCTTAATACTGTCTCCCTTTTGCTTTTCCTTTTCTCCTTCCCTCTCATCTGCCCTCCTCCCCTCTATGATCCTTTCCTCTCCTCCGCTCTGCTTTCCTCCACTCTCTTCTGATCCCCTCTCTTCTTCTCCCATCCCCATTTCTTCAACACTCTCCTATTAATCCCTCTTATCCCCTCTTCTCCCTTCTCCTTTCCACTCCTTCCTAATTAGAAGTGGAAAGGAGGCTTAGTGGTAAGCGCTGCCACCTTACACCTCCAGGGTCCAGGGTCGATTCCCGCCTCTGGTCTGTGTGCATGGAGTTTGCATGTGCTTGGTGGTACTCTGGTTTCCTCCTACAGTCCAAAGACATGCAGTTTAGGCTAAATGGCGTTCCCAAATTGTTCGTAGTACTGTATATGAATGATAATCAGGTGTACGACGGCTATATCTCCAGGGTAGGTAGTATCTGTCGCCCGGTGTGCCGGTGTTTCTTCTTTTCCCATCTCCACATTACTCTTTTTCTCTCTTCTCTTATCCTCTCCTTCTATCCTTCCCTCTAGACTCGTCCCCTCTTCTTCCTTCTCCCCTCCTCTCCTCACCTACAGTACCCTTCCCTCTTTCCTCTCCTCTCCCGTCCTCTCCTGTTCCTTTTATATCGGCTCATCTCTGAGCTTTTCTCATTTCCTTTATTGCCTTGCTCCTGGTTTTGCGTCACCTCCTTTATGACGGTCGATAATCCCTCCGTTTTGTCCAGGACCCAATACTGTGGCATCTCATCTTCATCTTTGAGACTGCCTTGCTGGCTCTGTGCCATATCGTCCCTTTAAATTCGGTTCTGTCCCCCTTATCTTTTACTTTATTTCAATATCCATCCCTTCTTATTTACCAGATGTCCTTCCTGCACATCAACTTACTGTAGATCTAAGCCTGTACTCTCTGCCTCACTTTTTCTCTAATTAGATAGACGGATAGATGGATAGATAGATAGATAGATAGATAGATAGTTAGAGAGATAGAAAATGCAGTTAAGTCATTGTAATAGAAGTGGTAAAGCATTTCTATAAACAACTTCATCTATACAAGAGATGTACGATTTAAATATTTGCCTCTCCTTATCTTCGTGTTCAGTCGTCTTTCTCGCTCTGTGTTTATCTCCCCGTCTCAGGCTTTCACCGTCTTTCTCTGCCTATACATCATTTTCTTCCTCAGCTGTCTCACTTAATAAAGATGAATAACCATCTCTAATAGCAGCGTATTAGCTCGTATTAGCTTTCTTGGCATGACCATGCCACGTTTAGTGTACTGCAAGGCTTTTCTGTGTCATAACTTTTGACACGTATTCAATTATATACATTTCACACAAGGAAACTTTGACAGAAATACATTTCTATGCACACTCACAAATCAGTACTGTGCTGTCTCCATGTCTCCCTTCCATCTCTTATGCCTTACCGTTCCTCTATGCATCTCTGTTATTAAATGTTCGAGACTGAATAACTTTAAACCGCTCGGTCTGTCTCTGTCTCAGCCCTGAAGGACGAGCGCTTTCAGATGGTGCTGTTCACGCCACGCCTGGTGCGCATCACGCTGGGCAACGTGAGCGTGTCCGACGAGGGGGGCTACTTCTGCCAGCTCTACACGGACTCCACGCACCACCAGGTGGCCACGCTGTCGGTGGTGGTGCCCCCGGAGGTTCCAACCGTGGAGGTGAAGAGCGAGGCGGTGGAGGGTGGAGAGGTGGAGCTCACCTGCGTGTCAGAGAGGAGCAAACCTCCCGCTACGCTGCGCTGGGTCCGAGATCGACGGGAGATTCCTGGTTAGTGTGTCTTATATACGGGTGTGTGAGGCATCCATATTCTGTCTGAAAGTGTGTGTATGTGTGTGTGTCCAAGTCAAGATCCAAGTGATAAAAGTCTGAGAGAAGTTAATTTCCCACACACTCACTTACCCACTCACTCACTCACTCACCCACTCACTCACTCACCCACCCACTCACTTACCCACTCTCTCACTCATTCACTCACTCATTCACTCACCCACCCACTCACTTACACACTCACTCACTCATTCACTCACCCACCCACTCATTTACCCACTCACTCACTCATTCACTCACTCATTCACTCACCCACCCACTCACTTACCCACTCACTCATTCACTCACCCACCCACTCACTTACCCACTCACTCACCCACCCACTCACTCACCCATTCACTCACCCACTCACTCACTCATTCACTCACCCACCCACACATTCACTTACTCATTCACTCACTCACCCACACATTCACTCACTCACTGACTTACCCACTCACACACTCATTCACACACTCATTCACCCACCCACTCACTCACCCACCCACTCACTCACTTACCCACTCACTCACTCATTCACTCACTCATTCACCCACTCACTCACTCACTCATTCACTCACCCACCCACTCACTTACCCACTCACTCACTCATTCACTCACTCACCCACACAGTCACTCACTCACTCACTCACTCACTCACTCAAATTTACTCACTTACCCACACACTCATTCACTCACTCATTTACTCACTCACCCACACACTCATTCACCCACTCACTCACTTACCCACTCACACACTCACTCATTCACCCACCCACTCAGTCACTTACCCACTCACACACTCATTCACTCACTCACTCA
>JAQMYJ010000033.1:7462583-7478890 GCA_030014305.1 Clarias laeviceps
CTCACTCACTCACCCACACACTCACGCACTCACCCACTCACTCACTCAGTCACTCACTCACTCACCCACACAGTCACTCACTCACTCACTCACTGACTTACCCACTCACTCATTCACTCACTCATTCACCCACTCACTCACTCATTCACTCACTCATTCACTCACTCATTCACTCACCCACCCACTCACTTACCCACTCACTCACTCATTCACTCACTCACCCACACATTCACTCACTCACTCACTCACTCAAATTTACTCACTTACCCACACACTCATTCACTCACTCATTCACTCACTCATTTACTCACTCACCCACACACTCATTCACCCACTCACTCACTTACTTACCCACTCACTAACTCACTCATTCACCCACGCACTCACTGACTTACCCACTCACACACTCATTCACTCACTCATTCACCCACCCACTCACTCACTTACCCACCCACTCACTCATTCACTCACTCATTCACCCACCCACTCACTCACTTACCCACTCACTCACTCATTCACTCACTCATTCACCCACCCACTCACTCATTCACTCACCTACCCACTTACTCACTTACCCACTCACTCATCACTCACTAACTCACTCATTCACCAACCCACTCACACACCCACTCACTCACTCACTCATTTGTCCACTTATTCACTCATTCACCAACATATGCACCCACTTACTCACTTATTTGCCCACCCACCAACTCACTTACCCAATCATTTAACCACCCACTCACTAACTCAGTTAACCACTCACTCACCCACTCACCCACTCACTCACTCACACCATCTATCCATCACAAAGCTTTGTTCAGTTTTCTTTTATTTGAAGAAACACACATTAGGAAACACCCCCTGTCTCAGATTTGCTTTTATTTCAACCTGTTCTTTCTCTTCTCTGTCTGTCTGGGTTATCGGTTCTCTTTTCCTACAGAAGGTACTCTGGCTTTGTACTCTCTCCCCCTGTTGTGCACAAGTGTCTTTTTTTTGTCTTCCTAATCTCTGTCACTTGTCTGTCAAAGAATCAGCACACCTCTGTGTGTTGCTATTTTGTTACACTTTTAGCCACATCTGTCCATCTGGCCGTCTGCCTGATTGGTCCCCCGCCACACACACACACACACACACACACATGCACATGTTACACATCTACAGATAAACAGTCACAGCTGTGTGCCAGAGGCGGTACCCAGGTGCTCGTGCGTGTTAAATACTTTGTGTCCACACTGTCATTGTCTCTCTTTCTTTTGCTGCCATCACTTCAGCCTTCTCATTTCTCCCAGGTATCAGTCTGCCAACTCTTTCACCATCCCTCCAGTATGTCTATCATATGACTTTCTTTCTCAGCATGCTTTATTGGCATGACACAAAAACACTGTATTTGTCTTGAACATTCTCTCGCTCTCTCTTTCTCTCTCTCTCCATTATTATGGATTACAAAAGCAATTAGTTGTGCTAAATCCCTATTAAATACCTCATACAATGTGTGAAGGTTTTTACTTATCTGTAAAAGCAAACACAGCAAAATCCCCATGACTATTTACTCTGACCATTTTGTGTATTAGGAGGCGCGACAGGGACAGCAGGTCACTGTAAAGCAGTCTCACAGCATTGTGACTGGATGACACATTTTCTCTTTCAATCTGGCAGGTGAAACGATTATACAAGGACATTAACTAAACAGTAATACAGTCATAAATCATACCTCTCCAGCAGTTATGGTAAGGCCATTTAGGAAGATATACTACAGGTATCTTATTACTACTGTAACATGGCATTAAAAATGTGTCAGCCGTGAAAGCAGAAATAAGCAGAACTGTACATCCTCAAAGCATCTTTAATGTACTGGCAGAAACACTGATGATTACAGCATTGAAATGTGCTAAAATAAAAAAAAAATAAAAAGCAGCAATATATGAAGGACTTCACTGCAAAATAAGATGAATTTGTAGAAAAGTCTTTTTTTATTTTTATTATTTTTTTTTTTAAAGTTGATAGAAAATATTTTCTGCGCATAGTTTCTCATAGTTTATTCGGGGCACAAGGGTGTCAAAAAACATAAATGACAAAATACTGTATGAAAAATGTTTTGGTTGTATCAGTGAATTTTTTATGAAATTGCAAAAAGCTATAAATTCACCTCCCACGGTTTTTCACACTCGAGAAATCAGCCTGCAGTTGTGTTTCTGACCATGTGAATATGCAATTTAGTATCAATAATATATTGGTCTCATTATACTGTACATCTGAGCAGTTGAGGTTTAAGTTGCTCAAGAGCCCAACAATGGCTTGGTGATGGTGGGGTTTGAACATCCCAGCCTTCTCGTTTCTCCCAGGTATCAGTTTGCCAACTCTTTCACCTTCCCTCCAATATGTCTCTCATACAGTATGACTTTCAATTTCATGGCACCTTGGTGAGTTTGTACCTGGGCCCTTCTGATCAGTAGTTCAAAGCCTTAAACACTGAGCTACCCGTATAATACCCGACCCAACACGTTGGCCTGCATCGAGCAAGAAAACAACTAGTGCTCAACTGACAACTTTTCAGAAGAACTTTAATAATGAAAGGAAGAGCATTTTCTTTCCACACATTGTGATAACTCAGGATTGGGACTGAACCCCTCTGGGATGATGAGAAAACCATATGTTAGTGAGGCTAATCATGGAAAAAAGCTCATGCTTTAAATGTGTCTACTTGTATAATGAGTCATAATGGCAGCAAGCTGGAACAAAGGAAAAAGGTCTGTTACTGCCAAAAACTTTGCTATTCTGAAATCTCTTGTTCCGTTCACAACGCATCATGAGCATTGTCATCATCAGCAATGCTTCCTTAGCACTGCTACAGTACAACCTTGGTTGTTGAGGCCAGTGACTTATCATAGAAGCCCATGACTGCTAGGGAAACTTCAACATTCTTTAAAATTCCATCGATTCCATTTAATTTTGATCTCAGTGGACATTAGTTTGCCTAGCCGGTTATTACACTTCACTGATCACATGGCGGAAAGAAGAAGTGATGTGATCTTAAGGGATGTGAGTCATGGTTTCCTTTGGAATGCAGTGCTGTACTGTCACTATTTGCCAATAACATGTTAAGTTCCAAACTTGTAATAAAGCAAATGTAATGGTTTCCGGATTAAAGTTTTGTTATCGACAACTTTGTGTGCCTGAGGACAATAATTTGCCAGATTGAGTCAAAAAACTGGTTAGCACATTTTCTGGTCAAACCCTTCATGTCCAGTTTGGAACTCAACAAAACAAAGTTTCGTAAATAGAGTAATTGCGTAATGTTTCGTGATTTAAGAGTGCATTAATATATAAATATACACTTATCAACAATAACATTAACATCACATAATATTAACAAATTAACACTGATTATCAAGTAAACTAAGGGCAACCAAGGCTCATGTATGCATTTGGGGACCAAATGCTAGCCTGTCCTCTTGCAGCACATCTGGCCATGATAGAAGGGCACCAGAACACCCAGTGCACCACAGCACCACAGTCGTACACGGGGCCCAGTAGGCAAAGAGCCCAGGGCTTCCAACCCAGCCTCCAAATTTACCAGATCTCAATAGGATCATGCACCCATGTGATGCACAAGACAAACAAGTCTGAACCAGGGAGGCCCAATCCCTCAACCCACAGCACCCAAAGGACCTGCTGCCAGCGTCCTGGTGCCAGACACCACATCATTAACAATTGACAAAATATACAAATATTTTAAAACCAAAATGCTTTTAAATATAAGCATATTTCCCTAATGTAATCCATAGAACCTGATCAGACCATACAATCAGATTGTAGTGACGACAGCAACACTAACAGCACAAAAATGACAATAACCGTACGAACCAACTGCTCTAATGAGCTAATTCGATATAAAATAAGTGCTATAAGTAAAATATATGTCTGGTACAATAATGCATTATTTATTATGGGATTATTTACAAAGAAAACTGATTGCTAAGTCAGGTCTACAGTGTGATGAAATATCATCACGCCTGAAACGAGACATAACCTACAATAACGGAGGCATTCCACGAAGAGCGATAAATAAACAACATAGGAGTAGCAGTTACACAACACAAAGTAAAGACACCGAACAGCAGGAGCTGCAAAATTATAAACACTGACTACACTGAACACTGTGTTTCTCCATCCGTCTGCCTCTCAGGTGTGGTGTCTCAGCAGGAGAACGGAAAGACGGTGAGCGTGTCCAACACCATACGGCTTCCCGTGGAGAGGAAGGACAACGGCGCTGCTCTCAGCTGTGAGGCTTCCCACCCAGCACTCGTGGGACAGAAACGGGTCCGCCATTACCGCCTGGATGTCCACTGTGAGAGTCGTATTCCTCATTAATTCGTAGTTATCTTTGTGAATTCAATTAATCATATGTACAAGGTTGCTAGGTAACAACATCAGAGACAAAAAGGCAATCTTTAAGGATTTACAGTGAGATGTTCATTTTAATGGTAAATCCTGAAATCTTTACAAGGTCAGAATGAACCTGAGCTGCAATTTATAGTCTTTACAATGTAACAGGAAACAATGGGTACCGCTAATCACGGCCCATTAGAGCCAGTTATTAGCCCACGGAATAGCCATCTGCTAAAGCCTGTACTCTTGGCAGGATTTTAAAAGCAATTGCCTGTAATTATGTTGTTGCCTGATTATGGACAAAGAAGCAACATAATGACTGCCGCACGAGGCGATGTGTGATGCGCAGAACTGCAGCTGATGTTAAAACACAAAATGCTACAGCACAATGAGCTCTTTCGTGTTCCGTCTCTCCACAGTCGCCCCGACGGTGAGGATCAGCCCCCCACAGGGGATTCTGCGAGAGGGTGACTCGCTCAGCCTTACCTGCACGGTCACTGGAAATCCACTGTGAGTGTGTAAATGGTGTTGGTGTGTGTGGGTGGGTGGGTGGGTGTTGTGCTTTTCGAAAGTGGAATTAATTAGTTTTGCACATCAAGCACTTGCCAGATTTTTCCCCTTCCCTCCCATAGATCCTGAGCGCTTAGAAGGTCAGCCCAATCCAGATGAGCTCATGAAAAGAGCCTTAAAGCAAATTCAGAGATCTTAGACCCGGGCCAGCTGCCACTAGTCGTACCGTACCTAGCGTTTGATTTCTTTTATTTTTCTGGGGTGAAATTAAAGAGGCTCTGAGAGTTTGAGCCGTTAAAGCCCCTTAGTGTCTTGTAAGTAAACTGTGGTCTGTAGAATAGATGGAGAGAAGCTGTTGAGTTTGCCAGAACCTTTTTTTTTTTTTTTTTATTTAAGAGGGGATGCCCAGATGACAGATGGAGTGGACAGAAGTGAAGAAGTGATTGACTTGGATAGGTCCTTGAGAACAAGGGTGTTGGGAGGATAAAGGGATGAGTGGTCTGGCTAGATAGAGTGAGAGCAATAGGGGTTAAGTGTGAAAGTCTGGGAAAAAAAATAATGTGATTGCAAACACAATCTGGTTTGAGGATGACAAGATGGAAAGCACCACCGGGTTGCAAAGATGAGGATGAGTGAGGGAGGAGATGGCCACTCTCTTGCCCTGAGCTCACACTACATTGAGCACATCGCTCCGTTATGGAGCTATAATGATCCTGCTCCTCTGACATTAATCACCAATTAAACCCTGTCCACCGTTGTTGCCGAGGTGTGTTTATTAGTAGCCTACAGCTGTTTGTTAGGTCTTGCCCGTATGTGTGTGCGTGTCTGTATGTGTGTGTCAGTGTATGACATGGGACGTGCATCCTGGGCAGGCTTTAATTAAAAGTGTCCTGCAGGATTATTGGCAAAGCTGATAGAGGGATTGTAATCTAGCCAGAGAAGGATAAAGCGCTTTTTCAGCCGTTGGGATGAGAACAGGCTCATGGATCACATCGCAGCTGTCATCACAGCGTTCATGGTCTTTGTACCACAGCCTTCCATTCGTTATCCACTCGGTCTGTACATCAGGGTCCAAATGTCGATGTTCTTGTTGTCTTGAGGTTCAGATTTTCAGTTCAATGGGAATGTCAAGTGTTTTTTGAAACTTACGAAGGGTGTTTTTACACTTGGTTCCTTTTAGCCCTCAAAAAACAAACTGAGAGCGATTAGTCAGCATTTTTTTGCACATACTGTACAGTGGTACCTCCAGTTCTTGAGGCGAAATTGTAGATTGCGAAACGCATTTTCCCAGAGGAAATAATGTAAATACAGATAATCCATACCAAAAATCCCAAACTCTATAATCATATTTTTGCACATGACATGTAAATCAATAAAATGTGAAATAATTTTTTTATTAAACCTCTCTTAACCTTATTTTTTGATTTCTCTTAATTGATTACCTCTGCTTTAAAAACAAAACTGAAAGTTGCTCCCTTTTCTTCACTAAATCTTGCAAAAATGCTAAAAACCCCACAAAAAATATGTGTAAACTTGCTTCGCCTGACCTTCCACTGACACAATACACCGGCTGCTGGCCGGTAATCTAAAGCAGAAAGGGTCTGAGAGCTGAAGAGAACCCATATTGTAAACAGAAAGGCTACTGAGGCCATATTAGAGCTCAAGTGGACAAGAAAGAGACACGAGTCCTCTCTCAATTGACCTCAGAGTGCGAACACAAAAAGAACTGAGGCTCTTTTCTGTTGATCCATTTTTTGGTTGACTTTAAGAGGACCGAGTCTAGTCCGTTTGAAAAGCACCGTATGTGAAAACAGCCTAAGTGTCAAAAGGATTGGCCGGTATTTTGGTGTTTTAAGTGTTTCGAGTGGTTTGTGGTCCATGTACCTTCTTTTTGTATTCCTTGAAATGATTAATTCAGATACTGTTACAGAAATGAGTGACTTATTGGTCTTAAGCAGTCGTGAGTGAAATGAGACATTATATTTAACCCTCTTACTCTCTACTGTAATATGCTAAAATACTTTTTAAACACCTTTAGATGTTTTTAGAAGGTTATTGTAATGAAGGAAGATCAGTTTAGTGTTTCAGCATCACATTGTTTTATGCAATATTGCATTTTCTTATCAAAGCCGTTTTTGGTACCCAGTACCGTTATTAGTCTTGCTTCTTTGGCTGGTCTGTTTGGGGAGACCCTTTAATGTTAAACCATAAAACAGAGTACAATTTCTTCATTAGTAACGCTTCCATGCAGAACCCCTTTAGCAAGCAATAAACTCTTAAACTCTTAACAATCCCAGATCCCTTAGGGAATCATTTTAGCTTCATTGTTCAAGCTTTTTCTATTTCTCTCTGTATTTCTTTAGGCCACGGGATATTCACTGGTCACGAGTGAACGACACTCTTCCTGAGAGGGCGGAAATTGCAGGCACCACTCTCGTCATGTCACGCCTGAGCCAAACACACAACGGCACCTACCTGTGTCAGGCGCACAACAATTACGGACGCGCAGCCGACCAGTACACACTGCTGGTGTATGGTAAGAGGCGACTACTCCGGACCATTGCGATTACTTTATCAGATTACTTTATACTCCTGTGTAGTCTTTGAACTAAAAGGCCATTTAGGTTTGACATCAAAAGATGAATTTGTGCTGACAAACCGGAATTTCAGCTTTTTATGTGTTACACGACTCAGTGGTAGGTTTCTCGCCTGCCATGCAGAAGCCCCGTGTTCAATTCTCACCCAATGCCGGTCCCAAGCCTAGCTAAAATTGGGAGGGTTGCATGAGGAAGGACATCCGGTGTAAAACCTGTGCCAGGTTGTGCGGATCTGATGGTGCACTATGGCGACCCAACCGAAAAACCAACAACAGCACAACTTAGAACATGTTTGACACCTTTTGCTTTTTTAAATGATCAAAATATTGAAACACATACTCGTGTGCCGTGTTGCATTACTTGTTTAAACATTCTATAGCTCTTAGTTTGAGCCCCTCTGCTCCTTTTGTCTGGACAGAATGCTTTTGCTGGTAAAAAGTATAAACCCACATTAAGACCAGAGAGCTATCCATGGGAGAAAAAACATCTGTTTTGTCTTACAACCAGACAATGAAAACAACAACAACAGCAGCTGATGATAAGATATTGTTCATATTGATGATAAAGATCAGTCTTCACCAAAAACCTCCAGCATTGCCACAAAGTCTTTAAAAGATGAGAAATATATAGGTCACTCCATTAGATGCAAACTCAATCATCAGCAGTGAAAATCAAAAGACCCATTTGGAATTTGCAAAGAACGACACAGATGAGCCACTCAAGCTTCGGCACCAGGATTACGCTCTACAAAAGTGATTGAAAGGCCAAAGTGTGGAGAAAGATTAAAAAAAGACCTGATCCCAAAGGTCCAAGCTCGTCGATCATGCAGGTGGAAGTGGAGTGTCGCGGCATGGCTGCTTGTGCAGTGGGCTCTTGATGGTGGCAGTAGAACGAATTCAGAAGTCTACAACAACATTCTGTCTGCCAATTTCTAGAGAAATGCATCCACTCTAATTGAGAGGAGCAGCAAGAGCAAGTGGATGACCCAAAACACATTGCCAACACAACAAAGCACTTCATTAGGGGAAACGGTAGAAGGTTTTCCACCAATTAAGCATTCATTTCAGTTCCTGAAGAGGAAACTGGAGGGATAACTCTGCCAAAACAAACAGCTGAAGCTGAAGTTTCGTTTATCTTTTGCTCCTAAACCTTTTAATCGCCAACTGACATCTTTATTAGGAACAGCTTCTGCCAGCTCATGCGTGAAGTTATCAGCCAATCATGTGGCAGCAGTGCAACTGGTCAAAAAAAAAAAAATTTGCAGGGCGTCAGCAGTTTCTGAAATACAGTTTACTGTATATCACCCTGTCGTAGCCCTTGAAACTCAGAGCATTTTTAGCCATTATTTGTTTTGCCTTTTTTTTATTTTTTTTTTTAATAAACATATACTGTATAGGGCTTAAGATTGTGCAGTATAGAGTGACATATCCGTTTTGTTTCAGAACAAAATAGTTTAATTTTAACCAGCTATACATCATTTCTTTAATCTGGTAGTAGTAAAATTTACACGGTATAAAAGTAATAATAACTTTCGGTTTACCTGACATATCCAATAACCCAAATGCACAGTCTGATATCCGAGGCCTCCTTGTTAACACACACCAGCACTTGGGCCTCCGAGTGGTGCAGTGGTAAAGCACTTGCCCTATCATCCGGAGATCGTGAGTTCGATTCCCGGGTGATGCTGTAACCTCTCGCAGTCGGAGGCCTAGAGAGAGCTGATTGGCCGAGCTCTCTCAGAGGGGAGGGATGAGAGGTACTTGGTGCTCCCACATCAATCACGGCTCTACAGCCAATCATGTGCCATATATTCTTATCAGACATGATACACATGCATTTGTAAACTTGTACACACTAATGCCTTTAAGACCAATACTGGTTCTGATTCTTGGTGTTTCCTGCCATATAATTTTCACTCCGTCTCCCATCTGAACAAATAGTCCATGATCTAAGCACTACTCGCAGTCCTGTTTTATCCTTAAGTGGGAGTACAGGGCTCTGATGCAACATTGATGCTGACTTTAGGTATTGCACCTTTCACCACGGCAGATTTATTATTGAGAAGTTATGTAAGGGATTAAGCCTCTGGAGGCAGTGCCCTCCCTTGCTCTTTTCTTTTTCCCCTCTTTTTCTTTGCATGGCAGAGCTAGCCGTCAAGCGTGCGCCTTAATGAGGCAGCTCAGTGAGCACAGGTGGGTGGGAATGTCATCTTTCATCCGGCTGCCATCCCTTGCACCCTCTTTCTCGTCGCTCTGTTTGGTGGTGCCGAGTAAGCAGTTTGAAGTCTCATTTAATGCTTCCTCCATCCTTAACAGAGTGTGTCCTCTCTGCCTTTTTCTTTTTTTTTTCTACCACTCCTGGAGTGGACATGAGAACAAATGGTCAGTGTGTGTGTGTGTGTGTGTGTGTGTGTGTGTGTGTGTGTGTGTGTGGATGCTGGGACCTGAGTCACAAATTAACACCCTGTAGAACCCATTGTGTGTGAGGTGGGAAGGAGGACTCAGGAGACATGCGTATTTTTGGCAGAGCTTTGTCTTTTTTTCCTTTCTCTTTTAGAAGAGAGTTTTTAATGAGGAAAATCAACACAAAAACACACGAGGCTGCGCATTGCTTGTTTTAAAGTTCAAGTTCAAGGCTTCGTTTTTGCTTCTGGGATCTCCGCAGGCTCCGTCTCTCCCTAGTTGGCAACACCTACTGAAAGAAAAACATATCATCATATAAATAGGTTGTGCGCAACAACACGGGAAAAACCCCAGAGTGTGAAGGTGTGGAGGAAGTCTTGGGAGACGGGCGGAATTTCAGTCGAGCTTCCTTGTATTTATTCAGTCCACGCTTTTCGGTGCATCTCGGAAAACTCAACAAACCCAAAAAAAAACAACAGAAACGTGTCCGTCCTTCACAGCATTCGCTCTGTCAAGTTAAAATGCATTCTCTATAGCGCACGACTTTGTGTCTTGCAAGCAACACGAGCCGTATCTGAACTTTTTTTGGTACAGAAGTCATTAAAAGCATGAAGTCACACAAATAATTAAACTTGTTGTGAATAAAGAGGGATAAGAATCATTACCTGCTGGCTTGACTTCATCCACTGCTGACACCTGACCATGCTCCCGCTGTCAAATACCCCCACCACTCCATTCAGGCGTACAACTAATTCTCCCCTGCCTACAGTCTGCAGACCTGTCTTTCAGTGTTACATTCAAATGACTGACTGAATGGCACATACCAGTAAGATTCCACCCTTCATACCGTGGAGCAATTACAGCGAGGCCTGATTAGAAAAGAGAATAAAAAGGGACACCCCACTTTATCAGAGGGTGAGGGCTGGCCGCTTAATGGCCAGGCACTTATTCGTGCTGTACTGGTTCTTCTTAACAACAGCTTCCAGCTGATGGACAGCACTTTCTTCTCCACCACCCTAGACAAAACAGCCCCCAGGTCTCTATATACTGTAACATGCTGGTCTGCAGAACAGAAGCGAGAACAAAAGCAGGAAAATGCAACAGCAGGCCAAGCTACACACAATCACCTTTACCAGGCAGAAATCCTGCTTACGCTGCGTTGTCCACTGAACCGGATTATGCTGTTCCCCTTTTAGTAAGGTCAGTCAGTGGGCAGTGGTGTCTAAAACCTTAGGTACAAATCTTGAATAATGGCCTGCCAGCATCGAGACCCAGCACACACCCTTTTTGCTATACTGTACTTCCACCCGGTCAATTGCACACTTCTTCGGGTTTGCCGTGAGTCTCACCCATATCAATGATTTTGGGACCGCCCTCCGATGTTGTAAATGCCACTTCAGAAAATGCCTTGAACGGATGGAGGATTCAATTCATGAGACATTGAAAGGTTGCTGTGGCCCCAACCCTTCCTAATGCAAGGGTGGTGAATCTGCCAATACCACTTGGTTAAGTACTTGCTTAAAAATAAACTTCATTATAAGTCGTTACTGCCACTTCAAATGCTTACCCAAGTTGTAGTACTAAGTACATGCACTACTACCAGTACTCTACAAAGAAACTTATTTTTATATAATCTATCTAACGGAGCTACTGATAAACCGCATTTTAAAGTATTTTAAACACAATAGATGTTGCTGCTGTTGATATAATGAATGTGCAAGTCTAGTAGAGATTGATAGTGACAAGATTTGACATTATTTGAATGCCTGGCAGGTAGCTTTGTTAGTCTCTTTCATGACTTCGGTAGCTGTCAGGTTTAAGACAAGCAGCCAAATTGTTAGGTTTAAAATGAAGTAAAGGAAGAATTATTGCTTGATGTGTCCACCACGCCTCGAATCGCTTGTTCTGAACCGGGGCAGGAATAATCACACATGCACACGTGATGTGTTAGAGGTTCTCTGTTTGTGTTACATACTGTAAATCCCCTACATCAAAAGAACAAAAGTCAATAACATGTACTGTAAGTCAGTAGTCTCCAACCTTTTTTTTTTTGTCTTCCACCACGGACTCGTTTTTCCCAAGACAATTTTTCCACAGACCGGACATAAGCATAATAAAGTGTATAATAAATAATAAAACATACCTTAACACAGAATCATTATGATCCCTGCGATGAGACTGTCCCATCTAGAAGTGGTGGGAGACAATTACACCCGTAGTCTATTCCTAATGTCCAGTCTGCTTCGCAAATTCGTTTCTTTGCAGATAAGCGTGTTTCACTAAAGATATTTTGTTGAAAATGGACGCAGTGGTTTTGTGGCGATCCCAGGATATTCCACTTTGATGGAATACCTGAAAGTCGTCAGAGTTGAAGTTATCTTAAACATACTTTTAAGGCCACATCTATTATACAGAGCAGGCTTGGAGCATTTAAATCACCTGTTGCAGTAAACCCATAATTTAAGTAGGACCCTTGGCATTTTCTTTTAAATACAGCTTTCTTTTTAGTTAGCAGTCTCAGAGTCACTTCGGCTGTCTCATTATTGAGTATGATCCCTTTTTCAACTGAGCTTTTTCTTTGTTTGTTTTTTTTTACTTATTTTAGCTGTAGTTAGCTTGTAACATTAGCTTAATTTTATCGTGCATCAAAACGATACAGAGAGGGGTAGGGTACAGCTGGAAGCAAATGGGAGATGATGTGATAGTTTTTCAAAATAAACCATTCTGCAGGCTCCGATAGTCAAAAAAAAAAATCTAATATATATATATATATATTTTTTTTTTTTTATCTTTCTGTGCGGCACTAGTCCTCAGCCTGGTGATTGGGGACCATTGCTCTCATTCAGAGAAACCCAGAGACAGACCACCGACAGGAAACACATTCAAATTTTCCCAGAAGACAAAGGGGTTCTAGTGGACAAGAGCTGTTTGTATGTATATTCATTTGGACACAGGCTATAGGAAGTGTAACCAGGTCACGATGAGGGGATTTTTATGGGCATAGAGGCATGGGAAAATTCACACAATCTCAGAAACTTTACAGTTGCTTAACTAGCTCGTTGCTACCACTGCTAATCTGTATATTGCAAGTAGTCTATGCAGTTATTCATGGGAATGCTACACAAGATTAAAGGACATGCCAAAACGTTGTAATTATAGGCTCTTATTAAAAAAACAACATTGTAATTGGCATAAAACACAAACCAAATGCTTTTGGGTCACAACAAAAACAGTTGTGAACCATAGTTCACAACTGTTTCATTCTCTATGCTAGTTAGCTAGCTTTTGTCTAATCCTACCTTGACAAGTTTGAAGGGAGTCTGAAAAATCTGCCACCCAGAGACCAAGTAGGTGGGATCTGTTGCCCAGGTAACCGTCAGTCTCTTTGGTCCTGCTGCACTTTCACACTGACCTGCCAGTCATTTCTGTAACCTTGGACCTCGATTAAAGATTATAAGCACAATGGGACTATAGTTGGCTGGCAGATTCACCAGCTTACATTCCTAACAAGACATCAGCCAGAATGTTTGGCCAATAAAAATAAGCCATTACATGGTTAAGGCTTTTATCCTGCCCTAAATGCCTGGCCATGGAATTATAAGCTCGATTGCTTTTCAGTACTGGCAACTGAGTTGTCTCGTCTTTAGTGTCCAGCGTATCCTTAATATTCCACTTATTTTGTCGAAGGTGTGTTTCAAGAGGCTCATCGTGTGACTGCTCCAAGGGGATATCCCCAAGGTGAATCTCCACCAAGTGAAGACGCCAGTGGATATTCATGAATATCCCCATGCAAACACCTCACCTTCACCAATCACCTTCATCTCTTCTCAAAGCACTGAATCAGGCTTTGATGGACTGGGGGTCTATTGACCGGGGGTCTATTTTCTATTTGATCGGTGGAGGATTGTGGCTTCCTACAGTGCTAACACACCTGTCTGGGCTTTGCCTTAGCTCTGGTGGGCACAGGAAGTACCTCCTGTGAGGGGGAAAAAAAACAAGACATTAAAATGGCAGGGGAGAAAAAATAAGGTGGGAACTGGTTCAAGACATTTGGAATAGGCTTCCATGGCTGCATTTTCCTCAAGTCCTCGGTTTCAGCACTACTGTAGAGCGCCAGTGTGAGGGTGCGGAGGAAGGCTTGGGTGACGGGTAGAGTTTCAGCTGTGCTCTGGCTTTTTAGCACACCTCCAATAACTTAACAAAACTAAAATCTCCAAAACAAAGTCTTGCTCCCTGTTCATTGAAAACACTAAGGCAAACAGATAAGTACGTAACATGTTACTTGGTGGTTCAACCCACATCCTCTTTGTCCACTGACAAACATCGTTAACGGCCAGATCAGCCAAAATCTGTATCAGAAATAAGAGGGAAAATAACAGATTGAGGAAATTAATAGAATATCAGAAGAAGAAGAAAGAGAAAGTATGGGGAGATGATGAATGTGCAGGAAAAAAGCAGAGCGAATGACAGCGCAAGGAGTGGATCCTCAATCTTCCATGCTTCTTTGCTCTGAATCAAGAAACATTTTTCGTCAAGATGTAGCTCCTGGCTGGGATGCTGTGAAGCACAGAAAATGCAGCCGATTTTGTCGCGCTTTCTTTTGCTGTGTCTGTTTAATAGATTGAAGAGGCAAAAGAGCAAACATGGCTAGAAAATGAAACAGAGAAATGAGAAAGGTAAAAAAAATGCAGTGGGAGAGATTCAGAAAAGATTAACGCAAGTCTAAATCTAAAACTAGAACCTAGAACATTAAAGTTGAACAAAGAAATCCACCTAGACTTAATATTAACAGTGAGATGTTCCCTGAAAGGTACATACATTGGACCTTCATAACACATTCATTAAAACCGCATCGCTGCAGGGCTTAGGTAAGACTTCCCTTATTTCACATGAAAGAGAAGAACCCTTGATTATCATTTTCCTCTCAAGGTTTCTTCCTATCCATCATCTCAGGGGGTTTGTCCTTGCCACCGTCGCCCCTGGCTTGCTCATGAGGGACGAACTGATAATTATAATTTGTACCTTTTTCATTATATTGTATATTATATAGTTTAATTTTTTATTATTTATTTCCATCATTTTTCAATTGAAAAGCTGTTAAGATTATTTGTGACAATGACCGTTGGAACTCCTTAAAGCTCATTTTAAAGAGCATTTTAACCATTATTTTTTTGCTGTTCTTTTTGTTTGTTTTTTTAATAAACATATATAGCGCTCAGGATTTTGCAGTATACAGTGACATATCCTTTTTTTTCAGCACAAAATAGACAATATTACTGTATGAGATGAATTTTAGCTAATTTTAACCAACTATACAAACTTGACTGAGAAAAAAAAATGGATCACATAGGCAAAGAAATAGCTCAGATACACATGTTCACGTGTTTTTATTGTTGCTTTCGGGTGTTTGTATGACCAATAATAATATTAATAATAATAATAATAATAATATGTTAATTTTGAGGTTTTTGCGACGTCATTTCCATATTCCGGTGGTGTTAACATTTACACGTTATAAAAGTCATGCTAACTTTCGTTCCACCTGACAAAAAGCCAAATACACAGTTTGATGTTTGAAGCTTCCCTGTTTGGACACACTAGCATGCACATATTATTATTATTATTATTATAGACCTATGCTGTGTTGCCGGCACGTACCTGTGACGCTTGAGTTTTAGGAGTTTTAGGAGCACTATACAAACAAAGTTAAATTGAAAAATTAAATTGATTTGAAATCATATCTGTATATATGTTTTTTAACTTATCACTGAAGTACTAATACTACACGGGGGCGGCACGGTGGTGTAGTGGTTAGCACTGTCACCTTACACCTCCAGGGTCCGGGTTCGATTCCTGGCCAGGCTCAATTCCCGTCTCTGTGTGCATGGATGTTCTCCCCGTGTTTGGTGGGTTTCCTCCAGGTACTCCGGTTTCCTCCCACATTCCAAAGACATGTAGATTAGGCTAATTGGCGTTCACGAATTGCCCGTATTGTGTGAATGAGTGTGTGTATGTTTGTGTGCCCTGCTATGGATTGGCACCATGTCCAGGATGTCCTCCGCCTCATGCCGCCTAAGCCTCCTGGGATAGGCTCCAGGTCCCCTGCGACCCTGAATACAGGATGTGCAGGCGTTTAGATGGAAATGCAGGGTTTAATAAAACAACCAACACAGACAATGTAAAAGGACAAAACTCAAAATCAATGGATAAAAAGTTAAGATGAAAAAGCCAATGACCATTGTTAAAAGTGCTATATAAATACCATAGATATATATACTGACTAGATGTCGCCTCTGACGCTGCTGTCCATAGGAACGATGCGTCAGCGTGGCCGCCATCTTGGGTCGGGGGAAGCCGCGTCTACTCTGCATTAGTTAACATTGGCAGAGAACTATCAACGATTAAA
>JAQMYJ010000033.1:7478990-7496195 GCA_030014305.1 Clarias laeviceps
CAGAGTTGATCTGAATGCCGGGAAACTTTGGCGCTTCCTTCAGATCCCCGACCCAAGATGGCGGCGATGTTGACGTATGTTTAGAGGCCCAAGGCGACATCTAGTCAGTATATATATCTAAATACAGTTTAATTTAATTGAATCAACACTGCTTGAGTGTAGAATTAGGAAGATTACATGGAAAAGAGTTTTTTCTCTGGAAGTTCGCAGACTCGGAGTGTCACTGCATCTTCGACTGTGTCTTTGTGATGCTGCACTGACATACAGTACTTTCCGATTTCTTTCTGAGTTTTCTAAGCTTTCTCTACATTACAACTCTTGTCTGACCTTTTTTTTTTGGATTGTTCGGTTATTGTATCTACATTTCAGTTGCTTCTGAACCCGAAGTGGTCCATTTGCATTTAAAACTACTATAATGCCCCATTCAAATAGAACTTCACATCATTTATGAAGCCCGTATGCCAGCTTTTAATGCCCTTAAACTAATGCACTAGTCAAATTTGCAATTATAATTCTGTTATAAAAAACTGTCTTAAACCTTCAGCAACTTTTTCAAAGTGTTGTGGATGTACAGTACTGTTAGTTAAAAAAACAAAACAGCAATTGTGAGCATACAGACTAAGAAAGGGCAATAACATTCCATTTCCACCCTGACAATTGAAGGTTCTACTTTCTCTCTCTGCGGTTTTATAAGGGCAGTCTACATAAAATGTCTAATGTTATCTTATTAGTTTGAAGACAGGCTTTTCTTAAATTGTTCCAAGATCAATACACTGATTACCCAGGTGTTATTAATACTCTACAGTATTATAATTTTGTATCCCTCAAATGAAGTGTCATTTTGTATCCCTCAAATGATGTGTTTCCAGAGTAACAATGACAGGGTTGATAATTACTGAGCTAATTATATTAATTTACTACAATTTATATCAGCTTATACACTTAGCAATTACAAAGTCATGCAAGAATAATCTTAGATGTTTGTCAAACGCAGTTCTTTATATGTAATTCGCCAGCACTGGTTCACCTTGAACTGAAGAGTTAGAGAGCCACTGATAAATGGAATTATGTATATATAATTATGTATAATATAATCATGTATTAAGTCATAAATACAAGTAGGCATTTCTGAATTAGTAGGGGATTGTTAATAAGGGGTGTTTCTAATAGCTGCATTATTTATGAAGGGAGTTCAAGTCAAACTTGTGATGAAATTTCCTGTGAATGAAACTGATTGACGTTTACAGAAGACTTCAAGCACAGTACGGTGATGAGACTCTTAGCCACAGTAAAACATTTAAATGGTGCAAACATTTTAAAGAAATCTGGCCGGCGTGGCTCAGAGCCAACTGAAGTCTTTCTCGTGAACATTCAGCGAGTCGAACGCCTGATCGCTAACCCGCAGAAGAAATGCATCTGTCTGTGGGAACTGTACACACAATCTTTCACCAACACGACTTGCATGTTACAAGAACGCGGCTGGGAGTTACAGTCCAGACCTCCCTCGCTCCAAGCCATTTCCACATATTTGGGCCATTAAAGGAGTTCCTTGGGGGCCGGTTTTTCATTTACATTTTATATTTTTTTCAGATCATGGCTCTGGCATACTGAGGAAACGTTCTACCTTGATGGTATCCCCGCCCTAGTGAAACACTTGGATAAGTGAATTAGTGTAGGGGCAATATACGGTACTTCTGTTACTCTGCACAATCAAAAGTCCCAGTTTGGCTTGGCTTTGGTGTTTGTGTGTCAGAGAAGCTTGACCTAGAAAGTTTGTAGTGTAGATTTAAATACGCATGAGAAAGATTGCAGATTTGAAAGATCACTATTGCTGGGTCTAAGTACTCAGTACTTACTTAGCTAACATCTTACCTAGGTAGATCATAATTAAGGCTTTGACTTGCACTACGTATCCTCATCTAGATATCTTGGCTATTTATTGAGAAATCCTGGACAGCAAAAGATACTATCATCAGCACTAGATGTAGCTGACCATCCAACCTCCATCCATTCAGGAATCTCCATAGTCCAACTAGGGACCGTGGAGGCCAACGGTCGCCATTGTATTTATTTTCATTTTTATGACCGTGGTAGGACTTTGGTCAACCCTCACAAACTCGTTCACACACTACGGGCAATTTGGGAACGTCAGTTAGCCTAATCTGCATGTCTTTGGATTGTGGGAGGAAACTGGAGTCCTCGGAGGAAACCGACCAAGCACAGGGAGAACAAGCAAACGTACACACAGATAGAGAAGTGGGAATCGAACCCAGACCCTGGGGGTGCACGGCGACAGTGCTAACCACAAAGTGCTGACAGATTTAGCTGACAGATCTAGCCTGGCAAGTCAAACATTGAGATATCTCATAAAGCATCACTTTGCATCACTAATGTCTGTATATACAAATACACGAGTCTGGATCAACCAATCAGATTTCCACTGTAAAGACACCAAAGATTGAGGCCAAAAACATCTGCAAAATATGTTCAGTGATTTGTTATGGTGTTGGCAGAGCATCGGAGTGATATTTTGACAGAGTAGAGTATTTAATCTTGCTCATTTCTCTCATGTTAGCTACAACCATTCTGATGTCAAAAAGCTGATTCTGATGTAACTTAACATTTTTCCGAGTAAGAAGTTAATTATGTTATTAAGTGAATACTGTCTAAACATTAATCTAATCATGTCTCGCAAATGGGAATTATCTAGACAATCGTGAAATGTCCATGTTGTTCTGTAGAGGAAGAGAGGTAGCCTCAACCGAAGGAAAGAGTAGCCCGATAACAAGCGCGGGCACTAATTAGGAGTCACAGCGCGGCTTTCTAATTAACCGAGCGAATAATGAAAGCAGAAACCAGAAAAGAAATAATAACCGAGGCTTTCATTACTTTCTGCTTACTGTAAGTCGTGGACAGAATTTTAAAATGGAAGCAACGGAACGTGTTGAATAGAGAAGCAGGAGTGTGGGGGAGTGACCTTTGATCCTAGAGTCAGACCAGGGGGGACCTGGTGGAAATCGCAGAGGTGGAATCGGCCTGCAGGAAAGTGTTTTTAAAAAAGAAATGAGTTCTCTTAAACATCTGAGAATATCTTGGATATGATGCAGAGGAGCATTAAACGCGTTTAGAGATCATAATTTAAAGACAGACGAGAGGCAATCTGAACGAGAGAAATGAAGCCAAAAATGGATAGAATGAACATGTGGGGGAAAAGCGAAAGAATGATTAAGGAGGGAAGACATATGGAGAACCGAGAGAGGGAGCAAGCCAGAGAGGGAAAGAGATTAGTATGTTAATGTGCAGTATATATTCATCATTGTCCAATTAATGTCCAGCTCTGCCTGCCCTGTTGAAGCCCCCAGGACCAAGTCTCCACACACACACACACACACACACACACTCATACACACATACGCACGCAAAAATCACCCCAGAATTGCGCACGTAAACATACATATGCATACACCCATGCACGAGCACATAATTGCATACAGTACACTTTCGCTCCGTAATTAACATGCATGCAGGCGGTCCAACCCACACACTCTAAATATTTATCCAAATTCATAAACACACAAATCTATCCACATTCACCCACATACAGTACAGTGCGCACACACACACACACACACACACACACACACTGTACACACATAAGCACTGCCTAATAATTAACACAATACATCACGCAGCATTAAAATGAATAATAATGATAATAATAATTCATGCACACACTTGTATTCAAGCACGTGCACACACCAACACGTGAGATCTCGTCTGTGGAATCATAACAAGTTGTATTTTTGACGTTCTAGATTCGGACGAATTAATGAAGCATCTTCAATATTTAAAATAAAGGAAAAAGTCTGACGCTGACTCAAGGCTGAACTTGAAAAAAAAAAAAAAATCCCAGACTGGAACTCAAATAAAATGTAAGGAAACAGATTCAAGTAAAGCGCGACTCTATTAATAAGGTTAGTGAAAAGGTCAGAAATAGGGCACTGGCTTGTTATGCTACGTGTTGGGTGTTTTCCGTGGTACAGAGAATGAAGAAACGCATATATAAAAACATTCACACTACTCATTCTGCTTTCACTACACACACACACACGCACACTTGGGTCTCTTAGGTGGAGGAAAAGTGAGCAGGGAAAGTGGAGGGGGGGGGGGGGATTTTGCTGATATCAGAGGTGTGTAGAAGAAAGAGATGGATGAGAAGGCCAACGTGGAGGGAAATTACAGCACAGTGGGACGAGTGCGAGACAATATTGCACCCTGCTGGTTAGGAGAGAAGAGAGGCAGCGTTGCAGCGTTCTCACCCATGCCTCCTTCCTACCCTGACCCGACTTGTCCACACAGGCCACGTCTGGGAATGTCTGAACGTTTCCGATGAGACCCACAGCGCAGACACCACCTCTCATTTCACTCACTGTATACTCAGACCACACGCTGGCACAGCTGCACAGGTTATATCTGTAATTCCTGGATGTACCCACGGTTTCTGTCTAACTCATAACCCTGTCGTTCCCTCATAGAGAAGGTGTCTGTGTTTGTCAGTCCCACCTCCCATCCCATCACCTCCTCATCCTCCCTCCTGCGGGAGCCAGCAGGTAACCCATCATTATCCTCATCCTCCTCGTCCTCCTCCTCGCCAGCCGCTTCTCTTCTTGTTGCTTCTCTTTTCTTCTCTTACCGCCTCTTCTGTCTTCACATATGTGCTGTTCATTATGATTAATGACACACACACAAGTATACCCCCCCGCCATGTGCCCTCTCTCTCTCTCTCTCACACACACACTTAATCTGTTATCTTCAGTGCATTCTCAAGAACTAGCACTCTTCTGTAATGTCCAGTCAGCTCTTTCTCTCTCTCTCTCTCTCTCTCTCTCTCTCTCTCTCTCTCTGACTGAGTGTGTGTGGGTACTGAGAGGAAAGAGAAGGTGATAGAAGGGGAAAGAGGTCCTAGGAGGGCAGTTCTTTTAAACAAGACCGACTTAACATTAGCAGCAGTGTGTCGGTTAGATTGCCCTTCAGTCAGGTTAGAATGGTGTTTACGGCTCTGACCGACTTCCCCAGCTCTTCTCTCTCTCTCTCTCTCTCTCTCTCTCTCACATAGCATCAAGAACACATCCACAGACACCAAAGAATCCACTCACTCATCGTCTATACCCCTTTATCCTGTATAAAGGGTCACAGGGGGCCTGGAGCCT
This sequence comes from Clarias laeviceps, assembly GCA_030014305.1. Taxonomy (NCBI): domain Eukaryota; kingdom Metazoa; phylum Chordata; class Actinopteri; order Siluriformes; family Clariidae; genus Clarias; species Clarias laeviceps. The sequence continues at coordinate 7,484,201 of JAQMYJ010000033.1, forward strand.
ATCCCAGGAGACTTAGGGCATGAGGCCACGGTAGACACGGTGCCAATCCATCGCAGGGCAAACACACCAATTTACCTAATCTGCATGTCTTTGCACTGTGGGAGGAAATCAGAGTACCCGGAGGAAACCCACCAAGCAGAGGGAGAACACATGCACACAAAATCTATGCCCACACAGACGGGAATCAAACCTGTCCGGGAATCGAACCCACACCCTGGAGGCGCAAGGCGACGGTGCTAGCCACTAAGCCACACGAGTGGGAATCACTATTGATTTAAAAGATACAGATAACATGAATACAGATACACACACACACACACACACACACTTTTTTGCCATGTGACCTGCATTTGGTCACTGAATCACAGAATAACATTTTTTCCCTTAACTTGCTCACTTTGCTACCTTTCTTTTATCTGCCTCAGTGCCTGTTCTTTTATTAATTTTTTTATTATATACTTATATGTATATATGCCCTTTTACATTCTCCCTCCATTACTGGATTCTCCTTTTTGTTCAGTGAAGAGAGGAAGATGTTGGAAGCGGGGTATTGTTTTGCCTGAATGAAAGACAGTGTGTGTGTGTGTGTGTGTGTGTGTGTGCCAGAGCCTCACAGGAGAGTCTGCTTAATTTTTCATCCCTTATGAAATATTGCTCATCACTCTTCTAATGAGATCTTACTTCTCGTCCTCCCCCTTTCTCTCAATCTCGTTCTCTCCGTTTCATTCTCTCTGCCTCAGACATGCTTTCTCTCTCTTTCTCTCTCTCTCTCTCTCTCTCTGCTCTCTTCCAGCTGCTCACATCCTTCTCGCATGAGCGATCGTCTTGCTTTCCCTTATTGCTTCCGTCTTCGCTGTTTTTCACAGTTATCGTTTTCACGTCTCGTCTCGTTCCGTCTTCTCTCTTTCTCTCTCGCTGTCATTCCGATTCCTTCCCCACCACCTGCATCTCCATCACCACCATCGTCCCTTTATTAAAGTTAGGATTAAACATTTCTCTCTCTGCCACCACCTCTCTATCATTTCCAGCCCATTTAAACCTGTTTAAATATTTATTCCTGTTGTCCAGTCTCATATGGAGGCATATTTGTAGGAAACCTTTCGTCTCTCCCATTTGTTCTATACCCCTTCACTATATCTCTGTCACTTCCTGTGCACCTTCTCTATAAGATTTTTGCTAGTCCTAATCTGTTCCTGGAATTCTTATTTTAGACATTTATTAAAAGGCTCGTTTCCTATTAATATTCTCACAACTATAATGTTTGGAAACCTCTTTATCATGGTGTGTGTTTGTGTGTGTGTGGCAGACCCTGGAGCAGTGGTGGAGACTCATAGTGCTGTACCGTATCCAGTCATAGGGGGTGTCCTGGCTGTACTCGTCTTCACCATCATCTGCGTGCTCATTGTAACCATCTGGTGCTCGGTCCGACAGAAAGGTAAGCTGTAGGAAAAAAAATCTCCATGTACAAAACAAAATGAAATGAGAGCATGTTACAAAATATACTTTGATCTAAAAATCCATGGCAAACACCTTTTTAAAGTCAGTTACATTAATAAAGGAAGACGACAAGCATTAAAGGTCCCATATGATATTTTTTTTTTTACTATTTCTTTTACAAGTTAACACGGGACTCAGTGCTCCCCCCAAAGTGTGTGTGTTAATGCTCAAGCTGAAATACCATTCAGATAATGCCATCAGACCCCCCCCCCCCCACCCCCACCAGACATTTCATTTTAGTGTCTTTGTAAATGAGATACTACTTATATGAGGTCACATAAGAGGGAACTTTTAACCACAACCAGTTCAAAAACTGGAAAAATAAATTTTAAAAGTGGGTTTTCTTATGAACGTTTAAAAAAATAATAATTATGAGGTGGCACACTGACTTAGCGATTAGCGACACTTAGCGACACTGTGGGCTTCCACTTTCAGGTTCCAGGTGGAAGGTTCGAATCCCACCTTGTTTGTTGGATTTAGGCACAATGTCAGCCTCATGTTGTTAACAGTAGTTTGTATCGCATGCTAAACCTGGATAAATCTAGTCTGATTTCCTGAGCTTTAAGTAGCAGATGGATCTTTTCTGTGTCGATATACTGTAAGAGTGTTATTTCGTGATGGTGGCATCATTTTCACCTGTTTAATGATATAAAATGTGGCACGGGTCGCGTAGTGGCCTTGGGTCGAGGGTTGGATTCCCGCCTTGGATCTTTGTGCATGGACTCTCCCTGTGCTTGGTGGGTTTCCTCTGGGTACTCTGGTTTCCTCCCTCATTCCAAAGACATGCAGATTAGACTAACTGGAGTCCCCAAAATTGCCCATAGTGTGTGTGTGTGTGTGTGTGTGTGTGTGTGTGTGCCCTGCGATGGATTGGTGCCCTGACTTGGGTGTATTCCTCATGCCCAAAGTCTCCTGGGATAGACTCCAGGCCCCCTGCAGTCCGGGTTGCGTCAGGAGGGGTATAAAACCAACAAAATTCAGCAGCCATCATGCAACCAATGCATGATATGAGGTCTATTTCAGCTGGAACATCTTAAGAAGGAGGATAATTGGTCAGCTATAAGTTAAATGCTGCATTCATCATTTACTGAAAATGATATGACAATTGGATGCTGTGTGTAGATGACATCCCGCAGGTAGTACAGCTATCCATCTAATGAACATTTTATTATGTGAGGGACATGACGTTGTATAAAAACTCTTTTTTGCTTTTGTGAAGATGTCCTATTCTACACGTGTTGATAGAGAATTTAGTTCGGTATGGAGGAGACCTAGCATGTGGGTGATTGAAGGGGAAGAAAGATGAGAGATACAAAGGCAAAGTGAATCAGGTTTGGACACCCGAGTGCTTTATAGGGCTTTTAGTCCTGTAGATGAGTCCTCATGTGTAATGGAATACATCTCTCCCTCAAAGCCTTCTCGTAAGAGCTGCTAGCACCTTCAATCATGCTCCTGTGCCAGGGAAGATAACACCTAGTAACACTTTCTCTCCAGATATGTAGCGACCACCTGTCAGTTAAACTCAGAGGCAGTCTATCCACCTATCAGCAGAGAGTCGGGGCATGTCGTTATCATCGTCTTTGTAATCTCGGCTTGTCTGATGTCATCAAGTGTTAGTGCTAAATCCGACACCTTCCCTCTGTGGCACCTCTTTAAACGGAAATTGAATTTTTATATATTTTTTTTCTTTTCTTTTCTGCCTATGTCTATTTTTAACATGTCCAGTTTAATGACCTCATCAGCCTTTTATTACGTTACCGAAAAAAGGAAGAAAAAAAAAAACCGCCAAGCAAGATCGATTGTTTTAATTAAACCACCTTTGGAAGCGTGGATTCAGATCGCGCTTGCACGAGGCAAAATCGTCAGCTAGTAACGATGTGAGTGGAAAGGGAGTACAGTGTTGGATCACTACCTGGCCCTCGACCGACGTCGGTGGTGATTTTTCAATCAGATTCATTTGCGAGTAATTAGTAGTTGCCGCTTTTGTGTCCTTCTCACGGTAATAGACTTATCACGGTAATAGCCCCGGAGCAAGGAGGATCTGATGTTGGGCTTTGCAGGTCAATCAGATAAAGCTGTCAGGTGATGAAGCCATATTCTAGACTAGGGAACATTTTCCCTTGCCAGATTGTAATGAGAAGTGGTTTATTTTTGTGATTTGTAGATGGGTCGGCGAAGCGCCAAATTGACAATTAAATCTGACTTTGATTTTTTTTTTTTTTTTTTTAATGGGGAAAAAAGGATTTTAGTCAGGATGAGTTGCTAATCTGTCTTGAGGCTGCATCAGTGTTGCAGGAGTGGAACTGTATTAGCACAAATAGGGAATGAGGGAGGAAAAGAACCGGTTCTGATTTCTCATTTCCGTGATGATGCAATCGCCGGATGCCAGATGCTGATCCAATCTGTACATTCTGTGAGAAACTCAGGCTACACTCGCATTACAAGCCACATTGAACAATTCAGATTTTTTGGTCAGATCGGAGTTGCATGTCATGGCGGTTCACGTTCATAATTACTGTGAAAATGGAGTGATTTTTATCTGACTCAAATGTGGACGCGTCTGTAATATTAATCAGCGTGTATGCACGTTGATGCATCGAGTTAAAACTGGGGCTGGCGATATTACTATTATATATTTACTTTATATGTATATTATATATTTCTAAGTATATATTTATTATGTTTTTATGCAAATTAATCATATGACCAAGTTTGACCCTAATGGCTTCCCATAATCGCAGTGCGGCTACCCGGTTGTGTGTTATAATGGCAAGTTTCATTATAAAAAGCTTCCAGATGGAAGTTTGGATAAAACCAAAGTTGTGTGTGTTCAAACTACTTTCAAGCAGAACTATTTCTGACAGGAATACATTAAATGTAAGACAATGAAAAAGGCTGTGAAAGTGAGGCAGATGGCAGTAGCTAGTTTAATTGCACTTACTGGAGACCACTGGACATGAGAGTAAGTAACCATGACTACCGCAGTGTAACAGCACATTCAATCATTGATAAATGGCAACTGCACTCATTCACTTTGCGCATGTTAAAAACAGAAGAAAGACATTTAGCCGAAGCATGCGCTAGCTATTTGCGCTAGCAAAGTTGAAGAGAAGATAACAGACAAGGTCACCACTGTAAGAGCAGACAGGCCTCACAATATGATTACTGCTGCAAGGAGTTTACCATTCGAGAGATTAGAATTTAACATTTGTTAAATGCCAGACGCCGCACTGTAGCGGTTTTATCAGCTTTTGCTAGCACTGCTATGAAATCCCCGTGCTGTCTGTGCTGACTGATGAGATCGGCGTGCTACTGTTTCACAAAGGCTAAAAAGTCACACGGATTCCGATCTGAACCATGTCTCGGATATATTGTATATCTGATCTAGGCCCAAATACAAAAGTGACTCAGATCCGGGCTGAAAAACATCAGATTTTTTTATTCAGACAGCCATAAAAAATAATAATCAGATCGAGTGTAGCATTAGTGTAAAAAAAATCAGATTTGAGACACTTCATGCTGGTTTGTGAACATTGAGTGACTTCATGCAAGCGTTTAATATCGAGGTGTATCCAACAGTGTCCTATCACCTGCTGATGTTTTTAAAAAACTAATTAAAATGCATTTCCATCTCTTACATCTACCCGTTCTGTTTTTTTTTTTTATATAACTCAGTCAAATTCCTTTCTAGCGGTTCTCATTTCTATTCCAAAGCTGTTGCACTCGCCTCCTTCTCCACGTTCTCTAAGAATCACACTGCCGCTTTCTCCGCACAGGGGACGCACTGTAAAACCTCAGCGGCTCTGTAATCCTCTACTGCTGTAAACATGTTCCACTGCTACCTCTGCTGCCACTCCTAGCTTGTTCGTAATTTTACGGCTGTCAGAAAGACACACACGAGAACCAGGCATGGGTGACCTAAAAAGAAACGATTGTCTATTTTTACCTAAGCAGAGCTACATTTTCTTACTTTTTTCAGCTTTAACTGGTAATGTGAAGGGTACTGAGGATGCAAGGGCTTTTACTGTAAAGTCGTTTTAAGTCGTTATGAGAAATAAAAATGAGACGAATTCTGGAGATTTGAACTTAGTTTTAAGTAGATTGGTAAGGTGGATAAGGTGTCCTTTATTTTTCACTATACATTTCTCATTTCACATCACTCAGCCTTCACGTCCAAGGTCTGTCTTGCGTCTCCGACACATTTCACGACGTGGAGGATAAATGCAAACCTTCTCTGTACTGAATGCCTGGATTGAAATAAGAAGTATAAGAATTAACAAGGACAGAAAATAATGGAATGTTAATAATCATTGCCATCTCTATTTTTCTCTCCTAACACTCTCTCTCTCTCTCTCTCTCCAGGTTCTTACCTCACGCATGAGGCGAGCGGCCTTGATGAGCACGGCGAGGTCCAGGAAGCGTTTCTCAACGGGAACGATACTACTCAAGGCAAGAAGGAGTATCTACTGTAACGTCTCCTGGAAGACGACCACGGAGCCCACATCTCAAACAAACCCACACTCACGCACACACACACACACACACACACTCTTACACACACACCATACACATATATGTATATGCCTGGTGGAGAGCCACTACAGTTAGTGCCATGTAAGGGGAGGAGAGAGAGAGAGAGAGAGAGAGAAAGTGTCAGGAGAGAAGAATGGGCCTAATTAAGATTGAGAGAGACATCAGAAACAGAAAAAGCACTGGCCCTGCACACCCACACACACTTTCTGTTGAAGCAGTAAGTAGGAGGCAGAACCGAATAGCCATAACTTACGATCCAGTGGAGCAGCAACGACTTCACCCTATCGACCGCGCCGATGCAAATATAAATAGAGCACATGAAATATAAAAGAGTGGGATTACAGCATCGCGTGCCTCAGGCGTCCCTCATGTAGTCTTTACACTGGATATTCACCTGATACTGGACCTCCTTCATATCCCATTATCAGGTCTTTAGTAATCCATACACACACACACAAACACACACACACACACGTGCAGAATTTGCAGCTGATCAATCCCAAACCCCTCCAGAGGTGCAGATCTTCTCTTTGATCCTCTCTCTCACCTTCTTCACGTCTCTTCTGCCCTTGTTCCATCCCCATCCCTCGCTTGTTTATGTTCATAATTAAGCATCGGAGGAGCCGTGAGGAAGCATAATTCTTAACCAAGTGTTATCGGGAAACCTGTCGAAGAAGCCGAGGCTCAAAGGAAGAACGTGTAGTGAAATAATAGACGAAATATGTGTAAATGATATAGACCTCTTTATATGTACAGACACACGTACACACACACACACACACACATATACAAACAGGCACACACTGACACAACGAAACATATCTCTCTTAAGTCATTATTTGTATAAAAAAAAAATCAGTAAATTAAATTAATCTTTTAAGAAGGGAACGAGAAGGTCTACTTTTGAGTGCATTACCAAGCGATGCTATTATACTAACACAGAACATTAGCCTAGAGAAATACGAACAAAACACTGTTGTGCGATCTTTAAAAAAAAAAAAAGGAAGAAAGAAAAATGAGAAAAAAAAATTATATATATATATTTCATTTGTCTTTGAAAGATACTTTGTTTTATATTCATTATTATTTTGAAAATGATTGTTGTTATTGTTAATATAAATTGTAAATGTTTTAAATTGTACAAACTTCCCATGTTTTGAACCTGCTTTGTTTTCCCTCGCCGCTCTTTTTATCCATATTTTTTTACCCCCCCGCCCTCGATCTTTCTTGCTCCTTCTGTCATCGTCTACGTGCCGAAGTGTCTGAATCCTTCCTCCTCGTCTTTTAATCATGATTTTTAATAGTCTTCTTCACGTCACTGTTGATATAGCTAACCGTGTTTCTTTATAGAGGAAAAGTTACAGAGCACGACAAAATAAAAAACGTACTCCAAACTCTTCTTGTCAAAGCTTTTTTTTTTTTGAGGAATATGTTTGAGAATATGGGGGGAAGGAAAAAAAAGAGGAAAGGGTTGTGGTGGAAAAAAGCATGAGAGATCGATGCATTTATGGGGGCTATAAAAGAGAGGAGGGGACGAGGGGGGGGGCGTTTATATCGAGTGAGGCAGCCTTACAAAGAGAGATAAAATGAATGAAGATGAAAGAATGAATATAGAAGAGCTGAAGCGATGAATCATAAAGATGATGGGGAAGAGAAAAAGAGAGACAGAGAGAGAGAGAGAGAGAGAGGAGTATCCATGGAAAGAAAGTCCATTACACCACCATTATTTCCATGCAATCAATTCCTGCTTTTGACAGAACACACTTGGTGAATGTTTATTGCCAGTGGAGTTGGGATTTACAAAGCCGGTGGAGGTCGTCAGATTGCTGATCGATGTGTTTGTCCTCTGTCAATGCAGAAGCGCAGCAGAGGCCTGTCATAAAGAGTGATTGTCAAGCAGCAATCAAAGCCATTTCTCCATGTGCTTAGGCTCAGCGAAGGCTTTTCAATCCACTCATCAGCTTCTTGTTCTTTTTAGTGTGATCATAAACGGCATGCGATACATGACCGAGCAGGTGATACATTATGTAAAGGAAAAAGAGAGGGTCTGTGATTTAGGAAGTGATCTAAAAGTTCTCCTAACATGGGTGAAAATAGGCCTGGTCCGGTCTTGGGTATCAAGGTTCAGTACTGGAAAGAAGGGAGAGCAGCTGCCTGCTAAAACCCACATTCAAAACCGGTCACAGAAACACTTTCAGCAGGAATACACATCATCTTCTTAAACGACATTTTATCACTTATCAACTTATAAGTTGTTCCGATTTGCCTCTGAACTGTCCAAGGCTAACGTGAGATACAACGCTTATAAGACATAAGGCTGAATCCGAAATCCCTCTCAAACCCCTGACCAAGGACACTACATGGTGTGTGGAACAAGGGACTGTAGGGTACATGGCACGTTATCTTTCCATTATACTCCATTTAGGATTCAACCCTGAAATAATGAGTGAGCTGGGGCAGTTCTAAAGCAGAACAAGTGAAAATATAAAGAGGAACTTTCAAGATTAAAATGACTCCCTCTCTATGGTTTATTCTCCTCACCTTGTGGCTACACAGTACCAGGAAGAATTTAAAACCCTTGTTTATACACAAGGACCCCGAAGCCTGTTCAGATTTTTTTGCAAGTCAGATTAGGACTACCTAAGGCAATGCAAATTTTGTTTCACTAAATTTCCTGAACTGAAATATGTCTTTTCTTTTTGCACATACAATGAGCTCCATTCGAATCCGAGCCCACGTTTGAAATCTGGCACTTTTTTTTGGTCTTCATTTTAAAAATAGAATGCAAACAGAGTGTTTCAGGAAAAAAAAAAAAAAAGTAAATGTTACAATATATTAAATTTTAATTATTCAGGATTCTTTACTATTTCAAGGTCCCTATTTAAATGCATGCAAACTTGTCTTATCGCCCATGTTAACTGGTTTGTACAGAAGATTGGATTTTGTCTAATCTCATGTGCAATCTCTTCTGATGAAGCATGTGTTCAGACGATAGATTTGATCAAAAATGCATCATGAGGTTTTGAGCAACCCCATAGAGTTTATTTAAGTCTGAAGCTCAAGCACATGCTGCCATTAAAGAAAAAAGAAAAGTGAACATACCTAGAAATCCAGACATTTGTCAATACTATCAATGTTAAAGTAAATTAAATTGTTGTAGTGCATTTTAAAATGAAATCATGGTCTCAGACGTTTATACTCTTCTGGATCTCAGTCATAGAAAAAGATCTAGCATTTTTATATATGAAGATTCCATTCCCATTCCACTGAAACACACCAACAGTCTACCATCTGCTATTTAGTGATTTGACTTGCATTTAATTTAATGTGATATGAATCAAATATAAGAAGCTTAATATTACTGTGAAAATGATGTATACTGTACATTTCTACAGTACCTGTCTTTGTTTGTAGCCTACAGCTGTTTTTGCTTCAGTATTAGTTAACTTTTTTACTATCTAGATAATTTTATCTTTACATAAAGCCTAGGAAGATTCAGGAAGTGAATACAAACAAGTATTCATTATTTCTGTGAAAAATATGAATGATCTTTTATATTATTAATGATGATTAATGAAGTAGATACGGTCCTCTCTGTAGAACTGGAATAAGGAGGCTAATCCTTCTCTCTTTTTTTTTAATCCACAGAAGACTTGGGTTCAGGGATAGTACACTTCAGTCTCATTTTTAGGAGGTGAAATGCATGCGCTCATGTGAAATGGGGTCAGATCTAGTAATTTGTTTGTGTTGGCAGTGGGTTTTGCCATCGTCTTGAGATATCTAATTTGATTCGATATATTTCTCTATAAATTGGCAGACAATGTTTCTCTAGACTTCTGAAGTCATTCCACTGCTATCATCATGAGCTACATCATCAATAAAGATTAGTGAGCTCATTCCAGAAGCAACCATGTACAGTAAGACCAAGCCATGATGCTCCACGGTTTGCTTGTTTGTATATTTTGGATCATAAGCAGATCCTTTCCTTCTCCGCACTTTGGCCTTTCCATCAGTTTGGTAGAGGTTCATCTTGGTTCCAGAACTTTTCTTGCATCTTTTTTGAATTTCTTTGTAAAGTATAATCTGGTTTTCTGATTCTTTCTGCTGATGAGTGGGTTTGCATCTTGTAGTGTGGGCTTTATATTTTTGTTTTCAGCCTTATTCAAACAGTGGATTGTGATACTGTACCTTCACCCCTGCACTGTGGAGGTTGTTGGTGATGTCACTGACTTGTTCACAGCATTTTTCATCAAATTTTTTTTTTCTTTCCCTTGGCACACCTAGTCGTTTGTTTGATTGTAGTACATAACTTGTTTCTATCTTTTTTAAGGAATTCCAAATTGTTGTATTGGCTATGTCCAGTGCTTGTGCATGGACTCCTTTCCTCATTTTGCAGCATCGAAATGGCTTGTTTTCATCTTCATGTTGACCCTCACAGGTGGAATCCGTAACTCAGAATGTAAGAAAGTAGAAATTCAGAGCTATTAATTGTGTAAAGAGGAAATGTGACAGGGACCACTTGACCGGCAAAGAAACAACTATATTCCAATTTGCAGTGCATTTGTGGTCACTTGAAAAATGGATGGGTTCAAAACTAGGTTGTTTAACACCTCAAAATGAAACGTTGATCTGTAGTCTCAAGTTCATCTTTGACTCATCTTTGGTGTATAGCAAAAACAAAGAAATGTGCATTGTTGTTCCAATACTTTTGGAGAGGACCGTATGACAAGGACTTTGGGAAGAAGGCAGGGTACACCCTGAACAGGGTGCCAATCCATTGCAGGGGGCACACACACACTATGGGAAATTTGGGACCACCAATTACAGCATTTTTGTTGACTGTAGGAGGAAACCAGAGTTCCTGGAGGAAACCCAGCAAACACTTGGAGCACATGCAAACTCCATGGACTCCATGGTGGGCACCCTATATGTGCGAGGCCACAGTGCTAACCACTACACCACTGTGCATAACCATAATGATATAACCAGAAATACCTAATTTGCTCTTCTACTCAATTCACCCTAGCCATTTTCTATCTGGTCATATCAGTATTTATCGGCATTGTAGGTTTAAGTCAAATAATAGATCTAAGATGATTTTAAGCCACCCAGGTCATTTTGCAGGTCATGTCGTGTTAGTTTAAAGTGACTGGGCATGTGTTATCATTCTGAAAATGCTTTGCCACCTATCTGAAGCACTTCATTAGTTAGGGCTATATGAAACTGAAGAAGCTTCATGTAGGAGTGGTGAAAGCTCTTCGCTGGTGTCAGTAGAGTCAGTTGATTGGACTCATTTTTATAATTGTTAAGACTCTACACCACTTATCCAAAAGGACTTCATCGGTTTTACTCATTAGAACAAATGAAGCGTTTCAGATGGCTAGAAAATGTTTTATAACCCTTCCAGTCACTGTGATTTAATAATACAAGAGCTATTCATTAAACTTGCGTACTGAGCCAGGGAGATGTGCGCTGACCTTTCTCAGACTCAGCCCATCCCAGAAGCCCACTTGGTTTAGTGATTCCCTTATAAGCCAACGTGGCTAACGCAGTCATTTTGTAACTTTTCATTATAGTTTCATATCCTAAAGCAAGCAAAGCCTAGGTTTTAGTTATCATCAATTTATAATAGTTTAAAATTCCTTTTGATCTGTACTATTTAACGGAAATGCTTTGAGGTGATGTGATGAATGGGGACTGGTCATGTATTGTGAGCCAGGTCTCTCTGCTACTAATATTTTATTTATGATACAAAAATGAAGTAAAAACTGAATGTTAAAAAAATCCATCATCTCTGATAAGAATCTGTTTTTGAAATTTCAGTTTTTGTACTCTAGCCATAACATACTGTTATATACACATATATGTATATTGTTAAATATACTGTTAAAAAGCACAGGAACACTCATAAAATGCTTTATTTAAAAACTAATTATTATTGAAATACAGGCAATTAGCATGCCTA
>JAQMYJ010000033.1:7505542-7520265 GCA_030014305.1 Clarias laeviceps
TTATGAAGTCTTTACAGAACAGAAGTAGCAGAAACATCTCAATATCAACTGTTCAAAGGAGATTAATGCATTTTTTGTGGACGCCTTCAGCATTCCTTTACAATGTAGAAAGAAATAAAAATCAGGAACCATCATGGAGTTAAAAAGTGTTCAAAAACTTTTGAACGGTAGTGTATATATATATATATATATATAGAACATGATCTGGCTCTGTGAGAAGGTTCTAGGAAAAGATGACTGTATGACAGGGGTGTTAACACTGCGTCTTACCACATTGCATGGCTTTGTTGGAAGCTCACTACAGTTTTCAGTGTGGTCACAAGGCTGGTGATAAAATGTCACATCAATGTATTGACCTCTGTTGCTTTGACTAGTGCCCATCTCGGATTGGAGCATTTATGCTGATTAACATCATTTCACACAATGTCTGACCACAATGTGATCCCTTAAGCTTCTAACAGGGTTAGGAATTCTGATTTGGAGACCAGTAATTCTAAAGTAATTAAAAAAAAATTTCAAGATTAATTCTGTTCACAAGTTCTGTTTTTTTGCCGTACATTCTCCGCCTTAAAACCTGGTAGTAGAATTCGCTATTGATGTCTGGCCCCTGTGGACAAATTCTCATGTCGAATAAGATGATGGTTGATCGGCGGACCTATTAATTATTTTTTTTTCTTCTTCTTATTATTATTATTATTAGGGCCCAAGCACTATAGGGTGTGCCAGACCCTCTTGTTTTCCTAAGGATTATTATTATTATTATTTTCTTCCACACTTTGGGATTTTTTGGGGGTCTTAAAATGCTCAAAAACATGCCGTTAGGATGCCTGAGAGTCACGTGACCCGGGGCCCCCAGGGGCCCCCACACAAGATTTTGCTGGATAGTTCATACACACTTTCACGTAGGCACACGAAACTCGGTACACATTTAGAGCTCATTGAGCCGAACAACTTTTGCACTGCATGTCATAGGCTCAACTCAACAGGGGGCCAGTTATTTTGGGTCGTTCACAAAAATGCGAAGCCCGATGGATTTTGATATACGTATTCCTCCTAGGGAATTTATACGATCGCCACCAAACCGGACTGATGTGATCTAAAGACATTGAGATCGCAAAATTGCAGAGGGATTTTTTATATCTCAAACGGGTCAGCCATGATAATGTCTTAATGTCTTAAATGTTTAACTTTCTGTGTCGCCTTATATTGAGTGACATTATATTCAGAGACACGTTCAGTGATATCACATTGAGTGACATCATAGTGTGATGCTTTTTCTCCAGCATCTGATTGAACACACGTACACATCACAAATGTTAACACACACACACGCACACACACATACACACACATTACAAATTTTAACACTCACTCATGCACACACACCTCTCATGACGCACACACGCATTTTTTAACACACACTCACAAATTTTAACACTCACACACTCACATCTCTGTTTCACACGCACACACGCAGAAACACACACGCCCACACACATCACACACACTCCCACACACACTAACAAGCCACATGTCTCACACACACATCACACACATACTAACACACACATCACTAATGCTAACACACAGACTCACACACCACACACACAAACATGCACAAACACATTTACTCATCACACACAGACTGATACATCCACACGTCTCACACACACACACACACACACACACATACTAACACACTCAACAAATATTTAGGGCCCAAACTGACATTAGCCCTGTATAGTGTGTGACATGTGCAAGTTGTAACCGGCTGGCGATCGCACAGGGTGCTTGGGCCTGTCATCGTTGCTTGCAACTATTATTATTATTATTATTATAGCTTCAAATTTACTTTTTTTTCCTATTTTAACATTCATTTATCATAATTTGAACCTAGAAGACCGTTAAAAAATGGAACATGACTCCATAATCCATTAATCTTCAGAATAATACAGTCCTGACCTTGGTCCATTGATAAAAATGAATAATTTTATCATTCTGCTATCTATATCAGTCTGTTATACGATTAGTCAGATCAGGACATTGAGCAGGACAATGGGAAAGGAAAGAGAGGAGCGTGAGCTCCCTGCTGGGCAAACAATGCATATTTTTCCACAATACCATTCAAATTAAACAGGCAGTACAACTAAAGCACACCGTCTACAACTGCCGTAGTTAAAACTGGAGGGGGGGATTAATTATCTATAATTACAATTATAATAAATAACTTTTTTTTTTTATTCCTAATTGTATATGAGCCATTAAGCATTACTTTGGAGTGTAACATCACACACAAATAGAATGCTGAACATGGGCACCATCAATTCCTCAGTTTTTGATGTCGGGTAAAAACAGTTAAACCTGCACTCCACTTTACAGTTGAAGAAAGCACAGGTATCTGTCACACACTGCTGTTTGATGACTCAGAGGGGTTGCAGTCTCTTTCTGTACACACTTTAATGCATCAATCATAAAAAAAGTAGTTTGCTTTAGAAAAGGGACGTGCTCAGAGCATCTATGCTCACTTTCAGTTTTCGTGAAAAAGGAAAAACCTTTTCAAAATTTGTGCTCAATAATAATGTTCAAACTAGAGAAAATGGAATTAGTTTATTACACATTCATGAGTATTTGACTAATATATTATATTCCCTGTATAGTGAGTATAGTGTAATATTTGTATTCTAGCTTTTTTATCATGTCTTATGTGATATTTCAGAATGTATACAGTACTAATACAGTTTCTAATAAAATGGCCATTAAATAATATAATGTATAATATGATGTGAATAGAAATGCCTTTCCTGATGCACGTGCATGAGTGGTACCCTGATGTCCTGCTCAGTGTTTTCCTCACTTGCACATTATGTTCCCCATAGGCTGAAGACCACTGATGATAATATTATAATTATTATTAGCAGTGGTAATTATAAGAGACATGGGGATTAGACAAGACTCCAATCCTGTAAGACCTCACAGCACTGCAGACCTCATTGAACACAACAATCCAGCTCGCTCTAAATGAAAAGACTTCAAGGGATTGAATACAAAACTCTCTAGAGGGAAACTGAACCTGAGCTCAACTCTCCTGTAGGAGTGGAATGAACAGTAGGTGTGTGCATGCAGGGGGTACAGCTTTCTAGTCACTAGCTCAGAGCTATCATTTACCTACATTGTGTTCAGTTTCAAAAGGAAAATATAGTGAGTATTTATTCTCAGCAGATGAATTTCAGAGTTGCAGTTTTGTTGCCCTGTTTTGCTGTAGGTTTTTTTTTTTCTGTGTGTGCGTGTGAGCGTGTGTGTGTAAGGATAGTATGCAAAAGTCCAATTCTGTTATATATTTTTCTCAGGTTTGCATTATTATATACAAAACCATCCACGTTTTTTAAACATAGTTATCATGGATGTGCAGCTGTCAAATCTGGAGCAACTGTGTGATGCTAGCAAATCAATATGGACCAAAATCTCTAAGTAATGCCACATAGAATTAAGGCAGTTCTGATGGCAAAAGGTGTCAGACTCAATATATACAGTATATGAAAGGATATATACATACAGAATGAATTTGTAGTCACTCACATGCCTCACATGGATTACTCTCTGCCTGTATTTCTCAGCATGGGGGACACCATTAACCCTGACCAAATCTCCAACTAGAAATTCAGCCCCAGTCTTGCAAGGAACCTTCACCATGCTTCAGACAATGCCTGTGGATACTCATTATTGTACCGCTTTCCAGCCCTTCAGCAAACAACCTGCCTCCTGCAACAGCCAAATATTAAAAAATTCGGACTCATCAGTCCAGCACCTGCCGCCATTTTTCTGCACCCCAATTCCTATGTTTTCATGCACATTTAAGTCTCTTAGTCTTGTTTCCACGTGGGAGGTATGGTTTTAGGGCCACAATTCATCCATGAACACCACTTCTCTGGACAGTAGATGGGTGTACCTGGGTTCCACTGGTTTCTGCCAGTTCTTTGCTGATGTCATGGCTGCACATCTTCAAAGGGAAGTAATTATGATGTGTCTTTTATCTGCTGCATTACGTGTCCTTAGCCGACCAGTCCTCAACGTTGACCGTTTTTTGTGCTTCTTCAAAATAGCCTGAACAGCATGTCTCAAACTCCCAGTTTGCTTGAAATGATTGCCTGGGAGAGACGCCGCTGATGCAGTACAATTGCTTTGAATCTTGTTGCTGTGCTCTGTCTTGACACGGTGTATGATCTGTTACAAGAAACTTGTAGTCTTTCACAACTTCACCTTAGTAGCTGAGTTTGTTTTAAAAACTGAACTGTGTCTGTTTTAGTTAATTACGATTTCAACCAACATCTGAATTCAATCTGACTCTGATCCTACAAAATCCCTGACTTTGTAAAAGTCCGGAAGTAAGTACTGATTCTCCATCTGGATTGAGGTCTGGTGTATATTGACATTATAGCATCATGCAGTTGCAGCAGATTTGTCGCTGAAGGTTCATGATGTGAATATCCCATTCCGCCACATCCCAAAGGTGCTCGACTGGATTGAAATCTGGTACAGTGCAGTTCAATGTTGTTAGCAACAAGAGAGTTTGCCAAGATACACACTATTCTCCACACCATTACAAAATCACCACCAGTCTGAACTGTTGATGCAAGGCAGGAAGGATCCATGCTTTCATGTTTAAGCCAAATGCTGACCCTACCATCCAAATGTCATCGCATAAATGCCACTGATGCAGTACAATTGCTTCATCAGACCAGACAATGTTTTTGCAATCTTCTAAATTTTGGTGAGCCATGTGAACTGTATTCTCGGTTTCCTGTTGTCAGCTGGCAGGAGTGGTATGCTGTGTGGTATTCTGCTGCTGTAGTCCATCTGCTTCAAGGTTGAACATGTTGTGGATTCAGAGATGCTTTTCAGCATACTTCTTATAACAAGCTTTCTTTAAGTTCCTGTTGCCTTTCTATCAGCTCAAACAAGTCTGGCAATTCTCCTCTGACCTCTAGCATCAATAAGGCATTTTCGCCCATAGGACTGCTGCTCACTGGATAGATTCTTCTTTTCAGAACATTCTCTGTAAAGCCTAGAAAGGGTTGTGTGAGAAAATCCCAGTAGATCAACAGCTTCAGAATAACTCAGACCAGCCGTCTGGCACCAACAACAATGCCAAATGTTCAAATGTCACTTAAATTCCCATTCTGATGCTCAGTTTGAACTTGACCAAGTTTGACCATCTTGACCACGTCTACATGTCTAAATGTATTGAGCTGCTGCCATGTGATTGACCATATTTGCATTGACAAGCAGTTGAACAGGTTTACATAATGAAGTGGTCGGTACAGTATATATTTGACACTAGATGTAAGAGTATAGGTGTGTATCTCTGTGCAACATGTACTACTAAACCGTGCTCAACAGGATTTCTATTTTGGAACATAAAGCTCAGTATAGATCCCTTTCCTCACTGGTCATGAACTTTGTGTAGTGACTGAAAGAATAAGGTTGCAGTACAGGTAATGCTTGGCAATCCGGGACAGCGTCGGAGTAAAGCTGCTGCTCCTCCGAATTAAAAGAAGCCAGTTGAAGTGGTTCGAGCACATTACAAAGACACAATCTACAATGGTTGACTCACATTAGAGCTGCTGTCATGTTCTTGCCTATATTTGATATATATTTTTAGCCAGCTAACACTTTCTTCAGCTTACAAATTTTGGCTTGGCTTCCAGTATCATGATGATGTCTTCAATGTTGTAATGGTAAAAAAAGTGCCACAATCCACATGGATATATCAAAATATTCTTACGATTTATTATTAATAGTAGTAACTATTTCCATATACTGTATAGTATGCATTTCTGTGTCTGTGACCTCCAGGCAGCATCATTTAGTCCCTGAGAAATTTCATCTTAAAGATACACTTTAGCTGAATGGGACTTCCTGTTTTTTAATGGTAATCCATAGTCGATAATTAATATAACATTTACTAGATATAGGACTTTTTTAGGTCATGAGAATAAACACACTCAAAATCATAGAGTTGAAAATCTGTATGTCCTTGAAAAGTGCTTGTAATAAACAAACAACAACAACAAAAACTATATATGTGATCAATAAGACAATGGGTCAATTCACACAAGTATTTTGATGTTAAGTTGATTTCATGATGCACATTCATACAAATCTCGAGCTAAACAGACAGTCTGGATTGTTTCATGCATAATAGAACATGTATTATGCATACATGCAAGTTGTGTTTATGGTTAAAATATAGCAAATTAACAGAAGAAATGGTATATCAATAGACAGATGTATTGTGTGACAGTAAATGAAATGTACAGAGGAATATTCAAGTCAAACCCGGACTTTTTATTCTGGGTTAACACAACACATTATAACGGAACATGTAAACACTATATAATCCCCTGCTTCACTAATGAACTTATTCCTGCATTTCACTAGTGCTTGGACACCACCTGGGTAGAACTTTTTCCTGCCTGCTTTATGTCTGAAACACTGGACTCCCAAGAACTCCTTTAATGGCCCAAACATGTGGAAATGGCTCATTAATTTTCATGGATCAGATGTTCCACTCCCCTGCTGTGGGCTCCGATTTACCTCGGCCTGGATCGCCATTTATGAACGTACGGCCATGTTTAAAGCGTTGGCACTGTACAAAAGTCTTCTGTAAATATTAATCAGCTTTACACCTTCATTCATGAGAAATTTCATCACAAGTTCCAGTTTGACTCAAACACTATCATGTATGTTTTTTTATTTGGTTTACTCATTATCATAGTTAAAACTGATAATACTAGGTGTAATAATTGTGATAGGACATTTAAGATAATAGAGATTTAGCTATCGAGTAAAACCTCATGCTTGCTTTTATGCTGTTTAGAATCTTCCATTGGGTTGCTTTAATTATGCAGACCTGGCAACCTTGGCTTATCTAATAGAAGCCTGTTAATTACTTGATGCAAATTTGCAGTGGTTCCACTTCACACCCAATGTTATCTGGGTAGTCCCCAGATCCACCCTGACCAGGATAAAGCACTTACTGAAGATGGATGCATGAATGAATAATAATAGGTTTCAAAGTCAGCCTTACTAATAATGGTGTTTGTGAAGGCAGGAGGTTAAGAGGAGGTTAATCTCTTCAGGCCAAAACAAGAAGAAATCTATTCTGAAGTGGGCTTAGCAGCTGTTATCTCCATATTTTTTTTTAGCACTGGAAGATTATCTTCTATCGCTGCCACGTGTTTATTCCAGTTTCATCAACCTCCATGAAAAAGCACTCCCAGATTCCCACCCACAATATCTGATTGTAAATGTAAATACAAACAGGATTGCAAAGGGATTGTTTTGGGGTTTAAGTTGTAGCAGGATGATGTGAAAGTGCAAATGGATGAAATGCTTAGATGATGAAACTCAAATGTTGAAAGGATTTGCATTTTAATTTTGCCAGACGTTGTACATTGCTGTGCAAATGCATATTTTGCAATTTTGAGTTTGAATTATGTTTGAATGATGGTAAGTGCAGTTGCAAATTATCAGTTTGAGAGCTAAATTGGACAACTCTATATAACTCTCTAAGAAGTATTGCAAAATCAGTCACAGCTAAAAAGCAAAAATGGCAAAATATTTTGTCAAAACTGTTTTGGTTATAGATCGCATGGTGGTGTAGTGGTTAGCACCGTGGCTTTACACCTCCAGAGTCAATGGAGTCCGATTCCTGCCTAAGGACTGTGTGCACGGAATCATTATGTCCTCTCAGTGCTTGGAGGGTTTTCTTCCAGGTATGCCGGTTTCTTCCCAAAGTCATGAAGACTCGGTTATAGGTATTGCCCATAGTATGGCACCCTGTCCAGAGTATACCCTGCCATGTTCCTGAACTCTCCTGGGATAAGCTCCAGGCCCCCAGTGGGAGGATAAGGATAAGCAGAAGAAGAAGATGAATGAATGAAAATGTTTGGTTCTATAAATGTAAATTTTGTGTGATAATTTTCAAAAAGCTACAGTATAACTCCATCCCTATGTCCTTTTGGCACAATGGACAAATCAGCCTGCAGTTGTGTTTATGATCGTTTAAGTATGCAATTTAGTATTAATAATATGTTTCGATAATAGGTTGATTTTTAATAAAATATACAACAAATTCATGCTTTGATTGTGATTTTCTTTTTAATTACAAAGATTGTTTAAGATTATGAGAAAAATTATTAAAAAATACACAAACGTTAGTTTACAGCATCATCAGCCTCCTCCTCTACTTGTTTTAGTTTTACTTTGGTACTTGACGACAACTCAAGTCATGTCCATTCATTCATCCACTGGCTGCATGTCTATCAGGCGTCCCTAAAAATTTCTAACATTACGGTAAAAGAGGACAGAGCCAGACAAAGCGAATACAAAATCTCCTCACACTGCACATGCATCTGTAGCTTCTTGGAAACAAATCACTCTTGCTTCTTTTACATTTTGTTAAATGTATCCCCGAATTGAAGATACAGAAAGGGGTAAAAAAATTATTTCCAATGGTGTGATTTTCAACTATTGATTGGCTTTGAAACCTCTCTCCACTGTGTAATTTGCTCATGGAGGCATCTCAGTCCAATTCTGAGAAATCTGCACTTCTGCAGTCCTGTTTTTTCAATGATAAAATCAGTAACATTCGATCAGATATTTTACCTTAATAAGCCTCATCAGGGATCCTACTTACTCATCTGTGATGCGGTGTAGATGCATTAAAGATAACAGATGAACTAAAGCTTTGGGAAATTGTTACACCATTAAATTCTTTAAAATCCACAGCTGGTGGATTAGACATTATTAATTAGTTCCGGTTTATTAGACATGATAAATGAAGGCTTAGAAACAGGCATATTTCCAAATGTAAAAAAGTAAATGTAAGTTAAGGAAAAACCTGGATCATTTTCATTTAATTCTTGAGTATCAGTATCAGGCAAAATGTGCATTTACACAGAATATTCAATGTCCAGGAAATTATATACATGATTAAAATGTCAGGTTACTATAATAAAATGGCATAAGTGAAGAAAGTAAATGATTTGATAATAGTTGGTAATTCACACAGTGTTTATGTTTATGTTTAATCTAGATTAAAGTGTTCATTTGAGATCGATTGAAGAGTACATACTGTATGTAGACCCTTGTGTTCTATATTATTACACTATATTGCCAAATACATTTATAAATATTAAAATATAAATTTTCGACACCTGACAATCACACCCATATTTGGTTTTTCCCCGAACTTTTGGTTTTTATATATAATAGTCTAGAATGTCTTTTGTTCTCTGCCTGGCCATAAACAAAAGTCACATACTATAGTATTTCATTCAATCATCTTTAGCTTTGATTACAGTACACATGGTGACTCATTCATTTATGAAAATGATTCCAAAATTCTCCCTGTACCACTCTTTTACTAAAATGCCATAGCTGGGATAGTCTGGTCATTCAGGTCATTCATCATTCCTTTATATGCTTCCCTTCATACCTTGACGCTCCTGTCACTCTGGACACATCAAACCATGTGACCTTTTTTTCATTGCTAAAAAAGTCCAAGACAAGTTTAATTATCAGAAATAATAATTATGGCGGATGACATAGATATGTGCTGCTCAGTAAAATGTTAATCTATTGTATTTGAAGTTAGTTTGTACAGGTAGGGCCTGACTTACGAACATTCGAGTTACGAATTTCCGCAGATACAAACGGATCTCGGTTCTACTTCCGGTTTAATTGCAGAAGTAGCTCACGTGTATTGTACAAAAATAGACACTGCAGTGCACCAGATACGTAATTACAATTATATACAATATTTTCATTATGTATTTATAAAATGTCTAAAGTCCGGTATATTGTATGTGTGCGTGTGTGCGGGAGAAATGAGTCGGGCTCACAGGTGTCAGTGAATCAGTCCTGTGCCTTAAGAGTAAAGTTATTTCCGGGAGTATGATGAGAGATAATGGCTGTCCTGTAAATCTGTCCTGATGGTGAATAATCCTAATTTTCAGAAAATCCTCAACAAAACATAGTTCACAGTCCAATACAGTGGAAAACAGCTTTGAGACAAAATGGCGTCCAGGAAAGACGCAAAGATACCATTTCACTTTGAGATACATTTCCTTAGGCGCAATTACGGTTTTGGCCACATGATAGCAGTGTGGGGAAATGGTACAGTTTTAGTCAAGTAGATTGGTATGCTTTACATTGTATATTCGTGTCAAAGGCGTATAAGACTCACGTTGTCTGACTTACGACTTTGTCTAACAAATCAGACTTACCTATGTGCTCCTGGAACAGAAATTGTTAGTAAGTCGGGCATTACCTGTATTGTTTAAATACTGATCTTTAGGTGAGAAAACTAATGTTATATGGAACAGACTACATTTTATTAATTATTAAACTTAAACTGTAATAAAATTAGGTAAAAATGCAATATTGAATCATGATACTTCGTGGTATTTATAGAACCGTAATTTTAATCGAATCGGCACCCAAGAATCGCAATAATATCGTATCCGGAGGTGACTGGTGATTCCTATCCCGATTGTCTATAGTATCTGACATGCCTAGTCCCGCTGTAGCGTGAATTGCTGTAATTTCCTATATACTTCAAAATCTAAGTTAAAATTACTAGCGAGCATGGTGACCATTTACAAAGTTATTCAGAAGATAAGCAAAAGATGATACCCATTCTCCACAAAAATTACTCCCATTGGGATTGAAAAAGATAGGAGGAAAAAAAGTTGTATTTACTCAAGTATTCAAAGTAGTTTTGTTTAAGCAATTTATTCTACACTGAAAAAGATAACAGAAGCGGTAGAACCACTTTAGCACCACTGCGCAGACTGCCCATTTCACTTAGAAGCAATTTAAAATCCTTTTTCTGGTTTTCAAAGCTGTTAATAGCATCACATCTGACTTCTGTAAGGTCGTGAAATGTTTCTTATTGAGTGCCTTAAGAGTAAAGTTATTTTGGTTTTCATCTGACTACAAACTGCAGTTGAATATCCTCCAGAGCCATCTAATATGTCTAATTACAGCTTTTAAAAAGTAATTAAAAAAAGGTTTCTATTAAAAATGTTTATATTATTCTCTAAATATTATCATTTATTTATCATAATTGTGTTAATACTCATATATATAAAAAAGAACATCTAGAAAGAAGCAAATTTATATAGGAATTATATTGTACATACACTCTGTGGCCACTTTAATAGGAACATGTGTACCCCGGTCCATTTATTCGATTATACAATCAGCCAATCATGGAGCAGCAAGACAATGCATAACGTCATGAATGAAGAAACCATGATCTCAGTGACTACAAGCTACACAGGCTAATCGAAACTGTGCATTATCTGGGCTTTTCTAGGGTCTTCAGCTGTCTAGTTTGTGCCCAGTATAGCCTCAGATTTCAATCCATAGACGGCAGGAGTGGAAACCGATGTGGTCTTCTGCTGTTTATCCTCAGCTGCCTGTCCTCAAAGAAATTTTCAACATATATGATAATTTGGGCTTTTTGCTGTCATTTCTTAATGTCTTAAAAACATCAGAATTCTTGGGCCAGTGGGAAAGAAGAACTGTAATATCATAGAGATCAGATTTTTTCAATATTGTCCCTTTCCGTCTAACTAACTAAAATACAAAAAGAAAATGATGGGAGAAAATATTTTGACCACTACAGTGTCCAGGCAGCTAAAAATGCAGAATTATCTGGGATTTCTGAAGTCATTTCTGACATGGACACCTATATGCACAATGGATCTGAGAAAAAATGTTTTCATACATCAAGTGAACCAGCAGGTATGTACAGTAGCTTCTCTACAGTATGCATACAATAAGCTACAATACAATAACAGCAAGGCCAATTCTTTTGCTATTGGTATACAGTACAGACATGTGTGCTTGAGTTCAAAAGATGAATATATATTATTTATTTATTGTACAAGATGCATTGCGACAATGCGCACTGTTTAAAGTGCTACACAAATAAAATTGAATTGGAAGGTGAAATGAAATCTCATTACGTATAAGCTATAATTTCATGAACATACATAATGGTTCTTTGCACCATTAACTCAGGTGCTTGTCTACAGAATGCAATTTTTAATAGAGAGCTTCAGTAATGATCTTTAAATGTGAGAAGGCTGAACACGTTTAGTATGTTTTATTTTAAATACACATTATTAATATAACACACACCCACATACACACACACACATACTGCATAGTACCAGTCAAAAGTTTGGACCCACCATCTTATTCAATGATTTTGTTTAGTTAGAACAAGTCTATGAAATAACACATATGGAATTAGGTAATAAAGTAACAACAGCAACAGTCAACTGTTATTTTGAGACATGAAGGTCGGCTATTCTGGAAGTCCATCCCGCATGCTGCAGAGGAGAAGTTCATTTAGAGTTACCTGCCTCAGTAATCACCAATTAACAGCATTTAAGATTAGAGCCGTTATGAAGGCTTTACAAAGCATAAGTCGCGACACGTCTCAATATGAACTGGTCAAAGGGTATTATTATTTTGTTCCCATTTCTTTCATTTAATCTACATGATTTAATATAAATTTAAATGAAGAAATGAGAGGGGCTTAAGGTTTTTGAACAGTTCTGTATATCCATATGATTTAAACAGTTAGACATTATTTTTTTAAATAGTTGCAATTATTGGTCACATTGGGATTTGTTTCTGAAAAGAAAAGGAAAGCCCCTTGTGGAGTTAACAACGTACCTGACATGGTACTTGTAATTCTTTTCTGACATGAAAATTGAACAAATCTGATTTTTATGACAGATTTTCTTTAGTAAAATCTGGAGAAATGTGTCATTTGTAAGTGCAGGGTTTGGATGATTGCAGATCTTGAAGCATATGTCTATTCCATTTTTTTTTTTTTTTTTTTTTTAATAAGGCATATTTTGAAACAGCTGAAGTTTGTGGAACATGCTCTCATGTTTCTTCAATCAAATGAATGTGAAGAAGGCATGATTAAAGATATTAAGTTTAATTTTCATGCCCGCTTCACAGAGGATATTAAGGACCTACTCATCTAACTTACTTTGAATTCTTCAAGCTTGTGTTGCATTTATAAAAAAAATAAATAAAAAAAAGCAAATATGTAATGCTTCACTTAATAATGTGTGAGTGAATATAAGTAGGAAATTTAAAATAAAAAAAACCCAGCGCTGAAGAGTGGGATTCTGTAATGAATAGAGGTTCCAGCACATAAATTAAATCGTGCACCAATATTTTATTATATTGTCTACTTACTGGCTGCAGCCTGAGATAGCTGTGTTTATTAGCTCAGGGACTATGAGACGGAAAATACAATTGTTGAACATAACTTTGAGGGGGAAAAAATGCAAAAATGTTTATAGGAAAAGAAAATTTCAAAGGTGCTAAACTAATATGCTCAGTTATAGTTCCCGAGTTGTGCATGGAATATGGTTTTAAGTCTTTAAAAAAAAATAGTATGTCAATAGTATGAGTATGCTAATTCCTTGGTTTTTAATTACAAATTATTTACAAAGGGTCCAAATCATTCTTACAGATTTTTTTTACAGATTTTTTTGTGTGCTTTTTTGTATGGGAATCCACACTACATAGAATAACATAATAAAAAAGTTCATTATTAGACATATAAAACTGAATGAGCAATGGGACACAAGTCTGGGCATCCATGATTTCTTTATATTTGTACAGTTGCAGAAATAAAATATCAGAACTACTTAATTTATTGCCAAGTTCTTCGAGGTATTGGCTTGTTTGCCTGGCCTCTTAAATTGAATGAGAACAATCTCAACCTCGATAACTCAAACAAAGTAGACCTATAAATAACATCAGCTTAGACCTCTGTGCTCTGTGGAAAATTTACGAATGAAAAGCACTCTGGCTCAAATGAATATGTACTGCTTGGGGTCTGTGTAATGTATTTCAAAGGTAAATGGGTCCCTGTTTGCAAACAGTTTGAGAATGTATGATCTTGGGGCTTCACTGCTACTCCGCACACTGTATGTACAAGATTAAGGCGGCATGTGGCTGTTTAACTGTTTAAATTGTTTAAAGATACATAAAATCTTTAGCATATTGAGTTTAATCAACTTTATCTCTCTTGCATTACTGTAAGCAAAGGACATGCACCAAAATATTAATTGCTATTTACTCAGGTACTGGATTGCTAGAACGCTCAGTGCTTTATAGGTCAAAAGAAATAGTTAAAATCAATGCTAAATTTTACTTTTACTTTTTAGATGCAGTGCAATGTGAATAAAATGAGGGTGATGGGGTTATAACATCTAGGTTTAGTACTGGAGCTTTTTTTTATTCCCCTGCTGGAACATCCAGACAGTAAGGCATTAAATAGTCCAACCTATTGGCAACAAAAGTATGAAAAACATTTTCTGTATGATGTAGTGACATTACAATCTCTTATCTTAGCACAATTTCTGAAATGAAAGAATGCTATCCTAGTAATATTATCCATTATATGAGCTTTAAATGAAAGGATGGAATTAATAATTGAACCAAGGTCTTTTACTGCTTCATATGATGAAACAGAAAGGCATATCAGTGGAAACATACACCATGTTTAGAAATGATATTACCCAGAGGAAGTATATATATATATATATATATATATATATACTCAGCAAAAAAAGAAACATCCCTTTTTCAGGACTGTGTATTTCAACAATAATGTT
>JAQMYJ010000033.1:7522343-7542734 GCA_030014305.1 Clarias laeviceps
AGCCAAGGGTGACGGCGACAGTGGCAAGGAAAAACTCCCTGAGATGGCAATAGGAAGAAACCTTGAGAGGAACCAGATTCAATCAGGTAACCCATTCTCCTTAGGGTGATAACAGATAGAAATTATATAACATCATGTGTGTTATGCAGCTGAAAGTTCAATATATCAGAGGTTCTTTAAATTAACATGAAGTCCAGTTCAGCACAGGGACGAGTCAGTAGGTGCAGAGGGCAGATGTTGTCTGGATCACTGGAAGCACAGGAGCAGCATGTGTAGCTCCAACCATCATAAGAACTTAAGTACTTAAGCAGTATCTCCAATTCATGCAAGGGAGTGCTGTTGTGCTGAATATGGGTCGTAGGCATGAGGATGCAGGCATGAGACCTGAATTTATTCAGGTATCACAGCTGATATTTAGCACAACAGCATGACCTTAAGTGTGATATTGCTTTTATACGACAGTGCTACAAACTCAATTTATTATCAACAGATTATGATTTGTTTTTTAATAATAATAATAATAATAATAATAATAATGCTTTTTATTTATAAAGGCATCTTTTTAGTCACCCAAGGTCACAGTACAATTCAATCTTGATTATGATTTATTATAATGGTAGATATAACACCCTCAACCTAACAATGCCCCAGATAAACATAATTTAGATCCTTAGATCTTTTCAAGAGCTAGTAAGGTGCCCCTGTGTAACGCCCCCTGGACCTAGTGTTAGACCCTATAAAGGGGCGTCCTGGGTTCTCTTACCCGAAAAAACAACGTAAAAAGTTTTTTTTTTACTTTTGCGTTCTTAGGTAACTGTTAACTATTTGCTATCTAGCTACTCCAATGTACAATAAACCTTAAATGCAATACTCAAAATATATTAAACACACACATCACAAAAGTGTGACACTCAGTATTGATCTTTTGAATGATTGCATTCTCAATAAAAAATATAAACAGCCAGATAAGTGCTTATAAAACATAAATTAATTCAATGAAAACATAAAATTTATATATAAAAACATCCCCATTTGTTATCCGCACAGAAAAGAAAATATCAATTTGGTTTATTTTTCAATATTACTCAATTCAATTCAATATGCAAATAAAATATCCAATAGTTTCTCAGTCAAACTCAGTCTGGTTCGCCAAAGTCAAAGTCCGGTTCGCGCGCTGTCTCACTCTTTTCCGTAGCTCTGCTCTGATTGGCCAATTCCAAGCGCATGCACTACACACTCTTAATTTCACTTCTAGATGTGACCATACATTTTAAACATAAAAATAACATAACCTGTATACCAGAATAACATACTTTACAAACAACACTTACATGTCCGACAGTACAGTATATATAAATACATGCCATTTACATTACACTGTCAGACTTCAAAAGAATTTTAACCCCTTCATTTCTCAGCGGGTTACACCTGGTTTCAGTTATTCATTTTATTATATTTAAATAAAATGACTTCTTATAGTTATTAACCCATTTCACTGATTACCTGGTTTAATCTATCCAGCCATTCATCCATCCATTCATTTATTCATCCATCTAAGAACCTCTTTAGTCCAACTAGGGGCCGTGGACGTCAATGGTGAATACAGTTGTTTCTATTCCCATTTTAAAACTGTGAAGGGACCTCTGGTTAAACATTCACACACAAATTCACATGCTACGGCCAATTTGGGAACTCCAATTAGGCTAATCTGCATGACTTTGGACGGTGGGAGGAAACCAGAGTACCCGAAGGAAACCCACCAAACACGGGGAGAACATTGAAACTCCATGCACGCAGACCCAAAGACCAACTCTGACCCTGGAGGTGCAAGGCAACAAATCTGAATAACTAAAAAAAGGGTTTATAAATAATGATAATTTTGATCTATCTAAATAGCAATCTATTCTATTCTTAGAAATAGTTTAAAGGTTAAAGCTAAAAATAAGCTGATCAGCTTTAACGCAATCTGTGATATTTGTATTTTAGGTTGAAGCCTGTTTTTCTGTGTGGCAGAACTTTCTGCCTCACTTATTAATACAGAGAAATAAAATTTTGTAAGGTTGAGTATCTTACACCTTGTTTACACTTAACTGTACTTCTTTCGTTAGAAGGAAATACACTCCCTCTGTAATCGGAGAGTGAATAACAGAAATCGAATAAGTAGATTGGATAAATAATACGTTTTGTCTTAAAACAACTCCAGCATGTTAAAATTCACTTATACTACCTCAGCGCTGTTATTTCAGCTGTGAAGATATTAACTAATCACAGTACAAATATTCAGTTTAACTTTTTCTTCTTAATATCTATTGGTGCAGGCAACATTGAGCAAGTAGCTTATTAGTAGCTTATTTTAAAGTAGATTATTGAATCCAGCACATTACTGCTCATAACCGCTTTTATTTAACATTTCACTTATGGTGCAGGTTAAACTTCAGGCAGATATCTATGTACTGCAAAAGTTTCATTTAATTCTGTAGAGCGGTCGATTTAATGACCAGAGTTTGAGGCCTACACAGTATGCTGGCAAAACCTGTGGTTTGTAATCTGGAACAAAACTTCACAACATAACTTTTGCGCAATATTTTGATTTCATTTATGGGGCAGGTTTAACTTCAGGCAAAAACCAAAGGACTGACAAAGTTTCATTAAATTCTGTCTAGCAAGTTTTGCGTGATGATGTGACAAAATCTGGCTGGACAGATATACATATAGACATGCATAACATTTTCTGAGATTGCTTTCTAGTCCTCCAATGTTTTGAAATGTAATGATGTCTTTTTATATTTTTCTAGATCAGTTGAGTCAGTTAAGACAGTAAATTGCTCTAATAAATAGCCAGAAATATTGTATACTATTAGAGGTTAATAGTGCATAATAATTGAAGAATGAGTTTTCTCGTGAAGTAAACTTGTATGGTGGTTTTGCTGTTTACTTTAGGCTTTTCCTGGTGCGCACATGTGAACAAATTCGCGCTGTAGCGCGCACACCGTGCTCGTACTCTCGCGATATCGAACGTGATTTGCCCCTGTTAACACCAATGGGAAACCCCTCAATATCCTCTTCCTTTTGCTGTCCGCAAGCAAGGTAAACTAGTGTGCGCTTCTCTCCCTGATTAAATGTATATTTTAAGCATATAAAATGCTCGAAATAAGTACACGGCGGCTCTAACGCTTCACTTTATCTTTAATAATGATTCGTTGAATGAATGGTTACGCTATAACGGCTCAATTTTGAAATAAAATAATAAACGCGAGAGTTACGCTTTCAATGGCTGCGCCCGTGCATTAGCAGTTAGCATGGGCCTAGCGCGCCAGCAAGCTGTAAATGCTAACCAGTATACGTTTTGTGTAAAATAGTATGACTTTAATTTATTGTTGTTGTGTCAGTTCTCGTGTTTTCGTGCGTTAATTTGCGTTTTTGTATGTTTAATATTTTTGTACAAGACTGGCTGTCGGCTTCATTGCTGTTTTTAGCCCTCACATGTGAGGTGAGGAGTATAGCGTGCTAAGCTAGCTAGCTAAGCAATGTGAAGTGACGAGACAACAAAAATACCGCACAATATATTCTGGTTGGTAGATTTTTAGGTGTAGTGTAGTCTGAAGTTTAAGTATTTTTATTGTGTTTTTGGGTGTTGGGTTTTTTAACAAATGAGATGCACCAAGTAGCTAGCTCGTTAGCTAAATTGACCACTGTTAACTTATATCCATCATACATTAACATTTCATTAAGGAAATACTCTGCCCTTTATCTTCCTCTCAGATGCCAGGCGGTGGTGTAACAGTAAAAGACGTCAACCAGCAGGAGTTTGTCCGGGCGCTGGCTGCCTTCCTGAAGAAGTAAGTCCTAAAAATCCTAAAACACAAGGTTCAGCATCATCAGCGGCTTTCAGGATGAATAGTACTAGTTTAATGTGGTACAATCAGAGAGAGGGTTAGATGTGATCGGATTTTAGTTATGTCTGAATGAATGTTAACTTTTTACATCCAGTTCTTTTTTGTTTCTGAAACGTTGTACTTGCAGCAGCTCAATTTATTAGGGTTACGTCTATAATATAGAAAGTTACACATCTCCTCAAAGTTATAAATTACTCGCATCCAGACAGCGATTAAAATCAGGAGGTGTGATGTTCATTAGTGGTGAAAAATCTGGTTCCATTATCTATTTTAATTAAGTGCTGTGACTTATATGCTGTGCTCCCATTTAAACAGTAAGCTTTATACATTTACTTCTGCATGGGATTAATACAAATTTTACATGAAAAAGGTAGTTTTTCAAAAATATTAAGAGAACAAGTGGTATGCAGCATATGAATAATGCTTATACAATTGATACCTGATCAGCTAGACTGCAGGTTACAGGTGCAGTGTTTGTTTCTCTGTGAGAGTTTGCTCTCTACCATCCAGTTAAAGTGATCGGTGCTTTACTTCAACTGCTGTGTGACAACCCAGTCAGCATGAAACTCTAGCATCTCATAAGCTGATTTACCTAAAAACAGACAGATCTTCAATTAGATTTGTAGCCACGCTTCCCAGTTAGTTGTGCAAGTTTAGTTATCAGCAACCCTGCAGTATAGCATGTTAAACTGGGTAAAAAAAAATGCCATGAACACTTAGGAAATGTTGCTGAAGGTGATGGTTTTGTCTTAAAGCTGCTACTCATGCCATGCTAGGCAGCCTGTGTTCCACTGTTTTACTTCAGAACTCAATCGTGCTCTATTCATGTTTTCTACATCTTTCGTGAGAACATTTATGGCAGTTAATAATACAGAAAGCTTTCCTCATGTTTTTAAGTTGGATGATAAACACCTGAAGCTTCCACCTCCACTCCTAGTACTACATGGTCCCTACTGAAACTTCTGGGTCCTAAAATTCCAGAATGCCTTGCTTTCTGAAGTTCCTATCCTTTTTATTGCTAGGCTTAGTGATTGTGTTTAAGTGGGGTGAATTACAAACTGTGGTGGATACGAGCCCTTCGAGACAGCCCTTGTTTATACTGATTTCTACAGTTATAGTAGCTCCTTTAAACGACCAAAAGGATCTTGTGTAAAAAAAACACAGCGACACATCTCTGTAGAAAGTCACTGATATGTAGCTGGACATAACTAAAACTCAAGACTGCTGATTTAAGTAAAGAAAAGAGAGAATTTGGGAATCTCAGCGGTGTAAATACTGATCTCTTGTAAAAAATAAGATCATCTCAGGACTTGTGTAAATGTAATACTCCTGTTAGGGCAGCATTGCATAAAGGATGTTTGCCAATATTTTAGTACCTTAAATGTTATCTAAAAATAAAAAATACTATAGTTATTGACAGACCTTTAATTGTATCTTTTTGCAATTACATAATTTAAGTCCATATTGCAAGTTAAATTTTAACTGTGCAGCTCTACTCCTTGTTGAAACTTACTTGTTACTTATAGACATCAATGTGTAATCTCAGATGTCAGGTTAACTGATTCATCGAAGGCCTTCAGGAAGCATTCTTTAGCTTTTTTTCTTTTTTTTCGGGGGGAACAGTGAGTCTTATTCATCAGAGAAGCCTATTTTGCCAAGTTTCTTATTGTGCTAAATTTATAGAACATTTGTACCTAATGACATATTTTTATTTAATTCTGCTGCTGGATGTGTTTAGCAAATTTTATGTTCAATCTATAAATCCAGATTATGGTTATGATATAGTAAAAAGTGTGTTCTGTGCCAGGTCAGGAAAGTTGAAGGTGCCAGACTGGGTGGACATTGTTAAGCTGGCTAAGCACAAGGAGCTGGCACCCTGCGATGACAACTGGTTCTACATCAGAGCTGGTGAGTCTTCATTAACCTTCTGTAATTTGCAGTTTAAAGGGAGTTTAGAGAGGTAGGCTGTTGACTGTTTATCATTAAAACAGGAATTGATTTTTATTTTGTGCAGCCTGAACAGTTGAAAAGCTCAAATTGAGCCACTTGAAGTGTTTGATTCCGATAATTGCTTTTTCTGGACATGGAGCACAGTATGATGAGAGAAACTGTATTTTGTTTGCATGTGTAATTAAAATTCATGTATTGCTGAAGTAGGAAAAAAAGGCTTTCCAGTTATGAGTATTTACTAATTGCTGTTTCTTACTACTTGTTGGCCTTTACAGATAATGTCTCCTCTAAGTTCAAACTTTGGAACAAGTCCTGCATATAGTGCTTCTCTAGATTAATCCTTTTTACGTCATATTTGTTTGACCTTATGATTACTCCAATGACTTAACGTTTTTAGGAGTGTTTCCTGGCTTGATGGGTTTTAACATTACACTGTACTTGTTAGCAAGCTCTAGCAAAAGGTGGCTTTGGACACCATTGACGTTTAGAGACGTTTGAAAAGCAGTAGATGAAAATAGCGTTTGACAGACTGGTTTGGTTGTGATTACATTCTACTTGAGTCGTGATATAATTTGGGCCACATGAATATTTGCTGTTTCCCATAGATTTCTCAGAATTTGTGGTCTATATGTCTGAGATGTTCTTACAGAATCTCAAGATAAGCCCCTACACATAAGGGAATTAGTGTAAAGATAAAAACCTCTAAGGGAAGCCTAAACTGTTATGCATCTTTAGTCAAAACAGTATTGACATGTATTGCTTTACCACTGGCTAGAGCAGAGGTCCAACAGACCCGAAACTCAGAGATGCTACCTGTGAGAATAAGCTGTTTCTTGGAGCTTGTCAGGTGGTAGAGTAGCAATATATACAAACTGGAATAAATTAAACGAGGCATCTCGGTGAAGCTAAAAACTGTGGAGCTGCAGTGTGTCAGGAGAGAACTTGTTTTAATGGGAGTACACAGCCAAAGTCGAGACCCGTTACTTTAATCCTGAGTTTAAAAAATAAAAAGGGGTGCAAGCTAAGTGCCTACATTTGTGGCTAAAATTAGCAAAGCATGCCTGAATATTGACGTATAGGGCAGTATACAGGTTCATACTGTCCAATGGAGTAGAGGAATGCTAGTGGAATTTTGCAAAGCATGAAGTGTGAAGGGGTTTGAAGTGGAAATTGGGTCACTAATGTAATTTTACATAATTGCCCCCTCAGTGCAAATGTTGATCTGCTTGGTTTGTGAGGTTTGCACTGGTGGACCAATCTGTCTACCTAAATGAGTCAAGCCATTTTTATTTCTCTGAACCTTGGTTCTTTAGACAATGTTGTAGACTGAAGTTTTTTTTTTTTTGAGGATGGAATATTTTTCTTGGTCCTTAGTTTTGCTTTTATGCCTCAGAGGATTTTGAGATATTAGTCATAATTGTATGTCAGAAGTGAACTGAAGGATATAATCTGTTTCCACTATAAATTAAGTTTGGTAGAAGTTAGTGTTTTGTATAGTTTCATTTGTTGTAGTATTTTGTTCATGTACAAATGGTATTATTGAGTAATGTTTTGAGGTGAGACTTGTATGGACATTGTTCTACGGAAAGCAGTAGGCGCTCTGTACTATTACTTTAGCCTTGATGCTCTGCTGCAAAACCTAAAAAAAGCAAAGTTCAGGCGTTTTTTATATATATATATATATAGATAAAATGCATTTTTCCTTTTTTTTTCTTTTAAATACATTTTTTGCGCATTTTACTGGTTGTAAAATGACAAATGACGCCCCTGGCTATAAAGCATCATGGCTATTGTTCCCTAAACCTTATAGCCTTAAAGTATGAGCATGGGTTACCATGGCACATGGGTTTTGCTCTCCTGGTACTAAAACAAGCACTATTTTTCTTCTCAGCCTCTACAGCACGTCACCTTTACCTGCGCGGTGGTGTCGGCGTAGGCTCCATGATCAAGATCTATGGAGGCCGTAAGAGGAATGGTGTCTGCCCCTCTCACTTCAGCGTGGGCTCCAAGAATGTTGCTCGCAAAGTGCTTCAGGCTCTGGAGAGTCTTAAGATGGTGGAGAAGGACCCCAACGGGTGAGTAAACTTAACAGTGGAAAGAGGATGCAGTTATCATTTTAAGCAAATAGTTCTTGTTTGACAATCTTTGGCTTGAGCTGATGACACTTTAAAACCCCTTTACCCTCCTCCCTTTTTACAGTGGGCGCCGACTGACCCCACAGGGCACCAGGGACTTGGACAGAATTGCCGGCCAGGTGACGAAGACGCACTGAGTATTATTTCGGTTAGCGTAATCTGAACTAGCTGCACACAGTTTTTAAACTACAATCACTTGCATCATAACCGGAGGGTCTAAGTTTCAGAAGCCCACAGACCGTAAAACACTGTAATGAGAATCTGAGGTTTCCTCAGGCTAGAGAATTGCAATTGGCACATCAGTATTCATCTTAGAAGTCAGTCCAGATGCGCATTAGGAGCGATAACCTGAATCCTGCAATCATCCATCACTTTAAAAACCTTAAGCCAGATGTGCTAGGGCATTCCTGAAACTTTCAGCACACAGCAAGGGGGATGCAGTAACTGTCAACCAGTGAGGCTTAAAGAAACATCAGGAACAGCCCTCCCCCCCAAAACCTGCCCCACCCCAGAAGCTCAAGCTGTTGTTCGGCCCATCGCTGCCCGTCACTGTGCTATGACAGTCCAGGGCTGCAGGAAGTAAACAAGTCGATTGAATTTCATGCTGGCTGAGCAGCCGTATGGCAGCATTTTGTTCCGCCTGATCTCCATAATGAGTTGAATTCAGATAAGCTAACCTGATTTCTGGGGCGCATCGCATAGCGCTGCACTTTTAGCTTTAGAGTCATGCACACCCTAATCTCTGGTGGCACAAGAAGAGAATTTGGTTATATGTACATTTGCTAAACCTCCTGACTGACAATGGGGTGGTTTGTGGGCACCTTGGAACCATTTTCTTGTAGGTATTGTTTTTCAGATGAGTGATGTGACTGAAAATGGCAGTGTGTTTATGGGCAGGGGGTGGCTAACAGTACAGAAGCCAGCTTTGAGCTCAGTGCTCAAGCAGCCATCATTCTTTGTTTGGTGCATAAGCATGTTTGGGCTTCTATAAATGTATTTGTTCTGGATGTTTTGTCACTCACACTTAATGGCTTTTCGTTCATTCTTTTAGGTTTCAGCTGCAAGCAAGAAGTCTTGAAATGTAAAATAAACTTTGAGATCTTGAACTCTTGTGTCTTGTGTGATCTGTGGTTAGAAGGATGATTCTGGGGAGTTGGTCACAATTGGTCTCGTTTTTGTATGAAACTTCCACCTTGAATCATTTTGCTCTGGAAGTGCTTCAAGGTTGTTTTTCCTCAGAAAAGTTGCACCAGCCGTATTCGGCATCACCATTCCCTAATGCTGAATTAGACCGCCAGTTTCTATTTCCATAATTGTCCATTTCAAGTTTTTCTTTCTTCATGGCAGGCTCATTTTATTTCTGATTTGGAATAGTGGTTAGTAAAACGTACTTTAAGGTCAGTGCTGGGATTTAGAAGCTCTTGACTGCTGAGATGACTCTTGGGGAACAGTGCCCTCTAATGATCACAGTCCTGGAATAAACCTGGAAATGCAGAGTTACAAGTCTTGCTGTCAGCATAACCTCATTCTGTCTGGAGCTAATTATCAGACTCTCCATTTATACTGACTGGATTAACTGCATAAGTAAATTAGATTTTTCATTAAAGAAATACACACAAGGCTTTGTTTGTTGTGCAAGTCAGTATTCCATAGGGACAGCATGCTACAAGGTGGCTCAACAGTCTGCATACATGAGGGAAATTAACCATTTTTAACAGTTTACATTACCAAACATTCTCCGTTTCTTTGTACTCATTGAGTCAATTCTCTAATTGACAGATCTCATATTAACACATCTGGTGTTTTGCCTGATGGCTTAATTGTCAGTTTCCCCTATGTATAGAGACTTTAAGGGCACATTGGTAATTAGTTTTCTATAACAGCAGCCAGCTCTGATTATAATCACAGGTTACTTTTAATGTGCACTCCTATCATAATTTATTCACAGGAGCTTGCATATGACTCTTCTTGTTTTCTAAATTACAATGTCCTCTAATCTAATTGATGAAATTAAGCTTTATAATACTGACCTTTTTATGAGTTTCCATCAGCTGGTACCAGTGAAAGAGTTAACCGGCCTTATGAGATCATATACAGTAAAGCATGTTTAAACTATTTGGACACATTTTTATACTGTACTAATCCTGTGCAGGAAAGAACAGAAGTGAATGACCCTTGCGTTTGCGATTGCTGCCTTGCAATACGTTTTATATAAGTGATCAGGAGAGTTAACTTAAATGCAGTATCTGAATCAGTCCATAAAGATAAACCCTACTATTTGCTAGCACTTGTTTGAGACGCAAGATTCAGTGTCCTGGAGTCTGTCATCAAAGCTGCGATCGAGATTGGAAGTAACAGCCAGGCTGCATGTTTAATGCATTCCCTGATGAGCTGCAGTGGTGATTCACAATCTCAGTCCTCTTATTCAATAAAAGTATTGTTAAATGTGACCGATTCCTTATTAAATATGAAATTCAGTTCAATCTGTATTTTAATTGTAATATGTTTTCTAGCATTGTGTGCTTATTTGCACTAATGCATTGTGAGCTTTTAATGAGAGTAGGGCTTTTAATTAATAGCAATCTTTCCTTGTATATACAGTGCATCTAAAAATATATTGTGGAATGTACTTTTTTTTATTAAAAAAGTGAAACTCGTTCAACGTTCATTACACATGAAGTGAAATATGCTGCTCAACCCAAAAAAAAAAAAAGGTCACATCCTAGATTTAACTAAGCAAATTTAGATTTACATTGGATGGCAGTGATTAATATGGTTCATCTAACAAATTATTTAACTGATGCATTGAGGAGCTTCTCATTGATTAAACCACCATGTTTGAAGACCTGATATTCTGTGGTTATGGCAAAGACGTTACTTTGTTTCAGAAGGATCGAATTATTGTCCTGCACCAAGCAAAGAGAACAATTAAGGAGATTACTGAAAATACTACATTGGGTTAAGAACTATAAAACACATTAAAACTTTTGAGGAAGAAATGTGGTTGGGAAAGAAAAAGATTGAATGTTGGAGATCACTTAAATGTTTAATTAAAACAAATTTAAAAACAAAATAGTAAAACTCATGGCTATATTTCATTTACAGTTGCTTCTGTTGGTCAGGTCTAGGTTCAGCAACGTTATGGCAATAAAATGAAGTCAGATGATGACTTGAATGTACTGCATGACCAGCTTTTTCAAAGCAATGGTGTTTCTTCCCTGATCGCACAGGCATATTCCAAAATGCCAGAAATCATTTATCTCAAACAGTGAAAGAGTGGTTCAAGGAGCATGAGACATCATTTTCACACATGGATTGGCCACCACAGGGTCCAGACCTTAACCCCATACGATTACGAATACATGCCGTAATCAAAACAAAAGACAGTTCAAATGATATTAATGTGTGACTTTTTTGGCCAGGCAATGTATTTCATACCTTTTTTTATTTGATTATTATGGCTTCCAGTATCTGAAAATACTGGAATATTTCATTTAAAGTATATTACTACTAATACAGTATAAATACAGTCTATCTCTTGGTCTAGTTCAGTACGCGCAACCACAATCATGGAGAAGACGATCATGGACACCCTCCATAAAGAGTGTATTCATGGAAAGTTGACTAGAAGGGAGAAGTGTAGCAGGAAAAGGTACGCAAGCAACCGGAATGACCTAATAAGATTGTCAAGCAAAGCCAATTCAAGTATAGTGAGGCTGGAGTCAGTGCATTAAGAGCCACCTCACACAAATATCTACAACTGTTGCATTCCTATTATCAAACCACTTCTAAGCCAGAGAAAATGTTAGAAGCATCTTACCTGGGTAAGAAGAAAATGAACTGGACTGTTGATTAGTGATCAAAAGTCCTCTTTTTAAATGAAAGTAAATTTTGCATTTCATTTGGAAATAAGGGTTCCATCGTCTGGAGGAAGAGAGGAGAGGCACCGAATCCATAGAAATCCACAGAAGGTTGCTTGAAGTCCAGTGTCCAGTTTCCACAGTCAGTTATGATTTGGAGGTCCATGTCATCAGTGGTGTT
The DNA here is from genome assembly GCA_030014305.1 of Clarias laeviceps. Taxonomy (NCBI): domain Eukaryota; kingdom Metazoa; phylum Chordata; class Actinopteri; order Siluriformes; family Clariidae; genus Clarias; species Clarias laeviceps. The sequence continues at coordinate 7,534,366 of JAQMYJ010000033.1, forward strand.
GTTCCAATGTGTTTTATCAGGTTCAAAGTCAACACAGCTGTCTATCTGAATATGTTTTTAAGCATTTTCTGCTTCTGTCTGCTGACAAGCTTTATGGAGGTACTGGTTTTCATTTTCCAGCAGGACTTAGTACCTGCCCACAGCATCAAAACTACCACTAACTGGTTTGCTGCCAATGATATTACTGAGGTTGATTGGCCAACTCACTTGATCTAAACCCCATAGAGAATCTGTGAGGTGTTGTCAAGAAGAAGGTGATGAATAAATAATAGATCCAACAGGTGAGCTGAAGGCTGCTATCAAAATGATCTGGTCTTCAATAATGACTCAGCAGTTCCACAGGCTGATCTCCTCCATGCCATGCTGCAATGATGCAGTAATTTGTGCTAACCCAGCCACATATTGTGTGCATAAATGAACATACTTCATATAAGCTGGACTTTTCAGTATTGTAAATTAATTTTGATTGATCTTATGAAATATTGTAATACTGTGAGATACCACATTTTTTATTTTCCTGAGCTGTAAGCCATAATCATCAAAATTAAAACATAAAAATTAACAAATCTTGAGTGAATATATATGAATTACATTACCCTTTTCCACAACATTTTATTTATTTATTTTTTAAATGCACTGGACATGGATAGAGTTAAAAACTAATGTCATTGCAGTGCATCTGTTGAACACCAGGGGGAGACAATTGCCATGAAAACTAAGAAAATACAGTATAATAATTCACATGCTTTGTATGTATAGCCAATACACCAATTCTGGGCTGATTTATTTGTTTCATTTATTGTTAATGTACATCTTATGCAGACTTATTTGTGAGAAAACAATAGAAAACAATATCAGGACTAAATGCAAACATCATTTTTTGCAAACCTTTTTTTTTTTTTCAACTTTTGTTTCATTTGCAAATTAACTTACTCTTTCTTACTTATCCATATTACATTAACTAGTAACCAGCTCTTATGTTCATTAACTTTAACCTCTTGTGGTTTGGTGCTGATATACCACTGGTCTGCTGCATCACCAAATCCCAGGTTTTAACTGAACACAAGCTGTGATTAATGAACACATGCACTATTTATATGAAATCCAGCTGGAAAAAAAAAAAATCATCCCTGTGTATCCTGTGGGCCCCAGCGGTGTCTACAGATAAAGACAAGAGTGTTAAAGGATAACCTTCAGTTTTAGGAAGGTTGAATATAAAATTTGATATAAAGATCACTTTAAGAACACTATATCATTAGCATTAGACTGGATTTTGATGCATGGGGTAAAAAATGTATTATTATTATGTCAGATTGTACTATAAAATGATTACAGGGTATTAAATTTAAACAGCTAAAAGAATAAAAGGCTTACATTATGTTAGGGTGAGTGGCTCAATCATCCAACAGTGCATGATTTTATATGGTGATAATGACAGCGCTACTTTTCCTGACCTTGTGAATGTGCTGTCCAGCAGGAAACCCTGTGGAGTGAAATGACTCGGTGACGCACTCGCTCCGTGTTGGTATAGCTGTGTTTGCTACAGTATGACACCTCATTCTGCTGTTTGAGTGTCAGTTAACACTGCTGTTTGGATATACTGGCTTTTCCTGACACTGTGTATTCAGATGATCTGCAAAGCTACTGTAAGTGTGTGTGTGTGTGTGTGTGCGCTTGGCTGGTCTTTGCTGCATGCATGCATATAAGTGTGTGTGTGTGTGTGTGTAGCTGTGCACGGGCAAGATGCTCATTTAAATAGAGCGCGCGATCACAGGGAGACCTTTCATCATTCGTGTTAGATGGTTCGGAATATGAATCAGCGTATGTGTTTTTCCTCTACCAGCTGTTCTGAACACCTGAACTCCTCCTTCCTGCATTCATCCCCCTCTGCTCTTTTCTTTCAGCCTTTAATTTGGGAGTGAGAGAGAACGAAAAACATGTCCTTGAGGCCTAGAGGAGAATGTGAGGAATGCTGCCGGTAGAGGTGTTGTTTTTCCCCCCTACTATTAGCGTTGGAGTCGTTGGAGTCACATTGTGACTTCTATAGTCACAACAACAAAAAGCCTTTTTTACATTGCAGCTTTTTGATCAGTACTGGAAGAGTCCAACCACCGAGTGCTGATTAACGTACTTGGTGATCATATAGAAGTAACTAATCCATTTTTTTCCTTTCAGTTTCCAGAGGGCTTTGCATATTGTCTATTCAAGCCCACCTTAGGACCAATCAAGACCAAGATATTTACATTTAAGCATTTGGCAGACGCTCTTATCCAGAGCGACTTACATTTTTATCTCATTATACAGTACATCTGAGCAGTTGAGGGTTAAAGTCCTTGCTCAAGGGCCCAACAGTGGCAACTTGGTGGTTGTGGGGTTTGAACCTGAGATCTTCCAATGCCTTAACCACTGAGCTACCCCTGGTCCACAGCTAATGGAGTCAAAGTCAAGGCCAAAAGCCTGAAACATAGTTCATGTGAGCATACAAAAGACCATCCAAAGACATGCAGATTAGGCTAATTGGTGTTCCAAAATTGCCTGTAGTGTGTGAATGTGTGTGTGTGTGTGTGTGTGTGTGCCCTGCGATGGATTGTCACCCTGTTCAGGATGTATCCTGCCTCGTGCCCTAAGTCTCCTAGGATAGGCTCCAGGCCCCCCTGTGACCCTACAGGATAAAGCGGTATAGACGATGAGTGAGTGAGAGTGAATGAGTGAATGGGTACGAGGCTATGCAAGACTTGACACATAAATAAAATGCAATCTGCAGTCTCAGAGTTGCCACTAGGGGCGCTATAGTATAGAAGGCAGCTGACCCTTTCTTTTTGGTTTAACCTCACTAACATGTTTCATGCCCAAAACCACACATGGCTGAGCTCATTACATAACCATGACATAATAATCAGATATGTTAACTCACTGGTTGCTAAAATTACATGAAATTTCTCTTAAATCAAGAGAACTAAAAGAACCTGGTTACCTTGGTATTATCGTACTCTGTACAAATGACAACACACGAAATACTACATAAGACATGGTAAGTTTAGCTTGTTTTTCTAGCAAGGGTCTTCTAACATTGTGCGTATGGAAGTTACAGGTGCTCCACATGCACACCACATGGAGAGATAGGATATATAAAGCATTGGTTCATGGACTTGGATGATGCCAAAATATTTCTAGGCTTTATAGATTGAAGCAAGACCGAAGAAAAATTAGACAGATAACATTGATTTGTGGTTTCAAGAACATTCCTAAGGAACCAGACCTCGTTTTGTGGATATTCCAGGACATGAAATGTTACTGAAAACAATACAATGTAAAAAATTTTTTATAATTGAACCACAGTCGTATAAGATTTTGAGGAAGTCAACTGAGACAAGATCTCTATGTCACATGTATTAATCACATGACTTACAAACCCCATTGTACAAAGTTGACCCACACAAATACTTTCCATATTTCTTCATCGTTCAAAATTAGACCAAACTTTCATTATGTACATGGTGTCTTTTTTTTGTGTGAATAACCACAATAAAACAACAAATGCAATAAACTAACACAATTGGCTAAATCCAGGTAAACAAGGCACAATAAGCAGTTTAAAGTCTCGCATTACCACCTAGACACTCAATGGGGACATAATTTTCCTCACTAAATGTCCGAATCTCATTTTTCCTCTCTATGTTCCTCTATGTTTAATTTTTAAATGCTGCTCTAGTGGCAGTTTTGTCAAAAATTTTGCCCAGTCTGAGCAAAAATTCCCATTATGCTGTCAAAAATTGTGTGAATGCAGCAAAAACTCATACAACTTGACAAGAACACACTGGAAACTGGTAAGGACATAATATTGTCTCCATTTACATACAAGGTTAAAATAAAGCCCGGTAAGGATGTGGTCAGACCAAGACACAGAGAGAACTTGATAGGCTGTAGAAACGACGGCATTGACCAGTTAATGTTGTAACTGACACCTCCTACAGACCTCAGACCCTTGTACCACAAGCATAGTGGTCCCCCTATACCACAAGCATGGTGCGGACGACTGGATGCCACACTGACTGAGTTTTAGGCTTGTGCTATGACCATGGTAGGTCCATGTTACATTGTAGAAGACCACATTACATTCATAATGTGTTCTTTTGGTGCTTAAGACGTTTATAGCACACATGCAGCAGGTTAACAGGGCGTCTATGTCATGTTCAGAAAAATATTGGGTCCAATTCTTCACACTATCACTTCATATCAACATTGCATATCTCGCTGTATTTATACTAACCCACTGAACACAATGGCAATGTCATAAGCATGATACGTAAACACCTGGGAAGAGCATGGTGTGATCCGATGAGACATAGTAATAACATAATCATTTGTGTGATAGTGACAGAATGATAGATGCATTGAAAACCTGACAGGGGCATGACTAGGACGGATAAATGCACATTTTGTCATTTTGACCCTGTTCCCCCTGTATCCTTCAATATTTTTAGGATGCAGTGGGAACTTCATGGCCTTTGCCAGTGTGATGGGGCCTTAACATTGATTTGAAAACAAAATGCCTAATGATGTCAATAACATGCTGTTGATTGGTGTGCAGAGAAAAAACATCTAGCTTCCCTTGCCATGGTCTTGACAGCTCACACTTGGTTTGATGGGAGACTCGTCTAACTGGTTATTCCTAAGGCAACTTTGCCCTGGATTCCCTTGGTATAGTCCGGACAAGTAAAAGTTTGATAATGGTATGCTGATAGTCTTACCTGATTGGTTAATCTTTTTTTTTTTTTTTTTTAGCCTACGGTTGCAATACCGTGTTTCACCATACATTCACCACCTAACACTCAGAGGGGCGCTGTTTCACTCTGCAAAATACTCAGTGAAAAACAGGAAAGGGTTAATATTCAGCAACAGCATGTAAAAGATTATTGCCAAAACAAAACTTTTTATTAAATTATTCACATTGAAATGAATAGTGTAGTCTTTCCCTTGGCCTAGAAAAGAAATCACGACTAATACTATTATAAATGAATCCTGTTCAGGTAGTTACAGTAACTCTGCTAAGCATGGTGTCCACATTGTCTTACTTCATGGTTGATTATTTTTAATATTACAATTTGCATTTTTGTTAAATTTCCCCTAGATGTCAGTAAGCCTTACCAATAAACTGAGGACCCCATCCAAATTATAATGCTGCACCAACAATGTAGGTTTTGTAGCTTATGGCTAGCTACTACAATGATATCAACATAGAGCAGCAAATAATTTGATATTGTTTGATTTTTATTACTGACTTGGGATTGCAAGATTTAGCCATTGGTTGTCTTGCTAAATAGGGGCTTGGTCTAGGCAAGGGATAGACAAGTTCGGTCGTAGAAAGCCAGAGTCCTGCAGATTTCAGCTCCAACCCTAAAAAAAAAAAAAACCTCACCTGCCTGTAGCCTTAGTAATCATTAAGACCTTGATTAGCTTGTTCAGGTGTGTTTGATTAGGGTTGGGGCTGAACGCCTCAGGATTGCAGCTCTCTAGGACCGAACTTGTCCACCCCTGTTCTAGGCTGAGAGCTTGAAAAAGAAATGTTTTTCATCTTTTTAAAAAAAAAGATTATACATTCTTCGAGATCACAGCTGAACTATTGGCTAAATACATATGGCAAGGCAAGGCGAGGCAAGTTTATTTACAGGTATATAGCACATTTCATACACATTGGTAATTGTATATATTGTTATATTTATACATTTTAGTGCAATGACCTTGTGTTTATTCTTAATTTTTTTTTTTTATTCTTTAATTTATTCTGATGCTTATTATTGCTGCTGGTCTCTAAAATCTACCAAACAAATTTCATTGTATCACTACAATAACAATAAAGTCTCCTTATCTTTTTAATTCAATGTGCTTTACATAAAAGAAAAGAAAAATAATCATAAAATTATTATGATTATAAATGATTATAGAAAATAATCACAGCTATTAATCACAAATGATTACAAAATGGATTTAAAATCACATTTTTAGCACATACGATCTCTTCTGGAAGCTGGTTCCAACATAAATATGAAGCTACTTAGGTAAAGGCTTGCTTTCAGCTCTTAGAAAGTTCGCCAAAGTTTTAAGACTCGATCTTGACTTGAGGTCTTCTTTTTTACTTGGATTCTGCTTCTTTAAGAACCACTCTTGACTAGTCCTGGTCATGGATTTGTCTTCACCATTGTATTTATTGTATATCACGTGACTTTTGTAAGTAATATAGATAACCATGAAGCTGATTTCACTGAACGGTGCTAGACACTGATGTAAGGGCGAAGCAGCTTAGCTGGGGATTTACCCCTGTCAGCAAAAAATTATCTGAAATTCAGAAACATTTGAATGTCCTATGAGACACCTTATCAGCGATAAAGGTAACAGTGATGTTGCAGTATTATTCCCCATGTTAGTGTACTACAGAGGGATCACACTCCATGCTTTTGATCAGTGCACAAGATAACAGTGATCAATACGGAACAGAATTGTAGCCACTGTTCTCTGTCTACACGCAAAGGCACGTCTCAATTGAATTGATTCTTGGCAAAAAGTTCCCTGATTCCACTAAGTAGTGGATTAGGGAGAGCATGCCTGGTAACGTCATCTTTTAAAAGTGAGATGATGAAAGAATGAAAAAAGGCAATTATTTCTTACAAAGTAATCACTGTTTTATAAACAGTGCTACTGTATCCTAGGAGACTAAATGTCTACATGTTGTGCATGCTAATGGAAAAAGGTCCACCACTAGCATTTTTGTCACATATCAGAAAGATGCACCATTAAACTCTAGGTGACTGTAGATTGCTGGTTGAAGCGAAATACAGTAAATCATACAGACAGGGTCATGCGCCACAATGTAGCAGTGTTTCCAGATGAGCTAACATCAAAGAAATAACACTGTAACCCGCATGCAGTACGTTCACAAAGTATTTGGATCTCTTCAAATTTTCTTCATGTTGCATCATGGCCCAAAATGAATTGCTTTTTAAACTGTTTGTTGTACAGAAAATACTGTTAGAAAAAGTCTTTAAATCAGCTTGAAGGTGTAAATATAGACTTGCAAATATAGACTTGTTTTTTAATCAGTTAATCTTAAAAGGTGAAGTTAAAGAGTTGTTAATACATTTCCAATTTTTGTATATTATTTAAGATTAACAATATTTTATATTATTTGCTCGTAAATAGTCATGCATATTAAAAGCCAAATAACCAATAACTAATAAAATAATGTTTTGTTATAATTAAGTTAATTAATCTGTCCTGAGGCGGCAAGGTGGTGCAGTGGTTAGCACTGTCGCCTTGCACCGCCAGTGTACAGGTTCGGTTCCCAGCCAGGCTCAATTCCCGTCTCTGTGTGTATGGAGTTTGCATGTTCTCCCTGTACTTGGTGGGTTTCCTCCCTAAAACCTGCAGATTAGGCTAACTGGCTTTCTCAAATTGCCTGTAGTGTATGTGTGTGCTCTGTGATGGACTGGAACCCTGTCCACGGTGTACCCTGCCTTGTGCCCTAAGTCTTCTGGCATAGGCTCCAGGACCCCACAACCCTGAATACAGGATAAAGCGGTATAGATGATGAGTGAAATCTGTCCTGAAATTTAAGGATAGCTAAAAATCAATCCAATCCAAGAAGCACTCTGTTGTCTTTTATAAATAGTGCAAGAGGGATCCTTTCAGTCCCTTTATTGTTTAGCTGATCATTTTGCAACACTACTGTCTATAAAGGCCTACAGCTAACAGTGTACAGTATGTCACTGCAAAAAAACAAGCCAAGAAGAATAAAAACGAGTTGTTTGTATGTCTCCATGGCCGGAGTTTGTAGAGGCACAAAGCATATTAAGGATATTTATGGAAAACTGTCTCAATAGCTCAGGATCTACAAGACCCTTCCTAAATCTAGCCATTAAGCCAAACTGAACAAATATGGGGTCTAAAAGAGGCTAATCAGGGAGGAGAACAAACACTTGAAGATCTCTGATAAAACTCCACAGGTCCTGTGTTGAAATGGAGAACAATAGTCTCTGTAGCAGTCAGGCTTTTAGATGGAAGCGGTGCATCCAAACCTGCAGCTGAGGCATTATAGTAGTGGCTTCAGGATGAGTATGTGAATGCTCTTGAGTGGGCCTGGACTGGAACCTAATTAATCTCCATCAGTTATCTTTATCTAGACAATAGAATAATAGTATAGCAGTGCTTCCCATGCAACCTAACTGACCTGGAGATGTTCCTCATATTGAGATCAGTGGCGGCTACTGGTCTGTCAAATAGGGGAAGCTCATTTTTGGCCTACATCATAAAATTGTCTATTTATTTAAAAGTAAATTCTGCCCTACGTTCCTTTTCAAGAAAATGGTCTGTGA
>JAQMYJ010000033.1:7542834-7567379 GCA_030014305.1 Clarias laeviceps
ATAATTTGACCATTAATTTTGTGACATTATAGGGGAAGCTGAGCTTCCCTTGCAGTCTTAAAGAAATCGCCACTGACTGAGATGTTTAAAGCTTATAACATCCCCAAAAAACCTATAAAAAAGATAAAAAAACCTTTCTTCTGAAATATCTGTAATGAGTGTTAGCTTTTTTGATATTTTTCTTTGGTCTCTCTTTTTGTTTACTTTGGTTCTTTCTCATTCCTTATATGGCAAAACGTCCTGTTGTTTGCTGATGTGTATGGAACGTCTGAATGGCCCATGCTCAATGACGTATTGGCGCATGTACCCTCATGCCCTCGCGTGGACCCTGCATGGGCGTCGTAGATGACACACATTTATGTTGTGCTTACTCAGGGCATTGGCTTAGGACACACATACTTCTTTGTTCTGTGGATAAACCAGAAAACATTCTGACACACCACTGTGTGCATGTGGAGTGCAAGCTTGATGAAGCATAGTGGACAGAACTAGCAGTTCATTCATCAAATTTTAAACATAACAGGGAGCATAGTGGCATATTACAGCCCCTGAGCTCAGTTTGGGTGAGGTCTTCTCTGACCTCTTTGCATCCCATGGTCTGCAGTTTCCTTCTACCTCCTAAAACCATATGTGGGGTTGAACTGCTGACTCTAAACTGCCCCTAATTGTGTTTCTGAGTAGGTATTCCTAATCTGAATACTTTTTTTCCAGATTGGAACCCTAGCATGACTGTTGTAATTTGGTTGTAATGATGTTGCTATTACTGTGTTTTTGAATAAAATGATTTTAAGGTAACATTGAATGAATGACCCATAGACAACTTTGCAAAGATAACCTCAAAGCAACAAAATGTTTACTCTTTTTTGGAGCATTTATGCTAATTTACATCCATCTAACCACATCCAGCTTCCCTTAAGTTTCTAACATTGTTTAGAATTCCGATCGGAGGTTGGGACGGATGCTACAGCTTCTTGCACACAGCATGTGTATCTCATGTCTTGCATCTCTTAGTGTTGTAATGCTACTTCTATGTTTAATTTTTGTTTGGAAATATCACCGTCCTGAATTGCTGTATAGTAAATATGCAGTTTGCACAGGCTCCACCTCATCATGTCAAATGAAAAACAGTTTTTTAACCCTTTTTCCTGCTTTCCAATATGATATTTCGATAAATTTCTTTTTTGGGGGGGAAATTCTGTATTTTTTGGGGTGCTTGTTGTTTTGCATGCACATTTACTACCATCAACAGCAGGTTCCCTAGTGGTCCAGTGGTAAGTATGCAAGTGCTCTTGCAGCAATGGCCGGAGTTTAAATTCCACTCAGGCCATCAGTTTGGCATTACTTTAGTTATTACTTATCTATTAGTTATTAAAACATAAATTTTTTGGCATTGGTTCAAAGTTCATTGTAATGTGGTCAACATTGTTCCATCGTCATTGCATCAAAGTTATCCTACTGTAACTTTCAAAAACAATCCATCCAAACAACAACATCTAAACAAAAGCATAAGTACAGTTGTTTACAAATTGCACAAGTTAAGTGACCTACGATATGTGACCTACATAAATCTTTTATTGTGTAAGTCATTATATGCACATTAAATTTTCTAAATTGTTAAATTAGCTGTCAGGTGAACCTTGAACATCACTAATGAAAGGGGAGTTTCTCACATCCTCCATCAACCAATTACACGCCTCGTGTGTTATTCATGAATATGGATATGGTCACACGTATTCATAGGGCCTGACCTCAACAGCACCACTAACATTGCTAATAATTTCTGAACATGCAGAAACAAGGCTAGGTTAATCATAAATAGAGGAATCTATGTGCATATGTAATAATATGGGGGTAGTGTATTGAGGAAAAGACATGAAGCTGCCTCAGAGAAAATACAGCCTACAATTCTAGAGCTTGTCATTAACCATGGCCTTAAAATGGCAGAGGCTAAATTCCACTGTGCCTTTAAATATCCAAACATTACACAAGAAAAACATATATGTATTCACACAATAGTGGAAATGTTCCAGTTATAGTAATTAATCAACTAAAATCAATGCAGGTCTGAAAGCAAGATACAAAAATGGTCATGACAATAATTCTATTAGCCTGAGAGAGAGAGAGAGAGAGAGAAACGGTTTCAGTACAATATTAGACAACTTTACTTCTTTTTAAATCTCAACCCTGCCAGCCCTATCTGCAATAGAGTTTTGTAGAGATATTATGGTATATTATACAGTGCTATATGTTTTTTTTATTTTGAGCTTAGTGGTTAGCACTGTCATCTCGCATCTCCAGGGTTTGGGTTCGATTCCCACCACAGGATCTGTGTGCATGGAGTTTGCATGTTCTTCCCATGCTTGGTGGGTTTCCTCTGGGTACTCTGGTTTCCTCCCACAGTTCAAAGTCATGCAGATTAGGCTAATTGGCATTTATTTCTAAATTGCCCCGTAGTATGTAAATATGCGTGTAAATGTTCACTGAAGGTCCTACCACGGTCGTAGAATGAGAATGAACACAATGGCCTCCACAGTCCCTAGTTGGACTACAGAGGTTCCTAGATGGATGGATGAATATACATACTGAAGTTGCAAAGAAGAAAAGAGGAAAATTGGGGTTGGTTACTTTATCATCTGATTAAAAGGCAGGAGATTTGGCTCAAACATTAACCACCGAGCCACATTTGAATGCCAAGGCCATCACAGGGGCAATATAACAAGGTGTTGGGTCAGGGAGGCTTGAAAGCTATCCTAGGGAACAAGGTGGGGTACACCCTGGATGAGGTGCAATTTGGAAATGCCAACCAGTCTTCAATGCTTGCCTTTTGAAACTGGACACCAGAAAGAAACCACTAAGCATGGAAAGAACATGCAAACTCCATGCACACAGAGCATAGAGGCAGGATTTGAATCCCAAATCATGAAGGTGTGGCACAACACTGCTAACCAGTAAGCCACAATGCCACCCAGAGAATGGTGTAATACACATATTCATAGCAGCCCATAAAACACCCAGCCTCTGCTCACATTCTTGAACATCCACTACAGATCTTTTCCCTGACACAGAGAGAGCTTTGCTCAGACGTTTTTGTCAAATGCCACATTTTGTAACTGTGTGTGATAATCTGAGTTTCCACTGCACAAATGTCATGCTGTTCACCAAAGTTTCACAATGTTCTCCATTCCTGAAATTAATGAACGAATTCTGCATGGAAAGTCTATAATTATCAACCTCAAGAATGCAAAGGATGCATCGCAAGGGAACATATCAGTTGTGATATCGTTTAAGAGCTGTAGCCAGACACACAGGCGCAATAGGACGTCCAGTGAGGTGCACGGTGTCTTTACTGTAGTGCTGTAGTAAAACTACTCTGTGGAATACAATTTATTACTTTTAGTTTTTACAGCCTGTTTTATGGTAATGATGCATTTTTGTATTCTTTTGCACACAGTAATCTTTCGATTAACCATAGCGTGCCAAAAAATAAAAAGCTACAGTAGATGGAAATGCTGGTGTCCTTTTAGCTATATAAAGTGTAACATAAAACCTAATATTTAACTTGTTACACAATAACATTCAGTTAGCTGAAGAGGGAAACAATTTTCTGGTACAGCAATCATTCGGTGTCAGTGAAAAAGTAGAATAAGACTGAAATTTGGATTCTGGAGGGAGAGACGCTTGAAGGGTCCACTGCCATAGTGACACAAATCTAAATATGCATTGACTAACTTTTTGACACAATATACACATGAATTTACGAACGAATGAACCGAGCCGAAGCAAACACCGGCTATGTTGTGCGTACTGTACGGCAGGTAGCTGTTCAAAACTTGTTTGCGTCAGTGGAAAACCAAGTGAACTGAGGTTATGTATTATTTCTGTTTTTTTTTTTTTTTTTGCATTTTGTGCAAGATTTAGTGAAGACATCACCATGGGTACCAAAAGTTAGTAAGGACAGTAGCAAGAAGAAAAGGGAGCTGCTCTGCTTTCAGTTTCATGTTTAAAGCAGCCGATGCCAACAGGAATAATAAATTAAGGTTGAATGAGGTTTAATGTCTATTTATTTAATATTTTTCTCTATTTACATGTATATTGTAAATGTTTAGATTGATTGTATATGCAAAATTTTTTTGACAGTGTTAGAAATGAGAGAAATTGGTAATATTTTTGGGGGGGCTGGAACAGATTATGTGCATTTACATTATTTCCTATGGGAAAATGCGTTCTACAATAAGAACTTTTGTCTTAAAGACGCATGTTTTTTGGCATATACGAAGTGTTTCTGCACGCTGTGAAGCGTTTCATCTGCCGTATGTACAACATAAGAAGAATACTTTTTTCCCCCTCCAAATTTGAAGGGTTAGGTTGAGTTTCCCATCTTATTTTGATAAATACTGCCCTTGGTTACAAGAATTCAGTCTCAGATACATTGCTACATATGAAATGGTGAGCCAATCAGAGTCCCTTTCTTAGCCAGAAACCCAGTGGATGAAATTCTGAAACCAAGACTATTAGGAGTTTATCTATTGGGACTATCAGGAATAGAACTAAAATTTTTCTTCCTGAAAATTTTCACGTAACCCAATATTACCCCTACGTGGGGCAAACGTGCAGATAGAGTATATATTTATTCCAACAAAAGAGAGAATCTATTTACATTCATGAAAGTTTACTCATTAACATGTTCTGAAAATGTTTTAACCTTTTTCAAGGAGAACTGTGGTGTCATGTTCTTAAAACCCACCTATAGAGTTTCAAAGTGTTTAAACTGTTTCAAACAAATGAGCTGAGAATATTTAGAAGTACTGTATTATTCAGCTGGAGCTCATTCCTATTATCTGGCTACATTTGGATATCTGTCGCTCCATTGAGCTGCTGGGGTTTTACAACACACAAGTGTACACAATCAAAAGCTGCCAAAAACAGTATGCTACGTCCTGGTGCTTTAACAAGCTGTTAATTAGCCTAGCAAAAATAGTGCTCTTAGCATCAGCTTCTCCGAAACTCGCTTTTCTTCAAGTGAGGTTGGAGAGGGTTGTGTGTGAGTGTGGTGGGGTGAGGATGACCGAACTCGACCCTGTGGGCACACACACACACACACACACACTGATAGAATGGCTAAAGAGATTAGCCTGTTCCCATCGAACAAAGCTTTCTCCTTTAGAAAAGCCATTGTTGAATGTGTGTTCTTAAGCTTTTTTTTTTTTTTTTTGAGAGTGTATCACAAGGAGCACAATGTCTTCTTCCACACAATGTCGGTGTGTGTATGTGTGCATGTAAATATTTCTTCAACTCTTTCTCTTGGCTTAAACAGCTAACAGTGCCTGCTTGCTGATTGAGGAACAATGCGGCTGTTGTTGGCTGAGACTGCTGTGTGAAGAGGAGAGTAAACGCACAGAGAGGAAACGTCTCCTCGAGTTCATTAGCTAAACAAACAGCCACCGAGGCGAAGCTGCTCCTGTGAGTTGTGCCTAGCCCTCACACTCAGTCCCTGTTTCTTTATCACTCTATCACTGTCCCTTCACCCATCATGCTTTGTTTGTATTAGGAACGCGTGGTGGTCTGGGTATGTTGCTGTAACCGCGGTCACCCAGGCGGGTTGGCACGTGTGCTTAGACTTGATTGCTTAAACCAGCCACCTGTTATAAAGGCAAAAGGGATAGAGAACAGATGCGAGGTGGAGTGAGTGTTTATGTTGGTTTAGTACTACTAGACTGCACACCTGTCCATAGAGAACAGACGGCTAAGCCTAAGAAAACTGTTAAGCATAGATTTATTATTTATTTTTTTTATGTGGGCAACTCAGGAATGACTAGAATGGAACGTTAGAAATCCTAGTGATCTATTGTTATGCTAAACGTTAATAATTTAGGCCTTGAGGAAACTAGCTTGAGGTTGATAATCTCCAGACTTGCTTTAGTGCGTAGTATCTCTTCTTGCCGTGTGTCAGTGTTGGGTTCAATTTAACACCCTACAGAGACTTGTAAAGCCTGTGAGAGATTGTGGATTTTTTTGAGGACCTGTCTCTGCATTTGCTCCCAAACAGCTCTGATAAATCTAATCTACAAACACTAACAAGATTCCATCTCTTCTCCACTTCTCCATCACCTTCTTCTGCTGATTAAACGTTTTCTTGGTTGCCCTCCTGTTACGTATTAACAGTATATCTGTCTCAGTCTCTCGTACTCTGGAAATGGATCAGGACTGTATGAGGGATGTGGCAGTAACTTATAGTCAAGTTCCTGTAATGTTCAGTTAGTGCTCGTGAATGATTGTATGACAAATGTTGCAAGTTGGTGAAATGAATCAGCTGTTCAAATTGCTGAATGGTCACTGGAATAAATGCAATGGGCTCAGCATCATTCAAGAATGTACGGCCTTCTTTAAAATGTTTGTACCAGTCAGGTGTTTTACTGCGGCTAAGCGTCTCGTCAGCGTACTGTGCTTAAAGTCTTGTGTAATTGGCAATCGGTTTTAGGTCTTCACTTAGGAGAAATTTCATCACTTAGGGGAAATTTCATTACTCAGAGGAAATTTCTTTAAGTTCCTGAGAACAAAAATAATATTAATGAAATACAGTAGTTTTAAATAGTATTAAAGTTTTTTCCTATTAAATCAAAAACACTTTAAATACTGTAAACAGTTAATTTTTGAAATTGCAACAGAGTCAAATTTAATTTAAATTGTAATTGACAATCGTTCAATAAAGTTAAAAGTTGAGAATGATAGCTCAGTGTGGTTGCGGAGCCCCAGATCCACCAGGTTGCAAAGAATAAATTGTGCAGTATATATATATATATATATATATATATATATATATATATAAAAATCTAGATTTTTTTGACAATATCACCCAGGCACAAGGTCTCACTTAATAGTTTGATGAGTAGAAAATTTATGCCAATCTAATGCTTTGGCATTGACCGTAATCAGATTTGTACATTTCTGCCAAAATGTGTATCACTATCATTAATGATCATAAGCAGCAGTATTCAGATAGACTGTTTCATATCTATTTTTGCCTCTTAAATTCTATTTTTCTTTTGTCTTTCTTTCTCAAATCCCTCCCTTCCTCCTGCCACTCATTCTGTCATTCGCACTGCATTTCACTCATCCATTACTAAATCTATAGCCTTATTGTAATAATCCCCTGGCTTCCTCTTGACCTCCTCCTATTTACTCTCCTCTCGTTTCCCTCCACTCCCCGTCACACACCACTCACCCGCCGCCTCATCCCACGTTCTGCAAACATGAATTTTGCAACAACCCACTATTAAATATTTACCAGGCCTTCACTCTGCACTGGTCACTGATATGTACTGTAGTTATCCACCAAGCTGATTTTCAGAACTGTACGTTCCATCGATGTGGTTAGGAACAGTGCTGTCGCTACATGTGAGTTATGTTATAGGCGTAAATAAAAAATGAACTACTCAATCGATGATAATTTACAGTCATTGTGGGAAGGTTTTGTGAGATATTGATATGATCAGGAATTGTATTAACTGTGTGTGTTAGAGAGACTCTTTGCTGTTCACTTGCTCATGCTGTTTAATGCTTGTTTGAAAGAGAGTGGTAAAAGCTATATAAAGTCTGCTGTGGCTCCAGATGGGCTTCTATTACACCTGACCCCCTGTTTCAGTCCCCCGAGGCAAAGACCTGAGTGCATTCCACAGCACGGCCCTTTACCTCATCAGCAGTCACTCTCATTCCTCCATCACTTGGACCAGATTGTCTATTTTGTCTCAGTTTTTTTTTTATATATATACAGTATATTGCTGATACAGTACTGTCCTGCTGTGTCCTGAATTGTACTCCATTCCTCTCTTTCCCTCGTGGTTTCTCTTTCTCACACTCTCTTACACATACTGTTAGTGACTGAGCTCTGGTAGTGTATCACTATGTGATAAATAAACCTGGGCCAGCTGCTCCTGCCTTCTTCAAAAAGCCTTAGTGTGTGAACGACACACATGGTCCCAGGCCTGTTCTTAATGTCCGTCTGCCAGCTCCAGTATCTCAAAGCTCTGCTTCAGCTCTTTACAGTAACGCTGTGACACTGGGAACATGGCCTGCTCTGGCACTCAAGGAGAATCCTCATGGGAGCACGCGCACGCACACACACACACACACACACACACACAAGCAAAATGTTAAGAGTTGAAATGAGGACACTTGAAGTTTGAAACCACTAAAGTGAAGGACATGGGAATGAGCTGTCCCTTGTTACCTCCTTGTTTAGAGAGTGATTAGGATGTACTTAATATATACTAGAAAATGTATTCTGTAAAGTGCTTATAGCCTTTTTTTTTATAAAAAAATGTAAAATTGCTTTTGAACATGATACATACAGTATGTACTGTACAAGTCATACCAGACAGCATAATATCAGCCAAAACACAGTAGGTGCTGATTATGTTAATAATTATAATATAGAAAATGTGTGTGCCAAAGAAGCTACTTCTAAAGTTTACACAACATGGACATGACCCATCTTGCGTCCCTAAAAATTTCAAGTTGCTATCTTCAGCAGTTTTGGAGAGATGATTTTATATGTGCCCCAAAAATGGCCATTTTTCAGCTTTACATGGTCTCGCTTTAAACAATAATAATTAACTATGCAAATTATTCATATTTCATTATAAGTATTGAGGATAAAATTGGTGTAAACTTCTAGAAGCATATGACTTGTAAAAATTCTTGTTTAAATTAAAAACTAAAAAATCTTTAGTGTTCGTAACCATGTTGAATTCCTGTTGCAATATCTTAACTATATTGCATTTCAGAATAAAGCACTGTTTCAGCTTCATGTCTTTTCATGTGAAATCTAATTTGGCCAAGTTTCATCTGAATGACAATTAAGATCATTTGAATTAAAAAAAGTTACAGTCACTACATAATAGGGCACGAAATTGTATTTAGCAGATGTGGTATTTTTGATCTGATAAAATATAAATGTGAATACAAGACAGCACTAGTGAAAGGCTCTTAGCTGACATTATTTTTCAATTTAACACAAACCTTTTCATTACAAATAATATAATCAGCATCTCATCAGGTGAAATTTTTTTTCTTAAAAATCGAATATCCATGTTTTGTTTAAAGGCCCCATATTTTACTATTTATAAGTTCAATTCAATTCAATTTAATTTGTATACCGCTTTTAAGAATTGTCATTGTCGCAAAGCAGCTTTACACAATCAAAAGAATTATTTAAGTTAACACAGGACTCAGAGAAAACAGGTCTCCAACAAAATGTGTGTGTGTGTGTGTGTGTGTGTGTGTTAATGCTGCAGCTGAAATAATGCAGATAATGCATTTTTACCATACCTCAAACTCCCTTTATTTCACTCCTCCTCCAAATGTGCCATTTCGGTGTTTATGTAAATGAGCTACTGCTGAGATAACAGCCAAGCAACAAGATGGGGGAGGGGCTCTTCTTATATCAGGTCACAATAGGATGAGATCGTATTTGTTTGTTAATGGAAAGACATAAAGCCGGGAATGTTTATCCCACCTCATATTACTTTTTGTACATTCACACTGGAGGTCCATCTGAATCCACTGGACAAGTGCTTCAATAGAAAGGATAAGACTCACAGAAATCTGACCTTTTGTCTAAGTCAAACTGGGACTTTTTATTGTTCAGAATAACAGAACACCATTATAAGAGAAAAAAACTTTTTTTTCTATATTTTTTTTCTATATAATCCCCGGCTACACTAATGCACTTATCCCAGTTTTTCACTAGTGCCTGGTCACCACCAAGGCAGAAAGTTTTCTCAGTAAACAGAAGCCATGATCGGACTGCCTGCTTCACTTCTTAGAGCCTCCTTTAATGGCCCGAACATGTGGATATGGATTGGTGGTCAGGACTGTACAGGGAATGTGGCAATAAGATATTGAGGTAGATGAATATTAAATATTATATATTAAATGGTGTCCATCTATTACTTCTATCTGTAACTTAGAAGTGTAACATACCTACATTTCTTTTTTTTAAATTATTTACAATATATGTAGAACGGATTTTCTCAGCTACTGTATAAATGTGTTGTGCAGAATTTGGTCAGCATATTCCCACTGGATGTTTCGGACACTTTGGAGAAAAATTATAAAATTTAATGAATGCAATTCAATTGAATTAAAATAATTGAATTATAAAAATGAATAAATTATAAAAACCCATGGTAATTTTAATGTAATCATCATCATCATCATTATTATTATCTTCATCATCATCTACAAACCTTAAATTAGATCATCTCAGAGTTCGATTAAATTACATTAAGTCAGATTAGATAGATAATTAGATCCAGAGCTTAGCTTCAAAAAGGGGATGTTATTTAAGATGCCATTCAGTATCATAATCACAAAGAGCTCTAGGTTTTCAAAGTGTCTAGCCAGCTATGATCACTAATTCTGTGTGTGATTTGCATGTGCCCCTAATCAAGCCTGAATAAAAAGCCCTGCACCTGTGATGCTACCCGGTGTGCAGTAACACCACTGTAACAGACAGGCGTTTAGTGCAACACATGCACTTGCCTGGGGCTATCCACTACTACGATAATAGAGAAGGTCACGCTTCTCTGCCGTATGATAAATGAATGACTCTTTATTTTATATTTCATCACAGGCTGGGCTTTCTCCTTTGCAGCTGTTCCTTAAGTCGGCCTGAGTTCTGGAGCAGCAGGGCAGAACACACGGCATTTCATGAATAACAATGTAGTCGTGGAGAGCTTGGAGACAGGGAGAGGGAGATGAGGTGGGGAGGTAGATGCATAATGTTATCTCCAGCTAATAGGATGTAGATGTCATGGGGTGCCTGGATATTCAGCATGAAGGCGTGGGCTTTCTAGGAATATGTGGCTTCTTCTTGGCGTCTCGTCGTTCTCTTCTAGACTCAGGAACACAATTTCATCCTAATTAAGTTAAATCCTAAATAGTTTGAACTTTAAATGACTACAGATAATAATGATGTCACTAATAAAAAATAGACACGATTCTCTGACTTCAGAGCATTTCCATAAACACTGGAAAACAAGAATGTTTAACATTTCTTAATGTATCAGAGCTGATATTGTTACATGCAGAAATGATTTCATCGATTGCAACGATTGCTCTTCTGATGACCCCAAGGAAAAGTGGTGATAAATCTGGTTCTATGTTGTAGTGTATTGCTAGTTCATAAGCCATCTTGGTCTAAATTCACCAAATCTTTTCTTTAGACAAGAGACGTCCCATGAGTGGTGATGTAGAGTATAGCACTGGGACATTCTCCCATATACAGTACATAACTCTTACAGTTGCTATATACACAACTCCACTTCACATGTGTTCTAATAATCATTAACCCCTGAACAAGGGTACTACTTAGTGTGTGGAACAAGAGATTCTACACCTTACATGGCGCATTAATTTTCCATTTCTGATATTTGGTATTCAACCTAGGAGGAATTATTTCGCTGAGGCTTTTCTAAGGTGGAATAAATGGAGACTTAAAGGGAAATTTACAGGACTTTCCACCAGCTAAATAGTTTATTCTCCTCACGTTTTGACTACATATTACTGGTGAGTATTTAAAACTACTTTCACTCCTAATAGTTACACGAACTGTAGGTCGGCCAGGACAAAAAAAGTCGCACAGAATAATATTTCATTGGACTGCTTTTTGTTTTGATTATGGCCGTGGCACACCAATGTCATACCAGTATGAAAAAGGTGTCTCATGCTAACTGAACCACTCTTTCACAATTTGAGTCCAATGAATCCTGGCATCATTGACTTGGAATATGCCCGTGCCATCAGGAAAGAAAAAAATGCATGAATGGAAAAATTTAATATATTTAGTTATTCAGCTGACCTTAGTTTTTGGGCACATAAAGTTGATGAACCAATATTATGTACCTTTTTTTTACCTGACCAAAAGAAGAAACCCCATATCATAACACTGCCGCCCACAGCCTTCGACAGTAGGCACTAGACATGATGAGTGCATCACTTCATCCGCCTCTCTTCTTACCCTAATGCATCCATCATTCCGGAACAGGGTAATGACTTCTCAGACCACTATCCTGAATTTGTTTGGTCCAGTGCTTATACAACAGTATTAAATGAAGATTTTTAAGGTTTGTGTAATTTGAAGATCTCTATTATACTTTGAAGCATTTAAAACTGTAGCTATTGGTTAAACTGGGCCAGGGATGCTTATCCGTCTCCACTGTGTAGCCTTTTTTCCTCTGCTTTATTTCATGAATCTTTAAGTTGAAATATTTTTAAAACTTTTTTCAGTACATGATTATTTTACTCTGTAACAATGATTAAATGTCACAACGCTTCATGTACTGTATGTACCATAAACAAATGTATGATGTAATTATACAGTACTGAAAACAAAAATGCAGTTATTGTAAACCACATACTCAAGTAGTATAACAGCAGTCTGTTATTTTCCACTCCAGATTTTAATTTATTTTTTTTATTGTTATATTGCTTCACCCACTTACAAAAAGTCACCAGTTGTTATTAAAACTAAGCCAGGTGGGTTTGAGGCATTCATTAGCATTACAAATATACACAATGCAGGAAAATCACAAGCCATTATAACACATTGTGACTTCTTTTCCCATGGGTTTCTCCTTTATTTTTCCCTCATGTGGGTTCAATGATTTGCTTAATAGCTCAAACATGTCAGGGTAATTAGTGGTTTGGTGTGTCAGTGTGTCACTGTCAACCACTTTGTGTGCGTGTGTGTATATGTGTGTGTGCATGCATTCAAATTTGGCCTGCATTACTGTATTATATGAATTATGCTGAACAAAACCAAGATCTAAACATCATCGCTCATTAATTTCTAAATAACCATCATGTATTCAAAGATGCATTTTTTTGTTAAAAGTGAACGAGAATCCAATCTTAGCATGGAGCAAAGCAGCTGTGGACTCACCGGCCCGGTTATGTCTCTCTGAGACTTGCGGAATTTGACATCACAACCTTTTAGACAGGAGGACGGAAATTAGTGGCCTTTTTTCGCTGGGAATGAAGATTGTTTTATAAGAGTATCTGTTGCTTAAACTCTGAAAGGGAAAGAAACTGCTGCATTTCCTGATTATGGGGTTAAAAGGGAAACTCCACCCTGAAACACAATAAACATGTTATATTGAATTATTTGTGTGAAGTCCTCAGTCTCTCATGTTGTTCCGTTATTTCCTCCCATTTTGGTCTTTTGATCATACACACTAGTTAACTTTCCCCATCACACAACACACACCAGTCACTAATAGTAGACTTTAGAATAAATTTAGATACATAAACACATTGGGCTGTTTTCCATTCAATTCAGTTCAATTTTATTCGTACAGCGCTTTTAACAGTAGTCACTGTCACAAAGAAGCTTTACAAAATCAAAAGGAAATTAGGGAAATTAGTATAAAATGTGTGAGAGAATAGGTATGAATCAAAATGACCAGATTGTCCATGACAGGCACGCGAGGGCAACGGTGGCGAGGAAAAACTCCCTGAGATGGCAATAGGAAGAAACCTTGAGAGGAACCAGACTCATTTGGGTGATAACGGATAGCAGGAATTGTTTTGCAGTCATACTGTGTGTTAGGTGGCTAGAAGATTAATATAACAGGAAAGTCCAGTTTGTTATTGGAGGCTCAGGTACAAAACTGTAGGAAATTTCAGTCCTGAACTATTGAGCGACTGCAGTCACAAGTCCTGAGAGAACAGCTGTCTGCATCAGCCGAGGCCAGGACTGTCTTCATGGTAAACCGTCCCCAGTCACCAAACAGACCACACGAGATCTCCAACCAGAAGTGGGGCACCAGGACGAGTCAGTCAGGTCCAGAGGGCAGAGGAGCTCTGTTTTCACTTTAGATTACAATTACGATTGTATTGTATTGTAATTGTGTGAATTTGCTGTTCATTTTACCATGTGGTGGTTTGCAAGTTTCAATACAAAAAATTTCATTCAGGATATGTAATGTCAAAAAAACACCTCTATCAAAGCATGTCTTTTATTTGTTCGGTCAGAGCTCATAAGTCATAAGTCATGACTTTACCTGCCGTTTTACAGTTACAGCCTTGTGTGTCTATTAGTTTGATTCTATTTTCGTAAACTTTAAACCTCCATGCAGCATTTTGGACTAAAATTGCAACGCCGTAACAACAGCAGACAACAGCAAGCAGTGTTAGCAACAAACTGGACAATGAACAGCATCAAGTAGCATTAGCAACAAGCGATCCAGCTAATTGATAACTCTAATGTTGATGATTATCTTAAAGAACCTGAGTAATGTGTCTGTAGCCAACCTTGCTATAAACATATTTAAAAGTAGAGAAAGTTGACTTTGCACTTTTGACTCTGTGAGCAGCCATGTTGATTAGACATCACTCTGAAAACAGGGAAGGAACCAGCAGTTGAAAAGACTATTCCAAGCTGACAAGTTGAATTTTTATTATTTTTTTTAGTTGTTTGCTGGTCATTACAAGTCTCAGGTTGCACTTGAATGCAACATTTACAGTGCAAAGAAGAATGGGAAAAAAATTCACTCTCTGTATGTGCAAAGCTGGTAGAGACATTCCCCTCCAAACAAACAAACAAACAAAAAAAAACTCGCAGCTATAATTGCAGCAAAAGGCAGTTCTACGAAGTATTGACATTGAATCCAAATGCACACCACACTTTTTAATATTTTTATTGGTAAAAGAATGATCACATAAAATCCCAATAAAATACATTCATGTTTGTGGTTGTAACGTAACAATGTAAGGTGGAAAAGTTCAAGGGGTGTAAATACTGTATGCCTACATAAGGCAAACAAAAATTCAACCATGTTTTTTTTGTCTAGTATGATAATTCCAGTCTATTATACGACTTAAGTTCTATTGGTGCAACCGCCTGCTGATTTTTTGTCCAGACATTTACATAACAAAAAGGAGTTTAAGCCAGTGCTTTGTGACCTATCGTGTTCTCCAGTTCTATCTTTCATTCATTCTCCACCATGATAAATCCCTCTAATAATAATGACCTTATACTAAGTTCACGACTTGTAAAGAATGTCTACAAGCTGTTTTCTTGACCTATTATGTGCACCTTGAATTAGCTTGTATGTCTTCAGTGCACTTCATTGTGGCTTCCTTAATTAAGCACTTAACCCTTGTACCCTCACTGCACCCACAGAAGCGCTTAATCACGGTCCTTCTTCAGTAGCTCACTCCCTCCGAAGTGTGCAAAGATCCTTGTTGTGTGTTTGCGAAGCTTGCCTTTACCGGCTCCCCATCTCTCTCTTCTAGAAGAGTCTAATCTGGCTTTTACTCCCTCCAATTTCCATTTCAATTCCTTGTTCACAGCTGGAGTCCCGAGCCTTTGAATGCTGATGGCGGAGGAATCAGTGGCTACCATGTGTGGGCACAAGAGGAGGGGCAAGAAAGATGGAGAGGAGAGGTGGTGGACTAGGAAAAAAAAATGAGAAGTGATTGCAGGGGTGCGAGTGTGTGTCAGTCCTAAGATAAGGGAGTAACAGTGGTGAGAGAGGGGCCAAATATTGTGAAACCACCCAGAATAAATCCATTATTTCCCTTCTTATGCAAATTGCTTGTTCATGCTTTTTGCCCACTCGCTGTATCCTTTTTTTCCTTTCGTACAGGTCACAATGCAGTATAGTATAGAACAGGCAGAGCACTCAGTCATCAGAGATACTGGCCCGTGATAACGCACTGCAGGTCATCGAGAGGGCTTTCTGACAGGAAATGCTGACTAACAGCTCATGCCACACTGTAACCACTCTTACTGCCACGGATGATGTCAGTGTGCAACTCCAGGACGGGATGTGAGTTAGGGACTTAGTCAGGAGGATTTCTGTGGCTGATGTGTGTGTGTGTGTGTGTGTGTGTGTGGCAGGGCACACAAGCTTATTATTGTCTCCTGATCTCGCTTGCTTGATCAAAGGGACAGCGAGCTACCTCACACTGACTCAGTCTGCCACACACACACACACACACACACACACACACACACACACACACACACAGAGTGTTCCATTTCAGCCTGCATTTCGCCATCTGCTGACTTATTGATTATGATTCTTGCTGATTCTAATGCTTTAAGGCTTCTGGAGTGATTTAAGGCTTAACTGGAGATGGGAGTTGCTGCACTGCTTTGCCTTTTGAAAGTAGTTCATTAGTTGATTAAAGGAACATTCTGTCCAGCTTTAAAGTCACAGTCAGCAATGAGCAGAACAGCAGACATTCCATGATCGAGTCGAGCCCTGCATTCCATAAGTGTTTTAAACAAGTGCTTATTAATGTTCCCTTCCTCCATGTACATAGTTGTGTACCAGCTGTCATTCAAGTAACCACTGGCAGCGTGAGGGAGTGTATAACTGAGAGTGGACCTATCAACATATTTCAAATATTAAATACTTCAGTGCGTATGAACTTCATGTTTTCTATTTTATACGCGCTGTACGCTTTACTTGTACAGATAAGATGCATGCTATATCCCCTAACGGGTGGGCATCACCACCATATTGTCACTGGGTTATTCCGTCTGTTCTGCATTTTGTTCAACTCAAAGGTCAAAGCCTGTCGCAGGAACTGTGGAGCATGCACAGAGCACCGAGGCCGATTTCTGTATCCGAGTCAGTTATACGTGCATGATTTCAGTCAGACTAACATGTTTACATTTATTTTAAAAGTCAGGTTTTAGTCTCACCAACACAATGTCATGTAAGCATATTGAATGAAATTTTAGCTTGGACAGATGTATGTTTTACACCACAGCACTATTTTCCTGAAATCGTATATGATCATAGCACATGTAATTTATGCAGTAAGGCTTACTCAACTGTTCGCTCTTATCAATGTTATTAAACCCAGTGCAACAGTAATAATAAGTTTTGGAGTTTGCATGGAGTTTGCACATTTTCGCCATGGTTAAGCACGCTTGCACATGCTTGTTGGGTTTCCTCCGGCTACTCTGGTCCAAGGACATGCAGATTAGGCTAACTGGCATCCCAAATTGCCTGTAGTGTGTGAATGTAGTGTGTGTATGTGCCCTGCGATGGATTGGTGTACCCGACCTCGTGCTCTAAGTCTTCTGGGATAGGCTCCAGGCCTCTTGTGACCCTGTATACAGGATAAAGTGGTATAGACAGTGAGAATGAGTGATGAAACTGATTATTATTATTATTATTATTATGTATAATTCATAGAGCACTGTGTTGCTTAACAAATAAAAAAAAAACTTTCTCTGAAACTGCTCAGGTACAGGGACTAGACTAAAAATGAGATCCAAAAGCCTGTGGAGAACTGTTCCTCAAAACTGGCTCTTCGGAAGCAAAATATGAGGAAATGATGCAAGGCACAAGATTTTTACATAGTATTGTATAGAAAAATGCTTAACCATTGGTGATGTGAAGCTTTGAGGACATGTTTATTATTATAAGTCTCCAGTGTCTGTTATTTGTGTAAGTTTTATGAAATTTTATTTCATTGCTGCTTTAAGGGTAAGTGATAACAAGAACCAACTTGCTTTGTAGGAGTCCCACAACAATAATTGCGATCGTCAGCAAAATGCTGTGCATTGCACCGCCCGATTGTTAATTAATTTCATGCAGATTCCAGTGTTTTATTTCTTAAACATTGCTAATCTTATAATAAATCTTGCATTAATGTTTCAAGCTATCCTGCCAGCTGGACTACTGAACTGATTAAAGATGCCCAGTTCATCCTCTTTGCTACCGTGACACATGGGTTTGGTATCAGATGGGAATTTGGCAGCATACATCTTGATGGTAAATCACATCAGGCTGGTCTGGTTTTGTCCTGCATTTCATTACTGATGTGCTACCCACGCTCTGCACAGCTCCCTTTCTCTTTCAGGCCAGGAACAGAGACTGGCATTGATACCCGATCACTCTCAGTCATCATATGCTAGCACGTGTCAGAGTCACCCTTCCCTGAACGCATCGTCATTGCGGCTTAATACCATAATGACTATTATTATGAGTAATAGAGCTGGAGAAGGAACGATGGACAGGGATGGAGTAATGTAGCAAAGATGCGAGGAAAGGCAGGAACGGAGGAGAAAGAGGCATGGGAAGGTAAAGGTCAAGGAGTTTGAGAGAATGAGAAGAGGTGAATAATCAGCAGCATGTTGGGGACAAAGGTGGTAGAGAGGCAGGGAAGTAACGACGGAGGGGTGAGAGGGGAGGGAAAGGTTGAGGGTATGGAGAGAATGACATAAAGGATTGGACACGGATTAGCCTAATGGTTTGGGGGGTTCAATAAGATATGTGTTAGTGTGTGTGTGGGGGGGAGCAGTCAGTCAGTCCTTGTATTGGGGGGAGGCACACCAGAAGAGCAACCCCCCCTCCCCCCTCCCCACACCCCTCTCTCTTCACACACACATAGATCACCCTACACACAGGTGGACAAACAGAAGAATAATGCGGAATGGACAAATGCGCAGACTACTAGTTGAAATGCGTTTTATTCTCCCTGACCTTTTATTACTGTTGTTGTCCAGTAAAATAATTACAAGTTTACTATGAAATAAATTTATATAGAGTGCATATTTTCATACTTCAGTATTTTGTAGTGGAGTCTTCATGTTGTTATTGGATAAAGGAAATTTCATATTCAAGTTGTGTTTGTCTTTAAAGCGGATTATGTGCATGCATTTTAATTTTTCACATGGATAGCTTAAGGGTGAGAAGATTCGCGCACACACACCCAAACACAAACACACGCACACACACACACACACACCGTTGGACTCGACTCGAAAAGCTACTTTAGGCATGTTAAATGTGTGTGTGTGAGAAAGTGAGGGCCAGAGTACGAGGATAAAAATAGTTATCTCTTGAGACTTTGACTTGAGACAGTTTTCAAGGCATGTTGTTTTGAATTTTGCAGGATGGGTCTTTGGGGGAAAAAGAGTAGAAACTGTTTCTGAAGTATGAGGACTGTTGGATGACAGCCAAAACCTTGTATACTTCAGAGAAATTTATGACGCTGACGGCAAAAGCTTGTTCCTTCCATGTTTTAAATGAACAACAACAACAAAGCGGCAGTACAACTTGATATAATTTTACAATTTAACTAAGAATAAAAAATTTTCTGTATGGTTAAATATATGTGATCAAATCTGTTCAATCTAACAACCACTTAACAATCCAAAATGCAAAAAATGACCAGTCCTTCTGTCTTATGATATGATCTGAAAAAGGGACACTGATATGAACAAAGGCAGATATGAAAGCATATAAATGGCCAGTCATGTTATTAGGAATTTTTGTTTTACAGCAAGATTCGAAACTCCAAACCTGGAGGCAATGGTGGCTCTTTTCACGCAGAAATCACAGTTTAAAGGTAGTAATTAGACCCTACAATGTTGTGCTTTCCCTGGTGTTAGATGATTCACTTAGATCCCATGAATTTGAGGATAAGCCGTCCCAGTGTGTGCTTTTAAAAAGTATGCAACATTGACATAACAGTCTTGGTGTTTCCCCAGTTGACTGTCATTTCACACTGACTGAGCAAAAAAAAAGAAGCAAAGCCAAATTCTTGTAACCAAGCAGGATCTGTCTGAAATATATATATTTTTTAGGTCTATTAATGCTAGAATCTGCCCAGTGCTGTGTACTGCACTTTGAAACACTTTTTAATGTGCTCCAAAAATAAAAGTCTAGCCCGACGGATTGGCGTGTCCCACATACACACACACACACACACACATATCACGTGTCTCAAAAAAAAAGGGCCCCTGTAGATCCCCATGGAGAGGGTTCTTTATTTTTCACATAGACCTCATCTCAACCCTGTCACTTTCTGCTCCCAACATGAAGGCAAGACAACGACGACCCATGGTTTCATCTTTGTTTCTTTACACACAATGCCAAGGTGCAATTCCCATTCTGAAGAGGTTGTGTGAAAACGGCTAATGATAGTGCTAACCACTAATTCACCGTCCTGCCACTTCTACTACTCATTGCTAGTTAGCAAATGTACATTTCATTTTTATGCAAATTGGCTTAAACAACAACACACAGACCCAAGGCGGGAATCAAACCCAGAACCTGGAGGTGCAAGGCGACAGTGCTAACCACTTAATCACCATGACATTATTTTATAGGGAAAATTTACCTTTGCCAGCTTGGACCACTACAAATAATAGGTTAGCTGGCATATCATAATTCATTAATTCTCAGTTCAAAATTTTGATTGATACGGTGATGACCAAAGCAGAGATCAGTAACAGAAATACGTTTTCCACATTGAATATAATGATAAGCAAGAATTTAGCTCGTCTATGATATCCGATTCCACAGCGAAGCTGCATCAGATCCAAACATCCACTGAGTTGAAACCAAACTTGTGAATGAAAGAGCTCTTTAAAACTGAAGCCGAGCAGTTCGGATCAACCCTCACAGTTTTAGCTGTGGAGTGTGTGTGTGTGTGTCATGAATGTGCCCAGAGACTGGAGTGGACAAAGCAAGTGGGCAGAGAGATGACAAGGACCTTGATTGTTTGTGCCTGGTGAAGAAGAGCGGGGAAAATGTCACTATCTTCACCCACGTGGCATCCTGCTAAAAGTAGGCCCAAGCATGTAAATCCCACATTAGGACTGTTGTGGCGTGTATGCGTGCATCACAGAAGAAATCTATAATACGAACCTGTGTGGTCATGTCCAAGACATGGTTATAGTCTTTGTTTATGAATGAAAGCTACTAAAAGGTCTAAAGATATAAGTGCACTTCTTTAGTTTTTTTCTTTTCTCAGCATTAACATGTCAATTTCCACTCACTCCGTCATGTACATCTTTGCATCCGGTGCAATTTACTATTCAATTTAAAATCCCACTCCCCCTCTTATTTCTTAACTTTGCCAAGCTTTTCTATGAAAAGTGCAGGGAAAACGAGCCATTATAAGCAACGATGCAAGCGTCTTTGTGAGAAATTGCATCGAAATGAGTCATTTTCTACCCTTCTGCCTGAAAGAGTGCTTAAGTGATTTCCCATTACAGTAAAGCCATTGTTATCCAGGGGAAAATAATAGCATGGGTACCACTTGGCTTTAATAGAGGTGCATAGGTAAGTAGAATGATTCAAAATGAAGGTGTGTGTTTATGTCATGTAAAAAAAAAAAAACTGTCACTGTCACAAACACAAATATAACCTCCAATCCTATTACACAGCTTGTTTTATTATTCAAGGCATTTTTGCTTCCTCTCCCTCCTAGACAGTCCATCTATTTTTCTCCTTACTAGCATCTCATTTGTAATTCAGAGTCTCTCTCTTCTTCCACCATACATGTTTTCCCCCCTGAGGCTACATGTTAACCAGGCTCTCTCCCAGAAATCAAAGCCTGTACATTCACTTACATGCCCCTTTTTTCATCATTCAATTTTCCCTGACTTTATCAGGCTAAACTCTGACACTGTTCCAGACCACGTCAGGTTTATGAGGGGAATTATTCTTTTTTTTGTCTTTCAGATCACTTTCATTTTAGGCTTCTTGTCGGATCGAGCTTCTGGTGCTGTTGTGGTAGCAAAGTGCCGATTGTGAGAAGGTCAGTAAGTCAGCTTAGATTACCAGAATGACCTCCTTCCTTTGGCCAGGACTGATAGGGAAAATATGTCCTGCAATTCTATGCTGCATGTTTTACCAGCCAACTGTTACGCCTGCTCAGATTCAGTCTTTGTTTAAAGACGAACGGATCTGAAATAAGTGCATCACCACAGCTAGATGAAGTTTTTCTTTGAATTTAATTCACTGATTTAGGCACAATCCCTGCAGCTCCTTGGACATTTGCACACGCCTTAATATTAGGCACAGAAGTTTGGTCTAGTGGTAACCCTATAGGCCTAAATAGCTACAGCTCAGTTTTCATGTCTCCCTCATAGGGTATAGAGGGTGCACTGCTTAAAAAATGTCTTTTACTTTGAAGACTTAATCCTTAGCGCATATACAGCCGGACAGGTAAGTTGGAAATTAGATTGATTGCCAACAAACAGATGGGATATCTGTGATTTTTATGTAATATGTAGAAACTCAGGCTGTTTTCATACACCATGCTGAAATTCCAGCTTGAGCTGACCAGCCAACACATGCTGATCCAATCAAGCTGGTAGACCATATTAGCCAGGCCATCTTGGCAAGTGCTGGTAGAAAGAACAGTTTGAGTAGAAAAACCCAACAGTGCTCATCACCCCTTGGCGAATCATGATTGTGGTAGCATCATTTTAAGAGTTGCCACTGGCCACTTGGTTACATTTTTGACTTATGTTCTTTTTACTTTGTCACTGCTTTTTGCTGGATGCCCTGCATTAGGTAAAGTTGTGGTCGTGCCACAATTTGTCCTTAATTTAATGGTGTTCTGTGGGATGTCTAAAGTTGGGTATTGTTCATAAACCAAACTCTAATTCCTTCTGTTTGTTTAGGTATGTTTTCTACCAAACTCTGGGGCCTTCCACAAACTGGTGCATTTATATTTAGATCATAAGACATTCTACCCATTTCGATTTGACCAACTATTTTGTATAGATCCATGAAATTCCAATTATGTCTGTTTCAGGTCCGTGTTGTAATGCTACAAAGTTCCAGTGGCTTGATGACTTATGCAAGCGACTGTAGTGGTAGAGGACTCCCAGTGACTTTTGCTGTGCTGTCATACCCCAGGAATAGCAATCAGATAATAAAGTAAGCACACAGCTGAACATTACACTATGTATAACAGTGAGTGCCAACTTATGATCCCTCCAATCTGAGATACAACAACAAGAGTTCATGCCATCCTTTTAGTCTCTCACTTACTTCTTATAGAAGAAAAGCAGTTCCTGTTTAGCTATCCCAGGAATTCCATTTTTGGATCTTCGCTGAGATACTTTTGTTATGTGTGAAAGGTATGTTGTTGGCAAAGTCAACATCAGCCTGCCAGATTAAGACAGGTTAGAGACTGCTCAGGAGGTATCCTACTCTGAAACGCTGTAGTTAGCAAAGGCCCCCTTGTCAGAAAGGTTTGTCTTTGTTTAAGTCATAGTTTATATAGAAGTTGTATTACCCAATACTGTACATAGTTATATATGAGTGCCCTATTTTACATAATACAGAGAAAGAACTGACACAATTCAGGTAGTGATCAATGAACGTATATGTGTTCTGTTATATTTATTTAAAAGGAACAGTATATACACTATACAGCAACCTGATGTGGACAACTGACTGTCACTCCCATATTTGTTTTCCCCAAACTGTTGCCATAAAATTGAAGCAAAGACAAAGAAGAGTCTTCCATGGACATGGTCCATAGAAAGATTTGTGGAAACTTGAAAGCCAAGTAATAACCTATATAGTATAAACACGTAAAATTCTCTTTCTAATAAATTAAAAAGATTTGAATATATATTGGGGGCGTGTTTATAAAATGACTTGCATGACACCAATCGGAAGAAGGCAGAATACAGAAAAAGGTGTTTCTTTACCCCAAGCTACATACCATATACAAGTTCTCTGGAAATGCCTTTAATTTTCTCCCATTTAAATTCACATTTGAGTTTAAATTCTATTTTAACTTGTACTAATAAGACATGAAAAATATTCACTATTGCGCTGGTCTAATGTCAGAATTAGTAAAAACTTCAAGGTTGTCTTATTTATAGCCGGAAACTAATCATTAATGGTTTACCATTTTAAAGGTCACCTTTCACTTATTGTTTGTTGACTTTTTCAGTGAGGAAGTGGGGAGGTGTACTGTGCATATCTGGACTCTTACAAATATTACTTCAGTACAGTGTTATATAAAATAACCCTAAAATAAAATATGTTTTATTTTATAGATAATAGAATGTCATTGAGGTTTATTGTAGGGTCTAAATATAAAGTAATACAATTGAATAGCAGAGCTGTAGGTTCCAGAGTAAATTTTTCATATGAATCCCATATTGTTATATATCGTATATAAATAAACGGTTAAATAATAAAATCTATAAGTAAATAAAGACATTTTGGACAATGTTATGCTCCCAATGGTTTGGGAAGGCCCTTTTCTATCCCAACATGACTGTGCCCCAGTGCACAAAGCAAGGACTATGAAGACATGGAGTTTAGTGTAGAAAAACTTGACTGGCCCGCACAGAGCCCTGACCTCAACCCCATCGAGCACCTTTGGGATGAACTGGAACGGAGATTGCGAGCCAGGCTTTCTTGTCCAACATCACTGCCTGAACTCATAAGTGTTCTACAGAATAAATGGGCACGAGTTCCCACAGAAACACCAAGAAGTTATAGCCGCAAAAGGAGAACCTTTATATTGAAGTAAAAGTATTTCCATACAATAGCCGTTGCAGGTTTGGCCAAATCCTTTTGTACATATATATACACTATGTTGTTAGTCTTTCGGCTGCTCCCGGGGCAAGGGGTCGCCACAGCGGAATATCCAGTCCGCACAACAACTTAGCACAGATTTTATGCCGGATGCCCTTCCTGACGCAACCCTCCCATTTTATCCGGGCTTGGGACCGGCACTGCATCCAGTGGCTG
>JAQMYJ010000033.1:7582690-7611911 GCA_030014305.1 Clarias laeviceps
TCTCTTTGTTTCTCTCTGTTACTCTCTCAACATCTGTACCTGTCTGTCTTTGTCTCTGTCTGTTTCTCTCTGTTACTCTCTCAACATCTGTACCTGTCTGTATTTGTCTCTTTCTGTTTCTCTCTGTTACTCTCTCAACATCTGTATCTGTCTGTCTTTGTCTCTGTCTGTTTCTCTCTGTTACTCTCTCAACATCTGTACCTGTCTGTCTTTGTCTCTTTGTTTCTCTCTGTTACTCTCTCAACATCTGTACCTGTCTGTCTTTGTCTCTGTCTGTTTCTCTCTGTTACTTTCTCAACATCTGTATCTGTCTGTCTTTTTCTCTGTTTCTCTGTCACGCTTGCAACATCTGTATGTCCTTTTTTCTGCTTCTCACTGTCATACGCTCAACATCTGTATATGTCTCTTTCTGTCACTCTCTCAACATCTGTATCTGTCTGTCTTTGTCTCTGTCTGTTTCTCTCTGTTACTTTCTCAACATCTGTATCTGTCTGTCTTTTTCTCTGTCTCTTTCTGTCACTCTTTCAACATCTGTATATCTTCGTCTCTCTCTGTCTGTTTTTTCTGTCACTCTCTCAACATCTGTATCTGTCTGTATTTGTCTCTGTCTCTCTCTGTCACTCACTCAACATGTGTATATGTCTGTCTTTCACCCTGCTTCTCACTATCACACTCCACACATCTGCATGTCTGTCTTTCTGTCTCTGTTTCTATCTGTTCACCCTGTCTGTCTCACTCTCTGTCACACTCTTAATAGCTGTATATTTTGTCTGTTTGTCCGTTTGCTCTCTTTTTGTCTACCTCTGTCTGTCTCTCACTCTCTACTTCTTTATCATTCTCTCAATATCTGACTCCCACCCTGCCTCGATATCTGTAACTGTCTTTTTGTCTATGTCAGTGTCTTACTGTCTTCATCTCTCCTTTGATATAATTTTGTCTCTGTCTGTCTCGCATCTATAGACAGAGACAGCTGTTTTTATATTATTATATTATAATATTTTTATTTTTTTGTATTTTTATGATACTAGAAATAATTACCCGAGGTGATACTGCTTCGTCACTCTTTTCTCATTCGTCTTTTTCAGTCTATCTTTCTGTCAGCCTCCCTCTCTTTGATCAGGTCATGCGGGTGATTCCCTTTGTCTTTTTCATTGTGAGCTCAATTCTTTGTGATCCAATCTTATCATTTAATTTTTTTCATAGTTGCTCGAACATTCATGGCATTTCTGTCTGAGTGTCTGGTGACTCCACCTGACCTGGTGTGAGCTTTGTGTCACTGCCTTTATCTGTCTGCAGGTGTGCGTGCGTGTGCGTGTGTGTGTGTGTGTGTGTGTGTGTGTCACTGTTTTTTCCAGTACATGAGATGAATAATTGTCTTGTTAAATTGGTAAGATCCTCCTGACCTTGGCGTGGCATTAAATCTGGAGGCTGATGCTGAGGGTTAGCTTGCTCTTTGTTTTCTGTCTGTCTGCTGAGTGGCTCTTGAATGAGAAAGATTTAAAGCCTTGCGTAATTACTGAGTGTGTGTGTGTGACGTTGAAGTTGTTGTATGTCAGTTATGGGAGTCATGCAATGTATGAAGCTTGAGATAACCTCTGATAGTTGAAAAGCATGCCTGCAGGTTATACACACACGTGACGTAAGGGGTGCGCCAGCAAGAGGGAAGTGTGTGTAGAAAGGTTGATTTGTTCTGAGAATCTATGTTTGTATATGAAACATTGCTAAGCAGGAAATGTGTAAAGTTCACTCAGTTTGTGTGTGGTATATACATAATGGAAAATAGACATGACTTTGTTGACGGTTGGACATTTTTCAGACATTAACGGCAGAGATGGATGTTGAACATGATGTAATGCAGGACGCTTGTTTAATCTTCATATTTTAATTAGACTCTTAAGGAGACATGTCTCAGTGTCTCATACTCATAGTGAGTCATAAACATATTGTGTGTTCCAAGATTAATTATGATGTCCTTTTATAGCACTACCAGGACTCTCCTTACTTGCTCCACATTATGATGCTTATATAAATATACGTATAAGGGCCGTTCAAGTCAAAGCAGGATTTGATGAAGGATTTGAAGACTTCAAGCACAGAACAGTGATGAGACTCTTAGCTGCAGCAAAACATTTGAATGATACAAACGATTTAAAGAAGACGTACCTCAGTGAATGACGCATCTTTCTGGAGGAACTGTAGACATAATCATTAACAAACACCACTTGCACGTTTCAGGATCTCGGCTGGAAATTATTGCCACCGTCCTGACTTCCCTCCAAGCCATTTGCACATGATGATGGAGTTCCTGGGAGGCTAGCGTTTCAGACGTCATAGCTCCGGCGTACTGAGAAAACTTTCAACCTTGACGGTATCCAAGCACTAGTGAACCACTGGGATAAGTGCATTACTGTAGCAGGAGATTATATATAGAAATAAAGATCTTTCATAACTGTGTTCTGTTCTGAACAATCAAAAGTCCCAGTTTGACTTGAACTAACCTTTTGTCTGAGTGAGAGAGAGAGAGAAAGAGAGACATTTATGTATTGTTCATCACACCACTAATAATAGTCATGCCGTGCCCACATGGCACTAACTATATTGTCTCATTTTAGACAGCTTAACAGATTAAGAACAAAGTAAAAAAAGATCGCAGACTGATGGAAAAAATAAAAAAATAAAAGACATGTTTAATCCTAATAGACAGAAAAAGAATCTAAATATGTTCGAGATTACAGAAATCTTAAATGGATAAAATATTAATTTATCATGGATTAACTGAAATAAAATGCTCATAATAATAATAATAATAAAAAAGAAAATAATGAAAGACAAACCTCAACAAATAATACAATAATCACTGATTAAACAGAATGGGAAAAGATTATAAATCTATTATAGCAAACCGGTAACAAAAGCTCGTAGCCTCCAGGTTAGCATTGTGCAAACTGGTCATAAATCAGTAATCTGTTTTCTTAAGACATTCAGCTCGTTCTCATAAACCCCCATGGTCTTTATTCGTGTTGAGACCTGCTTAACCATGTTTTGGTGCATTCCAGAGGAAGCTCTCAGTGTGTACGGGAATCATATCATCAACCCCATCTTTCTGCCCACCGCCTCTTCCCTTGACTGCATACCTAAACGCATTCATTCTCCATATTAATACAGTTTCTCATCTGCTCCAAATTCGGTCTTTTACAGAATCTTCCCTATTTGGTATTATTGAAGCTCGTCCTGAACTTCAGCTCTTGGAGATTTGAACCAAAGTGTGTGAAAGCATGATGTGTTTAAGTCTCACACAGGACCGACTTTCTCAATGTGCCCTTATTGCCCACAGGCGTTTTTTTCCCCTTCATCATAGGACCCAAGGCCCATACATCAAATCGTTCTTGCCTCTGATCTGACCCCACCCGAGACCTGTCTACTCAGACCTCTCCCTCTTTCCTCTTTGTTCCTCCTCTGGTTTACCCTCCACCCATCATTCCAGCCTCCTTATTGTCAGCACAGTAATGACAAATTCCCTCAGGTGGTCATTTTGGCACCCTGTACCCTTTAAATTTAGAGTTATTCCTTACTGAAACTGAGCTCTGTATGTATGTGTGTGTGTTGACAGAGCAAGAGGTGGCAGGTGGGTTGTAATAAAAACGACTAGGTTGGAATGTTCCACCCCGGACGAGCTCAGAGCGTAAAGTGCATGCGAGCATTAGTGATGGCATGCCAACCTTGGAATTGTATCGCACAGGGACGGGCGAGGATTTACAAAGTTCTTGTCCATCTTAAGTTAAGTTCAGCCTTTATTTGCCATTATTTTTGCTAGTAGGGTGGGGTCAGAGATTATACAGCACCCCAGGAGCAAAAATTGTTAAGGGCCTTGCTCAAGGGTAGCAACCTAATAGCAACAGCCTGGCGGAGCTGGGGCTCGAACCGTCGACCTTCCAATCAGTAATTGAGAGCCTTAACATACTGATCCACCGATACCCTGGATCAAAAGGTCTTGAAGAGAGATTAAGTGTTAATCTGTGCTTGAGTGATCTGTTCATGTACTCAGTTTTCTAGCTCCAGATAAACTATTGGGTGATTTTTATATACAGCAGGAGTCACATTTTTTTTTCTGCCGGTGACGCTTCTACTTCCACGCGGGTAATTAGCTGGGAGAAAGCAGGGAATAAGAGAATGTTCCCGTGGATTAGAACCTAATCCTGAGCTCCTGCGGGTGTAGCATATATTGAAGAATTTCAGCAGGAAAAAAAAAAAAAAGACCCTTTCCTGGCATTCCAGCTCATATTTGTCTGGCTCCTGGTCTATCTGCATCAGCGCATTATCATCCTGTCTGTCTTCAGCTGTCAGCACGCGCCTCAGTAATGTGTGCGCAACTCACTGGCATGCACGTATAAGCACGTATGTGTTTGTGTGTGTGCGTCAGGACGTGCTGGACACTTGCTCCGGAGGTGGTGTTGGTATGAAGTGGCAGGAAAGAAACAAAAAGCAGAATTCTACGCAGCAACGTTATCTCAGTGGAGTCGTCGTCTATATAACGCCTTGAGATCGGAGCTGAGATAAACCGAGTCAACAGATTCCACATGAGCTGCTTGCGTACTATGTGCTATACTCATGTTTTTCTTTTGATGATTCAAATCTAAAGTTCATTTCGTCTGGCTTGTCGAGGCTTTGCTACATTCTTAAATGAAACGAAACAAAGCAAAAAAAACATGGAAACTCTGCAGATCTCATTGGAAGATATGGGTTTGGATTGAAAACATATCAGGCAGGTTATTGCATCAGAACTCGTGTTGCTAATGGCCGAGATGAAAACTGTAGGCGTATTTCTGTCACATTTTCTGTCTAGATCAAACAACCGGTTATTCAATATTAATAAGAAAAAAAAACTTTAAAGCTGGTGTTATGCGCTGACGTTCAGTGGTTTACCAGCTGCAATTGAATTTATTGGTATAATACACAAGTTACGCACTTGACACTTGAAAACTTGTCCCAGTTTATACTTTTCTTCCTCCAAATATACGAGGGGCGTTCAAGCCAAAACGATACTTTTGATATAATATATCATGAATGAAGGCGTAAAAACTGATTTTAACGTCTGATCCTTGAAAATTGACCGATAATTTGTCACCAACTTGTGGAAGAGACGCATCTGTCTGTGGGCACTGCACGCATAATCATTCTCAAACACATGCACATTACAGGAACTCGGCTGGGAGTTATTGGAGTTATTGACACATCCCCCATACAGTCCTGACCTCACTTCAAGCCATTCCTATACGTTAAAGGAGTTCCTGGTAGGCCAGAGTTTCAGATGTGAAGCAGGCCGTCTGATCACGGCTCCGGTGCAATAAGCATAATTTCGACCTTGATGTTATCCAAGCACTAGTCCAGGATTATATAGACAAATACAGAACACAGTTTTTAGATTCATAACTGTGTTCTGTTTTTCTGCACAATCAAAAGACTTTTGTTATAGCATTTTGTAAAATGATATAACTCTGGTCTAGGTTAGCTAGCTGATTAGATAGTGTATGCTAACTTAAATGACTTAGCAAATGCTAAATTAAACACTGTAGACATCTTAGAAAACGCTAACATGAATAGCAAACAGTAATGATAAACTACCTAAGAGTAGCTAGCAAAACTCTGACTAGCTAGCCTAATTATTGTTTCAGCTAGAACAACCTGGACAGCTCAAAGTGAGACAATGAAAAAGGGAAAAATGACAGAAATCAAGCTACAAAAAAATAGTCTACCTGAGTAAGATAAAAGTCGAGCAGAGAGATAAGGAGGAAGCATTAAAGAGAAAGTTTGTGGTTGAAGCAGGGTTTATGTGGATTAGCTCTCTGCGGGCGGTATTGATCTTAGCCCTTTCCTCAGACTTGTTTACACGTTGCTTGCCTTCGGTCTGCAGTGCGTGTGTGTGTTGGTGTGTGTGGACGGGTGTTAACTGCCCATTTTCCAAAGTTCATCCAAGCATTTGAAGTTAATCCTCTCTAATAGGGGAAAAATGAACGGGGGGAAGAATGGAAGACAAGAGAGCCAAAGGAGAGACAGAGAGAGAGAGAGAGAAACGAGGGACGATGGATGGATTATAGAGGAGACAGTTTAGCTGTAAAGACACGGCTCACTGCTGTGTTTTGGCTTGATTTACGCCGATAACCTGTACAGGCTCTTTATTTGCTGGTTGTAATTTCCCTGTTTTATACTTCCTGCCGTCATAACCGTAAACAACCACGATAGGGAGAGATGTAGAGAAAGCACAAGAAAAGAGATGATGAAGAGAAGACCAAAAAGAAAATGAAAAAGCCTTCCTTTTGTGTCACTTATTCTAATCAGAATCAGCACATTTGAAAGGATAAGCTGCAAATGCTTCCTTAGAAGGAAAAAAAAAAAAAGCAGCGAGCCAGCGAGGGTATCACAGAAAGCAGGAAGAGGAATGAATATGCACTGATTTAAGGAGGGGAAATGGGGCAAAACGAGCGAGATCAATAAAATGGGGTAAAAAGAGAGGCAGAGGGAGGGAGGTGTGAAGGGGTAGCAGGTGCACGGCAAAGTCTTAGCAGCGGAGCACTTCCTACCAGCTCCCCTCCCTCTCCTTATCACCCTTCCTTGCGCCCGGTTTTCCCCAAACCTTTCAATCCAAATCTGCGTTTTGTTTGGCACTCTGAAACAGCTTTACCTGATGTTCGAAGGAGATTTGCACACACCACTGCGTCTCCCTCTATCTCCGCGTTACACACACAAACCCACCCACACGCTGCGATCATATTGCCCTCACGGGGCCCATGCAACATTTAATTGGCTCCTGCTATTAAGTATCACTGGTGAAAAAAGCACTTCTACAAGTGCAGCTTGCCGTTATTAGATTAGCGGCTGGCAATATAGTAAAATTAAAAGCAAACTCTATTAGCATCACATAAACAGCACGGGTGATTCTGTGGTTGATTTAGTAGCTTCCACTGTGCGGGAGATTCTGTCTCCTGTGTGCTGATTGTCAGGAAGGAAAAACTCTGAGCTGTACTGTAATACATTTGCAGTTCTGGGGATTTTACAATTCTCTCTCTCACACTCTCTCTCTCTCTCGCGCGCTCTCTCTCCATCTCTGTCTCGCCTGCCAAGCTCCAGCCTCATTAGTGCAAAAGGGATTCCTACCTAAATGGACCTGGACCTCTGCCAGCCAGAGGCAAGAGAGAGAGAGAGAGAGAGAAAGAGAGAAATGAAGAAAGAAACATATTCTAAAATGAACAGACCTAGTTCGAGTAAAAGTCAGTAGAATGCATTTTCTGAAAAAAAAAAAAAAAAATCAGCAGAAAAAGTTATGCCTGTGAAAAAATTGCCATAGACTTTACTTGTATCTTAAAAAAGGCGAAAAAAATATTGTAATGTGCCATTAAAGCATTTTATTCTAAAATATGCATTCTCGCTCAATCATTTTCTATATCTTTGCTATGCATAAAGCTTTTTTTGTTATTGTACACCGACCTTGAGTCTCTAGAAAGGCGCTATATAAAATAACCCTATTATTATTATTATAGTGCATTATTATGTACAGGGACTTGGTAAACCTGGAGGCTAGCAATGGAGACTCAGGGAGAAGGAAAAAATCCATCATCGGGCACACACTCACGTGTTTTGGCCAATTTGGATATGGGCAATTTTCTGTTGGAGACAACCCACAAAGTACAGGGAAATCATGCAACACAGACCCAAAGGCAGGAACTGAACCCTCAACCCTTCAGGTGTAAGGCCACAGTGCTAGCCACTAGGCCACCGTGCAGCCTCTAAAATATATTTTGCGGGGTCCATCCAGCATATCGGGCAACAGATACTACCTGTTAATATAACCGTCATTTATGTGGCAGTTAGTTAAGGTGTCAGGTTGCCAGATTGACGCTTGTCATTCACACACTACGGGCATTTTTGGGAATCCCAATTAGCCTAATCTGCATATTTTTGGACTGTGGAAGGAAACCGGAGAACTCCCACCAGAGGAAACCCACCAAGCACGGGAAGAAATACCTTAAAGACAACAGAGAAGTGCAATGGAGTCATAGACAGATGCAAACTCAGTATTCTCCTTTGTGCACAAAAGAAAAGAGAAAATCTTGCCCTTGTCCATAAATCGTGACCTTTATGTAATCTTATACGTGCTTTGATGTCTGTGCGTGATGTTACGAGCTAATGTTGTCTTTAGAGAATTGCCACAGACTGTCTATAGTCTTGGTTTAAGGTCCTGAAAAGTACAGAGCATAAGATTCAACCAAATACATAACATCTGAACATCTGGCTGTACATTTTTGGCCTGTTTTGAAACAATGGCACCATTTACTTTCACAGATGGGTCACTGATCTTCAGTGCCTCAGTTCGAGGGTGCTTGATGTTAGAAGTGTCCTCCTGTTTTTGCTCTTGTGTTTGTGTGTGTGTGTGTGTGTGTGTGTGTGTGTCCACTTAGACACTGGACTTGTTCTGCCAACAAAGCCATGTGTATGCGAATATGAGAAAATGACACAAAAGCAAACAATGTTAAAAGGGCCTAGTGTTCAGACCAGTGCATGATACTGTATCGAGATGCATCAGTTGGAAGGTGTGTGTGTGTGCGTAAAATCAGAGCATGGTTAAAATGATGATATATGAATATAAGGACTGTTTTGATGGAGTATAATGG
The DNA here is from genome assembly GCA_030014305.1 of Clarias laeviceps. Taxonomy (NCBI): domain Eukaryota; kingdom Metazoa; phylum Chordata; class Actinopteri; order Siluriformes; family Clariidae; genus Clarias; species Clarias laeviceps. Next base: position 7,591,357 of record JAQMYJ010000033.1, read on the forward strand.
AGAACTTGGCTATGCTTTTAGTCGTGTTGTTTTCCCTCATCCTGAGCACGTTTCCCATCCCGCATATGGACTGAAGCAGTGTTGGTTTTGTCCCAGTTCAGCCTCCTGTTAGCTGCTTCTGCTTATCTGCAACATAAACACAAAGCACAAATGTTATCCGTCCAAATATTTTGAAATGTTCTGAAACGATCACCCACGTACTAACAGTGAATGGTCAAGCCCACAGGGGGTATATAGAAGACAAGTGGACAGTGATATGAATGCTGATTAGGATGATGAGGATGTGGAGATAGGGGAAGGGAGGGAACATGGGGGAGAGAGAGAGAAAGAGAGAGAGAGCAAGAGAGGACACTCATGCCCTAACCCTTTTAGTGAGATTAGTTTGCAGCATAATGCGTCACACGGTCCTGTTATTCATCTTCTGACTCAGCTCTCACTCTCTCTATCTGTGCCCTGTCGCAGAAATGAGTTTCCCCTCTATCCTCTGCATGTTGTCAGACTCTCTCCCGTATTCTGTAGCAGTGCACACTGACAGTGTCATCTTCTGCAGCAGCGTAGCAACTGTCACTGCTTCAGAGCTTCTCCAGCTACACTTATTCTCCCTTCCCTCATCATCATCATCATCATCATCCTCTCTCACTCTCTCTCCCTCATATTTAATGCAGCCCATTTTTCATCTCATTATTGGCTCCCGCACTATCATCTGCACCCTACCCCTTCTGACTGCTTCACTAAACAAATTTCTATTATAGATAATGATATAAATTGTTGAAATAAATGGATGAAAAGATGTGTGGAATATTCCCAGTGTATATTCATCCTTGAACGTATCTCTACCTGTCACACTTTCTCACACATTGCACGCTAATGGGTGTCTTCGTCACACTTCTCTGCTTTGCACTTATCTCCATCTTCCTCTTTATTTCTCAATCTTGCTATTCCTTTTTTACCCCATCCCAATGAATTACTACCCTCACCTGCCTCTCGAACACCATTTTTAGGAGGTTCACTGTTTCTTAGGGAGCGAGGGACTACAAGAGAAGGATTGGGGGGAAAAAAAGGCACATGGAGTAATTGGAGTGCCTGAGGGTAGATGGGTACTGGTGTGGAGGGACAGTCCATCCCTAAACATGAAATATTAACTGGCTTTTTCATCTCAGTCTCTTGCCTGATGCTCCCTAATGAGATTCCTGGCTTTCAGGTGTCTGGACAGGTGGGCTACTTTTGCTGCATATTGAATCTCACATGATTTACAGTGGCAGATTTATGTCTTCAGCCTAGCTGATATAAAAGTAAATCTCTAAACTAAGGATTGTCTTGAACCTCCCTTAAAATTTTGGCTTATTTGTTTTAATTATTATATTAAAGGTCCCAAAATTTACCATTTCTTTAACAGTTAACACACAAGGTCTCACAACTCTAAATAGTGTTAATGCTTTAGCTTAAATACTACTCTAATAATAATATATTTTTTTTCATAGCTCACACTCTCTTTGGTCTCTGTTTCACTTCTCTACCCATTGCACCATTTCAATGTCTATGTAAATGAGGAAGTGCCAAACGCCGCCCCACCAGCACAGCATAGCAGATCAGAACTGGGTGGATTTTAGCAACAAACTAGAGGAGGGTATCTTCCTATATGAGGTCATATTGGGGGAGGAGGGGGTGGGTGGGTGAACATAATTGGCGTGTTTAAGCGCCAGCCAATATAAAACTGAAAAAAAAAAAGGCCAAAAAGCAAGGAATGGTTTTTCGTTTTGTTTCTACACGCGCACTGGAGCCCCATCTGAGTGTCTAAAAATGACTAAAATGTAGATATGGTATAATAGGTGCCCTTTGACGCAAGGCTCTCATTTTAATCATGTCAATCAGATTTCTGATTTATTTTGGACAAAATTACACCTTTATGGCATCATCTCGTAAACAGAAGTCAACTGAAATATTTGTCAAAGTTTTTGTTTACTTGTGGATTTGTGATCACCACGTTTTCTAAAATTAAGCATCTTTGAAGGCTTTAGGATTTGTTAGATTTTTAAATTTGTGTCAAGTATCAGGTTTCAGAAAGGATGCGAAATATTTCCTGTCTCTATATTACTGAAACATTTCTCAAAATTATAAGTATTGTTGGATTTTATACTGAAAATGTTTATTATTTTAAAATTTATGTTTATTATTTTTTCTTTGAATATCAATTGTTTTAAAATAATAATTATTCTTTTATAATTATTAGTTTTAAAACCAACAAACAAATAAATATGAATATATAAAAATAAATAAATATTTCCATTTTGGCATCAAAATAGTAATTTGTTTAGTTAAAAATCCGAGTTTAGGCATATTAAAAAAGATTCGCACACATTTATACAGTATATTTTTATTGCAATAAAGAAAATAAAGCGTTCAACTAGCAAAGAAAGTCCATGATTGTTACTAATTAAACAGTGTACACCTGCATTAAAGCACATTAATGAGTAACTTTGGTAAATTATTTAGTAAATGCAGTAAAAAGTGAAATTTCTGTAGTTATGACAGTGAGTAATGTTGAGCCTGACTGTTCCAAGAATCGTAAACGGTTAATGGATTATCTAATCTAATTAGCTAATCAAATCTGTCCGGCTAATAGATGGTTGGATGGACCTCAAGTACTCTTCGCATCAGTGTTTTCCCATTTCGCTCTATGAGTGGGTACTGGCAGGGCCAATGCTTGATTTTTTCATTTTTTTGACTATGAATTAATAAAACATCAACTGCACCAGCTACAAATTAAAGCTATGTGTGAATAATTAACTGAAGTTTAGACGCAGCACCCTTGTGAACAAAATGGTCCGGCTAACTAACTTGGCTATAAATAATGAATGCAGAAGAGTGAGCGAAACTCGGAATGTGTCTGGTGTATTGGGTTAGTGGTAGACTGATCTCGGCAGGCCTAATCAGCATGCCTGCTTTGGCCCTGGAACATGACGCATGTTTTTTATTTACTGGAAGTACAGAGGTCCAGATGTAAATTTTGATCAGGACCGTCTTTAACGGTCTATATTATACAGATCTTTTTTTTTTATTATTTACAAGGTACAGTAATTTAATTGCCAGCTTTAACAAAATCAGTCTGCTAAACATCATGTTCTTTTGTCTCTCCCTTGCTTTTTTAAAAGCCTGCCACTAGTCGAAACGTCCTTGCTTTTGATAGATCTGACCCATGATTCTATCATCAGGAGAAGCAGTAACAGAGCAAAATACATGCGGGACAAAAGACTGAGAGCAAGCTGACCTTGTAGGCCACTTCACTCTGTTTATCCTGAAAGAGAGTGCTAGAGGGAGAGAGAAAGAGAGATAGAGAGAGAGAGTGGGGCTGTTTTCCGGAACACTGCAGCACTGCTGTATGCCATGGCACTGAGAAATGCGCTGAGAAGATCGCTGTTCATTTCCCTGGCTTTTAATGATCTATCCATCTGTGAGGCATTTGAGCTCTGGTTGAGAATCCCTCATGTAAGCATGATGCTCATGGTAATCATAATGACTCAGATTTACAGTATAGGATTGATTGATGGGATCTCACTATATATATATATATATACAGTATATATATATATGTCTGCCTTAAAAGGATTTGAAAGGCAATATACAGTATACTGTACATAAGCTAAACTTATACACATAGCACCGCTTTCACTGATCATTCCCAAGAATTGTTACTAATATTAATTTTCCAGCTTCTCATGAGATGATTTTGGCTTAGCGCCACACTTTTGTATCCTGTCCACCATGTGACATATTACATTTACACACACCATACTAATGACACCATGGCTTTAAATATCTGACTATACTGTATGTTCAAGGCTGTTTCTTAGAGAGGTATAAGACTTTACTGTATTGAATATTAGGCTCAATTTGCTAGATGTTGGAACAGAATGCATGTTTAAGAAAAAAAATAAAAACGATCCTTCAATTATCTCCAGATTGAGAAAGTTAATTGTTAATTTTAGTTAATTTCAATTAAGTGTTAATGGCTAGTCTAGTTTATGGCGGTCTATTTTAAGGCTTGGGAACAAAATGGTCTTTCAGACAAGAATGTAGCTGTATTTGGTCTTCGTGAATGGCATAAGAAAATTAACGCTTTCGTTAATAAACGCAAATGTAGCATGTTTGCCCGGGCATTAGAAGATTGTAAGATTGGATCTTTATGATGGCAGTCAAAAAGGGAGGCAATTGAGAAACATTTAGTGCTTAGTGGATTTTCTCAAGTTTCCTATACAGTCCAGAAACATATAGATTGTTGTATGATTAGATGTGTGAGTGTGTGCTTGTGCCCTGCAATGGCTTGGCACCCCATAAACCTTGTGCCCAGGAATAGGCTCTTGCCCCAACACCACCCCCTCCCCCGATGGTTAGAATGGGATAAGTGACATGATTTGTCGACCCCTAGTAGCTAGTTACAGGTGCCTGGGAGCTCATGTACAGTAGGTGGAAAGGGGAAAATAGTTCATTCCCATTTGCGTGCATGAAAAAAATGTGAGTGGTTGTCTTTGCCTTCATATGTTATATCTGCAGCGTAACCTATGGCGCAGCTGGACGTGCGCCGCAGATATTTAACAATGAATTGAGGCAGTACAAACCAAAACATTTTCATCTTTTTCCTCTATATGTCCATTTTTTAAAATTGAGTTGAACATCGTACTGACAGTCTTCTCCGACCTCTTCTCTTGTTTCTGCATTGCAGTAATTTCAGTAAAAGTACCATTGAATCAACATAGCTCTAAGATTCGTTGAGTTTCATTGCATTGTTTGCGAGTGTGGCGAAGAGACTCACAAGAAAAACTCCTTGTAGACTTGACACAGAAGCATGAATCAGACTTAAATCTTCACCCTCACTGGTTCGTAGGTGTTGTATGATGATGGAGAGATGGCTTCTTGGATAGGAATGAGCAGGCGACCAAAATGTGGAGAAAAATAAATAAGTCTGAATGTTTTAGGCTGATTATCATATTCACTATTCATATCCTTATTCAACTCAATGAAAATGGCAAGAGCTGCCTAATTGATATGTACTGTATATGTGAAAATGTTGTGTAAATGTCACATTAAATCTTTAATGGAATTCAGTCTGATGTAATCATGCATCAACTCACTGGAGTGAATTTATTATTCCAGTGTGGGAGAAAAGCATATCAGTGCATTTAGTGCAGATCTTAGGATCTCCCTCTGAACTCCGTCCAAATGTTTAATGGAACATGAACTTTTTTAAACTTGCAGGACACATATGCCAGTCTTCTTTTGTCAATTAGGTCAGAGTGAAAAGTTTGAGAGAGTTGAGAGAGAGAGACTGCATCGGGCTTTGGCCCAGCATCAGAAGCGTGGTCAGATGATCACAAGGGTTTATGCTAAAAGAATAAATAGAATGATGACTTAAAGCAGCTGTCTTCGTATGACTCACGCAGCCTTTCACACGGGTCAGACGACGTTTCTTTTTAATTCCATTTCTTTTTTATTTCCAGAGTCAGACAGCGTGACATTTTCTACAGGTCACTATATTAGCACTTTCACTTCTCATTACATACTTCTCCTCCTGTCTCTTTCCTGTTTACACCCCTCTCTTCCTGCTTTATTCATTTCTGTCCTCGCCTCTCACCCAACTTTCTTCCCTACCTCGTGACTGTGTGTGTGTGTGTGTGTGTGTGTGTGTGTGTGTGTATGTGTGTGTGAAAGCTGCAGCTGTTGTTCATGCTCCTGCACCTGTTTCTGTTTCATCATGGTAGTGATGACTGACTGGCCTTACATGGGCCCACCCTGACCCTCTCCACCCCTACAGAGACACACACACACACACACACATAAATAATCAGTAAATATGTTTTTATAGTATGTTTGTCCATTTTAACAATACACACAGTATATACATGTACATATAATGATAATAATAAGTATATAAATAACTGTATATGTACCTTTACAATAAATTGTAAATTGTGAATGTACTTAATTCTGTTTATGAGTTGAGCACAATTTCAATTATTATTTTACATGTTTTACTTGAGTGCAAATTTCCTATTTAATTCAAATATCTCGACACAGGAATCAAAAATTTGTTTTTGTGTATGCTAAACACACCTCATACACCAGGCCCTTTTGTAGGTTTACAGTTAGTGACTGTAGAGCTTGTGCACTATTTATCAGCTCGCTTTTACCTCGTCCATCAAGTCGATAGGGACCAGTATAGGACAACTCGTCTCATTGCAATGACAGGCTTGAGAAGCAGTCCGTTGAAAATGAGCTACAGTAAGTAATGACGAGTATAAAAGTGAACGTTTGTAGAAGCAAGGTGTACCTAATATAGTGTCACGTTCCATGCTGTCCAGTATGAGGCTAAAAGAAACAATAAGAACTAATTTGCACGACAGATGTTCCACAACATTAAATCTAACTACAATTATGATAGGCAAGTTGTTGTGGTGTAAGAGGAACAAAACACTCCAGTGAAGGCTGTTATTGCAATATCATTTTAAAATGTAATATATAAAACTTATTTCACATTACGCCATTCAGTACATTTATTAACCATTCAAATAACAGCAAACCTTGTCATGTTTCATTATGATGCCGTTCAAGTCAAACCAGGACTGAATACAGTTATGAGAGTTAAAACTTCCTTTATTTCTCGATATAATCCCCTGCTACACTTATCCCAGTGTTTCACTAGTGCTTGGATACCATCAAGGTAAACCGTTATCTCTGTCATGATCAGACTACCTGCTTCACGTCTGAATTCCCGGCCTCCCAGGAACTCCTTTATTGGCCCAGACATGTGGAATGGCTTGGATTGAGGTTGGATTTTTTTGTTTCTGGGGTACAATGTGTAAGCTCTATACCATACCATACATCTTCAATAGAGGAAAACCAAGGAGCACAAGGTTCAATTTATTTATGTAAATGATATTAATTAAAATGTTTTGCTAGACTTCAGTTGGCTTCCTGGAACAGACCTGACCCTTTTAAGCACGGTCCACAGAGTTGCTTAGAACAAAGTAAGATGTCGTGAGTAATTATTCTTTATCAGGTCATTATTTTTAATGCAGTTCGATGCTCAGTGCAATTCAGGAACTGTTCTGCTTTATGAAGCTGAACAGAAATTTACATAAGGGCATACTCGTGCATGTGATTACTCTGCGCAGGGACTGCTACCCAGCATGACGTTATAACATGGAATTAATATTAAATTGCAATCAAAGACATATTGTTAATATAATTCCTGATTCATAGCGCTGTGGTGCTTTAAAGGTTAAGGTTCTGTGCTAGTGACTGGAAGGTGATGGGTTTCAAATCCGAGCAGCCACTTCTGGGCCTTTGAGTAAATCCCTTAGCCCTTTAGACATGTGCTTAGATTGTTTTATTGGCTCTTTCGATTGCTTTGGATAAACATATCTGCCTGATGTAATATAATATATCACTGAATCATAAATTCTGAAAAGCTTCAAAAGCGTGTTCTGTAAGTGTCCTAATCCAATTTAGCAAAGAGCAAGTGTGTGTGTGTGTGTGTCATTTGGAAATGTCAGCGTGATTTCAGGTGCTACTGTAATGCCAATAGCGCTGGTTTGATCCTGCAGCAGATGTGTTTGTGTGTTTAGTGTACATGAAGATTGTGCACTTCAGTATTTACTCAGTAATATGCATGAAAGCATTATTGTCACATAAAATTAAACTGTGCATATGATTCACTCTGTACCGTACCGTCGGATGCGCTACAGGATGTTAGTGTTTGTATATGTGTGTGTGTGTGTGTGTGTGTGTGTGTGTGTTTCTGTCACTCCGAGTATCTCTGGCATGGCTGCCTCACACAGGCTGTGTTTGTTTTGCCAACATCAAAAACAGACACACAGAGGCAATCTAATTTTGTTTCATCTCTCAGTACACAGGACACACACACACACACACACACACACACACACACACACAGTATTAAAGTGATGATCCTGTAGAGCAAGATGTACTGTAAACTACTAGAATAAAAGTTGTGCAATTGCCATAGAGTTTGATCTACATAACTGAGGATCCAGGTTCAATCCCTACAGTTTGACAGGGTTACTATGGCCCACGTCTACACCAAATCACACTGAATCTCAGAACAGATGGCATGTTAGAGGTTCCTCTTGATGGCTAACAAAACAAATCCATAATTATTACTATGAATAATAATAATACACAGGCATTAGTGGCTCAGTGGTAGGTTTCTCTCCTACTGTGCTGGGGGTTTAATTTCCACCCAATGCCCAAACCCCAGCCACTGGACGCAGTGCCAGTTCCAAGACCAGATAAAACGAGACGGTTGTGTCAGGAAGGTCATCCAGCATAAATAATTAAAAAAAAACCTGTGCCAAGTATTCTTTTGATTGTGTAAAGCTGCTTTGCGACAATGACAATGGTTAAAAGCGCTATACAAGTAAAATTGAACTGAATTGAATTGAAAGTACCTGTGCTTGACAGGAGCAACCAAAAGAAAGTTTATTATATATATATATATATATATATATATATTAGGGCTGTCAATGGTAAAACATCTGATTAATCTAGATTAAAATTTTTTTTGCACAAATTAATCATATGACCAAGTTTGACCCTGATGGCTTCCCATAATTGCAGCCCGGCTACCCAGCTGTGTGTGATAATGGCACGTTTAATGCAGATAATAAGATAACTGTGGAAACCTCACCAGGTGTGCTGAAGAGCAAGTTTCATTAAAAAAAAAAGCTTCTACATGGACATTTGAATAAAACCAAAGTTGTTTGCATTCATTTAACATATGACGTGCGTGTGGTAGATCTAGGTTGTTAATTTCAACCGGATCCGGGTTCGAGCCCTGCCATGTGTGGGTTGCCACACCACACATTACCCAGCCACTGCATGCGTGTCTGTCTCTTGTGAGAGATTTTGATTTTAAGTTTTGTTACATATTAATGTTTGAGATATTTTAAAACTACATAATCTGATATTATAAAACTGCATAATCCTCCTATTACACAAGTAAATCTGAGTATTTTTATATATAAAAAAAAAATATATATATATATATATATATATACACACACACAGATTAAGCCCAATTCCTCAGCCCTCACACATTGTGTTCGTGTGTGTGTGTGTGTGTGTGTGCTCTTGCGACGACATTGACGAAAGGGAAAAAAAAGACATTCTATAGTAGGCATGAAAAATTATTTTAATGATTAAGATGAAAAAAGGATGACATGCCCATTGAAGGTGGTTTCTCTTTTCTGTTTTAAGGCCAGTGTATGTAGGGGAAAAAGGAATAGGGAACAATGAGGAATAAAAAAAAGAGAGGTTGAGAGTTGACTAGGAGAGGCAGCTGCTTCGTCTCATAATGAGGCTCTGGTCTCCTGCTGTGGTGTGTAAGTGTGTCAGGGATGTAAAGAAAACACACTCCATCATGCACCTGGGGCTGAACTTGAACAGTGTCTGTGCCTTCAGTGCACCTTTGCTCTTCAAGCTAACAACATGTGTAGTGTGTTTAGTCTGAGATCCGGTGATATAGTGATCATGACAATACGGCATGCCTGGTTTATACTGTTTAGGAACATTGAGTGCGTGTAAGTGTTTGTGTACAGTATAAGTGTGTGTGTGTGTGTGTGTGTGTGTGTGTGTGTGTGTGTGTGTGTGTATGTACCCGTCCATCCACAAGTCCACCACGCTCGCTCGGTGTGAGTGTCTGTCGGTGTCTCTGTCCCGCGCAGTCGGAACGTCTCGTACCCATCTGTCCCTCCCTCCTCTCCTCTTGCACTCTCCCCTGCCTTTTTCAAATCCGATTACCGTCCGCCTTTTTGATGAATGGACCCCCTATCGTGGGCGCACACACGCCCGTACACACACCTCCTAGCCTCTGCTGGGGGTCAGGATGAAGGGGAGGGCACTAATTACCAGCTAATTGCCCCAGTAGCTGTGGCCAGCTGCTCCCCGGGGTAGACACTGACAGCAGGAGCCTCTCTGATCACATAAGGACAGAGTCCAATCCTAAGAGAGACACAAACAGCATGGCACATAAAAAGCCGAAGGATTTATGATCGCGCACAAGCGCAACAGACGTCTCCATCTGCCTCGAGGCTGGAATAAAAGTGATTTAATAATAAGAACACTATTAATATTTTAAGTAGTGTTTAAATCCTTAAAATACAGCAAATTTTGAGATATTGTTTTTTTAAATAGAATTATAGATAAAGATATGTCTTATGTGGTTTACGATATTTCTTTTCGCTGAATCTGTATGCTAATACACCTTGTAGAAATACTGTAATACTTTAAATGGTGTTGTGTTGAAGCATCTTCTAGCACTACTGTACATAACTGCAGAAGATCCATAATTTATATACTGAATATTCAAACGCAAATCGATGAGTTATATTTTTATATTAAAGTTAACAGTAGACGTTGTAACAAAGCAAGCACATTTGCAGCTCAGTGGTAGGCTTCTCATCTGCCGCATTTGACTCCCAGCCAATGCGCCACACCCAGACACTGAGGTTGCAGGGTTGTTAGGGGTCTAAGAGTCGATAAGAACTGGACAAACCCTCCGTGACGTCACCCATACTGTAGGTTTCATGAAGAACGGTTATAAAGCTCAACTGTTGGAGCTCTGGTCTTCACCATGTAGGCTGGAGCTGACTCCGCCTAAACCATCCATAAATGGGCGAATGGGCGAAACCATTAGAGACTGGCTGTAGATTGGATCTACTTACCTGAGTTACCACAAGCTAGATGTTACGGGCGTTTATCACCATGTAACATTAAGCAGTGTCATTGTCATACTATCAGAGGCATTTCTCTCTGAATGTAACAGTAGGCATCGCATGCGTCAGGCAGAATTGAGGGCTGACGAAACATTGGAGCAGCGTATGGATCTGCATGTGGGCGGAGCCAAGGATAACCTCCAGTTATGCATAAATTTGTGCCTTAATGTAATGTTTACTGATGAGTTACATAAAAGTTGGAAAAAAACTAGCTATAAAGATCAAAACGTTTGACATGGAGGACTGTGGGAGATTGCCTCACTTTTGTATCCAGCTAGTGGTCATTTGAGGAACTGCACTTTTTGGCACTTTCGTGTTGGACTAATTTTCCAGAACTAGGGGTTGCGCCTTGGTAAGCCCTAGTGCCAGTCCCAAGCCTGGACACAAATGGGAGGCTTGTGTCAGGAGGGGCATTCTGGGATGAAACCTAAGAACAACAACGACATTAGAACAAAGCAGCTTAATGGAAATCCAGATCTTTGTGGAATTTCTTGATTTTTCCGTTCCTTTAACTTAAAATTTATTTTTGTGTGTATATTCAATACCAAGGTGTTCTGATCTGATATGTCATACAATCCTTCCGTCCTTTTATTATCTATGTGTAAGACTTTAAGATGGATTAAAAGAAGAAGAATTATTGCTTGTTGTGTCCATCGCACTTCTACTGTATACACTTTTACCGGCAGGGCCCCTTACAACCAGGAGAGACGGAACACACACACACACACACACACACACACATGTACACATGATGTCTGAAGATCTCTGTTTATTATCAGCAAAGAGAGCATTTGTAAGCATTTGGCCAGGTGCCCGATGTCACTTACATCCTGTACATCAAAAGAATATACAGACGATAGGAAAAACATTTGCATTTTCCGGTTAAACAAAAGGGTCTCAGCAGACAAGAGCTGTTTGGATATATATACTCGTCTGGATAGAGGCTATAGGAAGTGTTACCACATAAGGAGTCAGTAAGGACAATGAGAGGGTTCTCATCATATATATATATATATATATATATATATATATATATATAAGTGTATGTGTGTATATATACACACATACACTTACACTATGCCACTTATCCTGTGTAGGTTGACTTAAGCCAGCGTGCATCCTGGACAGCGTGCCAGCCCATTCCAGGGCCCAAGCACACATACTCACACACCTAATCATACACTATGGGCAAGTTGGAAATGCCAACCAGAGTACACTGCATGTTTTGTGCACTGTTTGGGAAACTGGAGTACAGAGAGAAAGCCTACAATGGAGGCAATCCCTGACCATAGGGGTGACAGTGTTAACCACTAATTCGATAGAATGAATATAACGAGATACATAAGTGACCACTTTATCATGCACATTTATGGTATCGTGTAAATTACCTAAAAACGTTTCATATTGGATGTGGTTTCACACATTTACTTAGACAGCAATAGAGACAGGGCCAAAACGGAAGTATTGTGAAGACCCGGCCTCCAGATACTGTATAACCTTCCACCGTTCACACACTCCCTGAGACGGCTTGATGGTGATCTTTCTCAATGTCACTGCTGTGTTAACTGCTCTATTCATCACTCACTAGTCCTGTTGCGGTTCTTCTACACCTGCAAAGTGCGACCAATGTGTATTTCATAACATGCACCTAATAAATGATATGTGTGCTGTGTGTAGGACTGAGGAAATCAGAGATCCTCCCAGGGGCAGAAAAACTCGTTTGATCCCTCGACACGTACGTGCCGAGGTCTGAGTGCGTGACCCCGGTGAAATGTCACACTCCTGCTCTGACAGGGAAAGGTCATTTCGTACCACTGTGTGTATTTCAAAGCACCGTCGGTTATAAAGGAAGAGATTTTCATTTTTTGTAAATGCCTCTTTCTATGTTCGGAAATGAAATACAGTCGATCGATTTGTGCAATTCTGGATAAACGACATCTTTCCTGAGGTCACTAAAGATAAAGAAATTAGTCCGTCATTATCAAGGCTATTGGATCTAATCTTGCAGCTAATCTTATAAAACGACGTGATCATGTATGTAATGTGATCTTTTTTTTTTTTAATTAGTAAAATTTTTTATTGCATTGTGTTTTTTTTAGTCTCCCTGAGACAACATGAGAAAGCTAGGTGGATAAGAAGGCAAAATGAAACCTGTACTCTTCTTGATGATGCTGGATAATGAGATCAGGAATCGTTACAGTCATACAGTATACAGTTGTAGATGAATAAAGACAAACAGTAATGTGATGTTGGCCTGGGATCAGCACAGGACAAGTTACTGTTACTGAGGAAAGGGTGACGTGTTTTTGTTCTCTTCTGCAGTGCTTTTAGCACCTTTTCTAACCAGCCTTGTAAGCACACTCTTGACTCTCGGCGGATTTAATCATTGCGCAATGCTCACCGAATATACTGCAAGTCTCCATTTTGTCAGTTGTTACAAAAAAAGCATGTTTTTGTGTGTGCATCTAAAAAAAAAAAAACATGGACTTGCATCCTCAGGGATCTTAGCAAGGTCATGGTGCAGGTGCATGTATCTATAACTCACAAGCTAGGACACAATGTCGCTTTGACTGTTGTGTTAATACTGTGCAAAAGCATTGATGTTCTCCGTGCCTCCCTCAAAGCACGAGGTTATCAGAAGACCAGAAGGTTTGCTCTGTTTCTCGCTCGCAACAGCTGCTCACAGGCAGTAACCAGACAATGGGGTTAGTGTGTGGGTGTGTGTGTGTGTGTGAGTGTGTAATATCTCTCAGCAAGGCTGCTTGTATTCAGTGACAAAGTGCACACCCGGTGTGTCAGATCCACTTGCTACAGCCTATATTCTATTTAATGTGAAATGGATGCTTCTATTCAGAGGTGAAGGTGTTTTATACTGCAGGTTGAGTCACAGGTTACTGTACATCTGAATAGAAATGTATAACATGACAGGGAAATCTTTATTTCATTCGACCCATTATGGTATCAAACATCCCGAGTTGCAGCGTTTAATAAAAGCATCGCCACCATTCAATACACCAGTTGAAGCTGTAAAATAATAATGACCTGCAATTTTAATAAGAAATCTTTCTCTGTCTTTGTCTCTGTCCACAGTGTGTCTGGCTTCCATGACAGTGCAGGTGAAACCTACGGTGGATGTGATTTTAGGTGAGACTGCCCGGATGCCCTGCTCCTCGACCGAGAACAAGGGCGTGGTCCAGTGGTTCATTGTAAGTCCATTCAGTCATTACCAGTACCAGTTCTTCATCCATTCTTTAAAATAAATCGCATAAACTCAGTTTATCACATCATGTGTGTTTTAGAGAGTAATGCAGGGCTATAGATGGTGACCTAATGTTTTTCTTTTTCTTTTATAACTAGTTTTATTCAGACACGTCAACCACAAAAATAATGCAGCCATCTTTAATCCCGTGACATACTCTCCTCTGTTGCATTTGCCTGCCGGGCATGAGAGGACAGGAGCTAGCGTGATTTTACAGCCGGGCTGCGTTATTAACGAGAGCACTCGCAAACAGAAGACTTTGCTAAAAAGTGTAACGTACCCTGGCTAACTCGTGAAAGTTAGCTAATATTAATTAAGGAACTCACTCACTCACTCACTCATCGTCTATACTGCGTTATCCTGTATACAGGGTCGTGGGGGGCCTGGAGCCCATCCCAGGAGACTTAAGGCACAAGGCAGGGTACACACTGGGCAGAGTTGCCAATCCATTGCAGGGCATACACACACATACTCATTCACACACTACAGCCATTTTGGGCAACACCAATTAGCCTAATCTACATGTCTTTGGACTGTGGGAGGAAACCAGACGAAACCCACCAAGCACGGGGAGAACATCTAAACTCCATGCACACAGAGGCGGGAATCGAAACTGGCCAGGAAGCGAACGCTGACCCTGGAGGTGCAAAGCGACAGTGCTCGCCACTAAGCCACCATGCCACCCTAGTCAAGGAACATGAAAACTAAACCCAAAACAAAAACTGACTACATTTTTCTCACTCCCTGCTCATTCAATTCCTGCATCCTCTACATCAGATGGCATCCATACTGAGACCAGTGAAAGTTCTCCAGAACAGTTATCCCAGTCAGAAACCCAATCAATATTCAGTCATCATGATCTGTTAATGTTAATGCTCTAATTAAACTTAGCATTATCTATCCGATAAAGCAATGGCTTTAGTTTAAATCAGTGTGGCGGATCACACTTTACCAGTTTTACGGAATGAAAGGGGTCACATTTTGCCACCTAAGATTTTGAGTTTAGGTTCTTAAATTTTTTGGTGTCAAAGGGTTAGTCTTGCAATGTGTGTGTATATGTGTGTGTGTATGTGTGTGTGTCTAAATTGATATAGTCAGTACTGTTGTTGACCGTATCAATGTCTAACCAGGATAGATAAAAGCAATAACTGGCGCAAACAGTTATATTTAGTATCGCAACCCTTTGCGTCTTTTGCACGTACAGTACTGTGCAAAAATCTTAGACAAATGCAAATGAATGCTGAACAAAACCTATAAAGCCCATACATCCATCCATATAGGAAACTCTGTAGTCGACCGTGGAGACCAGTGGTGACTAGCATTGTATTTATCCCCATTTTACACTCGCGGTAGGTCCTCTGCTTAAAATCCACACATGTATTCACTACACACTACGGCCAATTAAGGAATGCCAATTAGCCTAATCTGCATATCTTTGGATTGTGGGAGGAAACCAGAGTACCTGGAGGAAACCCACCAAGCACAGGGAGAACATTCCCGCCTTTGGACACAGACGCAAAGGCAGGAATTGAACCTGGACCCTTGAAGTACAAGGCAATAGTGCTAACCACTAAGTCACCCAGTAAACATTAATTAATGAAGCAAAGTCAGCATTTGGTGTAACAATGCTTTGAGGAGCCTTTAATCTCAGGTACAATTTGTGCAGTTTTATAAGGAAATAAGCTACTAGGTTTGACCACAGTTCTTCTGAGGACTTTGACTGTTGTACCTGTTTCTTTTTTGCATGGAAATTCCAGCAGCTTTTATTTGGTTCTGTTCACCTTATTGATTATATACCCCTGATTTGAGTATGGGTTTTCCCAGACTGTTAAGCATTTGCATCCTATTCTAATGTTGGTCTTTCCCTTACCGTCTGTCTCTGTCTCTTAGGAGACTACAGGAACACGGAAGCGTGTCGCTTTCTGGTCACCCACGGACCACGGCGTTGATAAAGACACACCATTTGCAAGCCGCGTCACCATGGAAGCTAACCTGACCCTGGTCATCTCTTCAGTAAAGGTGTTGGATGAAAGGAGCTTCTTCTGCCAGGTGGACGGAGGAGCCGTGGGGACCTCAGAGGGTGAAAGCAAACTCAGGGTGTTCTGTAAGTCTGCTATTTTTCTGCCATGGACACTGAAGCCACTGAGTCATCTTAGGAACTAGTTTTGTAAACCTTTAGATTTTGCACAACACAAGCACTGTGGGAGTTGTCGTATCTGTTCACAGTCCCAGGTGTCTGTTTAATGTTCCCTGGTCACTTTTTCCCTAGACTAAATTTTATTAGCCTAATTACCAGGTCAGGAGTCAGTTAGAACTGTGAACATTGTATATTTGACTCCACTGGTTAGTACAATGACTTCACCAATCATGATGGATTTGATGGATATTATTTCCCTTGTCATGGCCAAGACAGCGAGAATTATATTAATGTGTCAGACTGTTATTTAGGAATGTCCAGCGGGGACAGGCTACTAAAGACATTTAATAGGTGGCGCATTTTCTTTCTTTTTTTTTTTTTAACTCCCTTTGTGGCAACCATCAATACCCTTAAGCAAAACACTTAACCTGAAGTTACTCCAGAGACTATATTAAAAAACACACTTGCACACCACATTGTCTCCAGGCCTCCAGGCCTATATTAAACCAGGTTCATGGAAATGCTCCTCATGTCAAAATATCCAATTAATTCATATTCTGAGGTGTTAATGTGAAAGCTGTCTTTGCTATACCACACACGTGTACACTAAATGCATGTATTCATTATGACGATGAACTACAGTATATGTTTCTGTTTGTGCGTGCGTGCTGTTAGAGTCCAGATGGACCAGACCAGAGAGAGCGGTAATTGCTTTAATGGTCGTGATTGACTCTCCTCCCCAGAGAGCACTGACTCATAGAGCTGGGCTAATGGCTAATGCTGCAGGGAAATGAGCTCGGGGAGAGGCAGGAGGTTGTAGTAGTGTATAATGCAGCTCTAACAAAGCCAGACGCTTTTCTGATACCCCCTAACTCGCTCATTTGACTTCATTTAGTTCATTTGAAACGAATTTCCAGCCCTGTATAGATGGCAATTTTAAACAGTTACTTTTAACATTATAACAGGAACACTATTTATGTGTAAGCTGGTAATTATATCGAAATGATTTCCTAATTAATAAATAAATAAGTGGCAAGGTGGCAGAGTGGTTAGCACTGTCGCCTTGCATCTCCACGGTCCAGGTTAGATTTCTGCCTGTGCTTGGTGGGTTTCCTCTGGATACTCTGGTTTTCTCCCACAGGCCAAAGACATGCAGGTTAGGCTGATTGCTGTTCCCAAATTGCCCATAGAGTGTGAATGAGCGTGTGTGCCCTGCGATGGATTGGCACCTCGTCCAGGGTGTACCCCACTTTGTGCCCTAAGTCTCCTGGGATAGGTTCTAGCAACCCCCCCCCCCCCTTGTGACTATGTATAGAAGGTAAAGCAGTATAGACGACGAGTAAGTGAGTAATAAATAAATAAATAAATAAATAACACAAGTTTGGGTTTAAATGATTAAAATGTCTCCAGTGTAGGAAATTGCGTTTCTCTTGGCAACACAACAAGTTTAGTTTTGTGTGTGGTATTAATTTGACAGAAAGCCTGGTGAAAGAAAAAATTGTTAATAGCTTCTATAACATGCAGTACAGAATAACAGGAACTATCTGTCCTCATGTTTGTTTCACAAAATTTATCATTTAACTATAAATGAATAAAATGCACCTGTCTGTTAAACATTTGTAATCATTGCCAAATCAATGTGATATAATAGGAATAAATATCTGTTATTGGAACAATAATACACTTTGTTGTGGCAATGGATAACACACCATCACTGTGTTGATTGGTTCTCTATAAGAACACATCCCAAAGTGCTTCATTCCTAACATGATACACTGTATATAATTATTATGCATAATATATGTTGAATATATGAAAAATGTGTTGAACTGCATCAGTTGTGAAACATTACATGATAGTGACGCTACAGGGCTAATGATAAAAAGCATGCAGATACGGAGAACATTTCTTTATGTACAGCATATGCAGACAACCTGAAATAACACTATATAACATCTCTCTCTCGCTTTCTGTCACAATACACACACACACACACACACACATTGTCTCTTTCAGTGGCTCCAGCAAAGCCAGTGGTGTCTGAAAATAATCATCACATTCCTTTAACCCCAGAAAACCCAACTACACACCAGGTATGTTTTTCATATGTTTGGAGCAGGTTATATCTTACATGCGATTTTTAAAAATATTTCACTATAACTCCTTCAACATTTTCACTCTAATTTTCAGGTGGGAAAATGCACCAGTAGTAACGGTCACCCTGAACCTCGTATCATCTGGTTTAAAGACTCCAAACCTCTGCCAGACAGGACAGATTCTAAAGAGTGTAAGTAATCAACATAAACGACTTTTTTACAATGGCTACGACTGGGACTTTTAATTGTGCAGCATCCCAGAACACAGTGAAAATATAGTGAAATAATGCAAGTAAAGCTACCTTTATTTCTCCATATAATCCCCGGTACACTAATTGAGTTCCTTATCCAAGCATTTCACTAGTGGATCAAAGTAAAAAGTTTTCTTTGGACTTTTGATTGGACTGTCTGCTTTAAATCTGAAACACCGGCCTCTAGGAACTCCTTTAATGGCCCCAACATGTAGAGAGTCAGGACTATAACGGCGGATGTAGCAATAACTCCCAGCCGAGTTCCTGTAATGTGCAAGTGGTGCAGTGGGGAGCATGAGGTCATGCATTGCACAACTCTCAATGCAATGTTAAAGCTCTTTAAGCCTGTCTGCTCCAAATTGTATCCTGGCTGCCCCTGTGCTCTGTTGTGTTAGCAACCTCTAACCTTATAGCCTTAACCTTCTTAGAGGTTCTTAAATGAACTTTTTAATTCATTTGATCTCTCTCCTTCTCTTAGCTATATACATGGTCCCAGGTGTAGTGAAGGAGTCCTCAGGTCTGTTCACGGTCACGAGCTCTCTGTACATCCAACCCAACAAAACAGATGACAAGTCAGTCGTCCACTGCACCGTGGAGTACAGGATGCCGAACGAAATGATCAAAAAGGAGAACTCGGAACCTTTCAACCTCGCCCTGCTCTGTAGGTCTCACACACACACACATATACATACACACGTGTAGAAGTTTGTCTCTGTGAAGCTTTCCATGACCATGTTCTTCAACTTCTACTTCTATACTGTTCATCCTCTCACCAGACCCAGCAGAGAACGTGTTCTTTAAAGTGTTGAACACGTCGCAAATCAAAGAGGGAGATGATGTCCATATGAAATGTGAAACGGATGGAAACCCCCAGCCTCACTTCGAGTTTACTAGAAAAGTAAGGGCTAATTTAGTAAAAAAAAAAAAAGTGCCAAAGTGTGTCTTCACATGGGTTCTCCATTTATTTTTTGTTTTTTTCTTTGTCTTTTTTGTGCAGGAAACTGCAAAGCCGAGCGAGGATGGATTGTTTATTGTGCACAATGTCACTCGCAGTGACTCTGGTACATACCAGTGCGAGGCATTGGACTTTGATGCTCCTACTGCTGAACTGGTCAAGACTCTCGACCTCACTGTGCATTGTGAGTACTTAGGGATTTGAGATTTGTTGTAAGGTAAACTATTTGAACTAAGCCCAGAGGGCCCTTTTACACTTACACCGAACAGCCATAAGATTAACAGCTTATAATATTAACACATTACCAATTATTATCAATTATATACCTATAAACTGGTGACAGGATCTCAGGCACCCAAGGCTCACCCATGCATGTAAGGAGCAAAGGTCAGCCTGTTTTTTTTAATGCGAAAAGCCAATGCAACAGTGAGGGTAGAAAAGCACCAGAACACCCAGTACGCCACAGTCTGCCACGCATGGGGCCCAGCATTCAAAGAGCCCAAGACCACTGAGCCGATCTTCAAACTCCCCACATCCTAGTCTGACTGAACCTCCATGGGATGCGCCGGACAAATAAGTCCGATTCACAGAGACTGCTTCCCATAGCACCCAAAGGACTTGCTGCCAATGTCTTGGAGTTTAGGGCACAAGGGAATTTAGGGCACAAGGCAGGATACACCCTGCCTTGTGTCCCATCCAGGGTGTACCCTGCCTTGTGCCCTAAATTCCCTTGGACACACAAAAGCACACATTTTGGGAGGGAAATGCATCAGTGTCAGCCATAAAGCTGCATTATTATTATTATTATCATTCACAGTGTGGTTGTTTTTGACCATTGTTGACCATTTGAGCCACACATAATGTTGGTGCTGGTTTTATGCCGAATGCTCTCCCTGACACAAGGGCACTGGTGGCTCAGTGGTAGGTGTTTCGCCTGCCATGCGGAAGGCGCGGGTTCGATTCCCAGCCAGTGCCCAAGACCCCAGCCACTGGATGCAGTGCCGGTCCCAAGCCCGGAGAAAAATGGGAGGGTTGCGTCAGGAAGGGCATCCGGCGTAAAACCTGTG
>JAQMYJ010000033.1:7640070-7653363 GCA_030014305.1 Clarias laeviceps
CCCCCCCCCCCCCCCCCAGGATAAGTTTGACTAATAAGTGATTTTCTTATGGACACCCAATCTGGTGAGTTCTCATCACATTGTATGCATATGGAAATGCTCTTACGTTCACTATCAAACAAAGCTATGATTTTAACCGTTGATTTTTTTTTTTTGGAAAATGGAACTTTACTAAATGTTTAAAAAATCTTCATCCATTTTTTTTTTCTGACAACATCTCTTACACAAAGTTGACATTTCAGCACTATCCTTCCAGGTATTTTATAACATGTTGAAGAGCTGTTAACTAGTTCCAGTAAAATCATTAGTTGTTTTCTTTGCCTTTTTTTTTTTTTTTAACCAGGCACTGTACAAAGACATCCTATAAACTTGTGTGCTTCTAGTTTATGGCAGTTTGGGGAGCCCTTGGCCCTTGGCCCACTTAAGGGTGCGGTGATCAGGTGTCCACAAATGTTTAACCATATAGTGTGTCTACATTGTGTGTACTGTAGTAGTGTACAGTACGTCCCCCAGTAATGCACCAGAAATGGATGCTTTTTAAATGGACATGGTAACTAGAAGTGATGGATGAAAAATGAGTGGGAGGAGAGTTGAAGGACAGAGCCAGAGGATGGAAGAAAAAGCAGGGCAAATAAAGTCATACAAAAAAAAAATCTCTACATAGAGACCAAACCAGGGATTTTGGTATTCATCTGACATCTACACCAATTATTGTCTCATTTGTGCTCTTCATCCCTCCTTCTGTTCATCCGCTTGTTACAAACTGCCAAGCTAATGTGGTCTTGCTGCCCTCTAGTGGTCAGAGCAAACAAATAAAACCTTCTGGAAAAGTCTCGTATTTAGCTTGGAATTATAGCAGGGCTTTGTTATATTTTTGCAGGCTTGGTCAGTGTTCTAGCCCAAGATGTAGATATCAAGCTAAAGCATTGAATGAATTTAATAATCTAAATGGGTTTGTGCATATGTTTGACCCTGTGTTGTGTTAGTGAGAGAAATTATTAAATTGTAAAATTCTAAATGCAACTATAAGAGGTGGCTTAGTGGTTAGCATCGTCGCCTCACACCTCCACAGTCTGTAAACGATGACTATATGAAGACAGTCTGGGCTACTTTCTGATTTGCTCATAATCAAGACAGCCAGAACTTTGATTGATATCTTCTCTCTTTGTTCAGACACCAGAAAGGGTACATTAGCATGCTTGCTAAAATCCTCAGAGAGCGTGTAATGGTGTTTGCTCTACTGTGGGGCACCTTATCCTGTTTGCTCCTCCATAGGGGCACCTTAGAGGGCACTTTGATGTGTGCGCTCTACAGTGGGAGCAGCTTAGGGGGCACGTTATCGTGTTTGTTCTAGTATGAGGCATCTGTAAAGGCACTTTATCATATTTCCACCTCTATGGGGAAACTTAGAAGGCCTTTTGTTGTGTTAGCTCTACTGTGGGGGCATCTTAGAGAGCACTTTATTGTGTGTGCTCTAGAGTGAGGCACCTTCAAGGGCACTTTGTAGTGTGTGTTTCACTATAGGGGGACCATAGAGAGCAGTAAATTGTTTGCTCCACTATAGCGGCACTTTATCAGGTTTGCTCTACTGTGGGCTGCATTCGAAAGGGCATTTATCATGTTCAATCTATTACAGGGGGAACTTTATCAGATATTTTAGCATGTTAGATCCTTTGTGGGGATGTCTTAGACATCATTTTATCACGTGAACTGCTACAGGGGCACTTCAAATGCCATTTTTTAAATTATTATTATGTTTGCTTCACTATGGAGGCATTCCAGGGGGAATTTTTCCCCTTATGCAGTATGTTCTTGTCCCCTGAGTTTATCAGTGCACCCAATATACCACCGTTACATTACATGGAAAATATATGTCACACTAGTTCATTTCTAGTTTGGACTGTAATGTCTTGCCATTTTGTCTAGAATGAAGCAGCCGGAGATCTTCCTAAAACCAGAAAGTTTTATCATATCACCATCTTATCCACAATAAACTGACTTCTAGTAGAATTCTCATATTCCCATATAGAGTGTTAATTTGTTTCTTCTCAAGGTTTCTTTCTCATGTCATCCATCTGTTCTCACTGTTGCTTCACTTCCTTTATTAGTGATGTGAATCCCTGATCTCTGTACAGTAAAGCTGCTTTCTGACAAAGTTCATGATTATATCAGACGTGCATGTTTTTGTGCACTTTCCAATTGTGAACATGCTGTTTTACCACAATCTGAAAAATAGATTTTCCATCCATCCATCTAGGAACCTCTGTAGTCCAACTAGGGACCGTGGAGGCCAATGGTGACCATTGGATTTATTCCCATTTGTACAACTCTGGTAGGACCTCTGGTCAACATTGACACATTCTGAGCAATTTGGAAACACCAATTAGCCAAATCTGTGTTTTTGGGCTGTGGGAGGAAACTGGAGAACCCGGAGGAAACCCACCAAACACAAGGAGAACATGCAAACTCCATGCACACAGAGCCAACGCGGGAGTCAAAACCCTGACCTGGAGTTGCACGGCAACAGTACTAATCATTAAGCCACTGAGTTTATAGATATTACTACTCCAAATACTATGTGCCTAGTTATGTAGCACACTGGTTCTCAACTCCAGTCCTGGAGCACCACTACGCTGCACATTTTTTCTTAGTTCCCAGCACACCTGACGTAACTAATCAACAGACTTTTATTAATTGAAGTACCTCCGGTAGAGCAGGAAAGCACTAAAATATGCAGGGATCAGTGAAACCATTTATGTAGCGCAATGCAATGCAGAAGTGTAGTACAAAAAGTACTTAAATATTTGCTGTAGGATGTTGTGGAGTAAAAGTAAAAGGTATCTAACTTATAAAAATATTCAAATAAAGTAGAGATACATGGAATATTTACTAAAATATGGTTATTTCCCTTTTTTTTTTTTATATATGTCTAGACTCATTAAAAAAGTGCACATATACTCATAGTCCATTTTAATATGATTGCATAAATAAGGATGCATTCCTGTTAAAATGGACCATAGAGCTGATACTTGCAAAGCATCAGCTCTATGGATTCTATTATAGATTGAATTGCCTCAGCAAAAATGACTGGTCAGAAAATTTAATCCATCAAAGAATCCACAAAGCTGATACTATGCATTGTGCTGCTTGTTCATGATTGACTGCGTAGCTGTAAATTTGCTCAAGGACATCCTCAGCTGCTTTTAATTTGCGCTTTATAAATTTATGTGCTTGTCTGACTGTGATGGTCTGTGAGCTTTCATTCATTACTTTTCAGTGTTCATTAGTTCTGACAGGAGAAATAATGAATGGATGTTAGCATTAGTGTGAACTGTGCACTCGGTCAGTGGAACACAGGCGTCTTCACCAGGTTCGAAGCTGTTATCAACACGAAGAGGACCATATTATCCAGTTAAAATTTGCCACATGCAGGAATTGTGTTTAATTTGCTATTCTGAATAATTATAAATTATAAACCTGTTTGAGGTTGTGAACAGTCACTGTGTCTAAGCTAACGTTTATACATGACCGTGTATTTAGCTCAAATTTGTTCTATGATGAACAGCGGTTTGAATCTCAACTTCTAAAGTTGTCCCAGTGTGTGGATTTTGAAAGCTTGTATTAACAGGAAATGAAGTAGTGATTTCAATGAATTACACAGACAGTTAACACAGGTCCCATAATTAAATTAAATGTACTGTCGTATCCTCAAGTACATGAGAATGGATTTCCCAGGTGTACAGTAATCCTAGACCTGGATTTAATGGAAGAGTGAAATATGAACAGTATAATATTCTATCTTATCTTGAAACCCTATAAATACCTGAACTATAACTATTTCCTTTGTACCAGCTCCATCAACAACCTTAGACTGGGTTTATTCTGGCTTTCATTCAAGAGACTGCAACACACATCCAGAATTCATTTGGTACTTTAATTGCACACAACCGAAAAAAAAAAGAAGAAGAAAAATACCAATAGTATACTAATAATATAGGCAGTACTGAGTGATGATGTGTGATATTTGTAATGGAGTGAACAGATTAGAGCTGTGTATCAAATCACATAATTATATACGACTCTAGGCAGAACATTTCTCAGTATTAATACTAGCCGATTTCTTTATAAACAATTTGAGTCCGAATAATAAAAATACTCTCACGTACACTTAAAAACTTACTGAAAAGTCTGTTTTGCATACCAATCATTTGGGTAATCAAAATGTAGTACAAACGTTTAAACATATGCTCATGGCTTACAATTTGAGACTTGGTTTTTGACAGCAATCACAATTAAAGAGCTTGTCAGTGTTTCATACTGCTTCACAGAGACGAATAGGTGTCCCTTAATTGTATGAATTGCCATTCAGTGGATGCTTTTTTTTTTTTTTCTTTCTTTTTTTAAATACAAAAGGTACACATGGACATCCACATGTAAAGTCTTACTGTCTTAAGTGCTCCATGTTAAAGCAGTAAACTATACAAAATAGTTACTAGGTTAAAATTTGCTGGAAAAAAAACAACATACATTTTAATACAAGATTGCTATGTTGCTAGATTGTATTCCTCTTCTCATTGTATTATGCACTAAACTCATTTGTGCCTTCATTTGTTTTCTCCCCAGTATGACTAGTCAATACACCAGTGACAGGTGATTATGTCTTACCAGTGCTTCACAGTCACAGGGTGAGATTGATTTAATTATAGGCTTGGATTCATCGCCAGTTCCAGCCACATCTCCTGTGTGCCTTTCCATACTTGTTTAACCTCATCAACCTCCCTTTGGCGGGACTTCCCTTCAAACGTCCATTAGTCCTGAATCCATCCAGAGTGATGGCCAACACTGGATAAGGATCTGTCACTGTAATTGGCTTTGTTTGACTGATCTCCTCTACTCTGTTTCAGGTCCAGCTATGGTTACAGTTTCTGCTCACACTGTCCCAGATGAAGCACGGGCTAATGAAGATGTCCTTAGAAAGGTGTCCTTTTCACACTCTCATTTTCTATGTCCCAGCTGCCTTCTGCTCCGGGCTGGCATTTTTTTTCCCCAACTCAGTCCTTTTTCTAACTCCTTCACTAGGGGGACTTCAGACCTCCTTGTAACACATTCCTTTCACAATACACAGCACTATAGCACTATTCATGCCACCATGCGCTCTGGGACCTAATAAAAATAACAACACTATAATGGCAAATAAAGCCATTCTGCACATGACCTCTAAACACTGTGATTACAGAAAGAGCAATAGAAACATGGACACACTGGAGAACACTCTAACCTCATCACAATCAGTACCCGTAATGTGACTTTTTTTTCCTTTAAGTATAATATTTGCCATTACTTGTTAGTTGAAAGTGCTAAAACCAGTTTCATTATTTTAAGGCCACATACAAAAGCACACAAAAGGTTTTTTTCTTTCTTTTGCAATTAGTACACAAAGGATTTTAGCGTGGACCCAGTCTGGTAGTTTGTATCTACACACGAGGCTGGTTTTCTAATGTATTTTAGAGTATGATAATTACATACTCTATGTTATTAAACCAACGTCTTTTCCGCAACATGTTCTCCTTGTGCTGCTCCAGGTCCCTTAGGCTGATCTTCCTCCTCAGTGGAGTAGTGCTGAAGTGCCTGATGCCTGTTTCTGGAGAGAGCATCCGGAAAACACATACCACAGTCCTCACAGCCGTAAGGAAGGGCTCTTCTCACTTGCTCTCCCTCAGAGTTTTTCTCGCTTGGAAGAGGCCTGTGCTCCAGAGACTGAGCAGATGCTGCCTGGTCAGCCTGCTTAGGCTGCACTTCTGAGCTGGTGCCGGCCAGGCTTGGCCGTCCTACAGAATTTGGCTCAGTGATAATGCCATGCGCAGTACGTTGATGAAAGCGGACACCAGAACGGTTTGAGAAGCCTTTGCCGCACAGGTTACAAAGGAACGGCCTCTCGCCTGTGTGGACACGCATGTGCACCTTGAGGGCACCCGACTGAGTAAATCCCTTGCCGCACTGCGCACACTGGTACGGCTTCTCACCGGTGTGTATGCGCTGGTGCGCCCTGACACCAGCCAGGTGCGGGAAGCCCCGGCCGCAGTAAGTGCACGTGTACGGCCGCTCGCCAGTGTGGACACGCCGATGGATCTTGAGTGCACCTGACTGGCTGAAGCTCTTGCCACAGTCTGCACACGTGTATGGCCGCGCTCCGGTGTGCACGTTAAGGTGTACGCGTAGGTTACTGTGCGAGTTGAAGACACGGCCGCACTCGGGGCACAGGAAGCCACCGGCTTTGGAAGAGTGCTGGGTGCGCTGGTGCTGAAGCAGCTGCGAGGGTCGCAGGAACAAGGCAGAGCAGTGCATGCACGGGTGCTGGTGCTGGGTGTGGCCATCCTGCTGTGCACAGTTCAAGGAACGTTGGCACAAAAGGCAGGTAGTGAGTGGGCAATGGTGATGATGGTGGTGGTGATGGTGGTGAGAGTGAGCGAAGTGAGAATCGGATGCCTGCTGGGGATGCAGGAGATAAGGGCATGGATGACAGCAGAAGCAGGGGAAGGCATGGAGAGGTGCTGGGCAGATCTGCGGGTTGGAGTTTGAAGCAGATGTTGGACTGTTTGTGTTTGTGCCTTTGTCTTGGTGTTGCGCGTTGGACAAGCTTGTCGACTCGCTGTTTCTTTCTTCCAGAGAAAGAGCCAGGCTGAGACAGGAGCCCAGACCAAACGTGACTGTGTTTGGCTCTTTGGACTGTGACGTGGACCCTTTAGATGTTTCAGCCTGTGAGGAGGAATTGTTTCTGGATTTCAGGCAGAGTGGATGCATAGTAGATGCAGAAGTGGATGCTGAGGACAGAGGACAGCCCGGGCATCTGCAGGCATATGGCCGTACTGCAGGAAAGAACAGTACATATGAAAAAAAACATCACAAACCTTTTAAACAACTCTATAATTTTATATACTGTGTGTGTATATATATATATATATATATATATATATATGTTATTTTTTTTATATATCACAGTATCTGCTGACCACTTTGCATCTTTGAAATCATTTGAACTGTTTACACAAACATAATACTGATGTACCAGTTTATCATAGTACATAGTAACAACATCTACTGTATTACTTCAGTCTGTTGCTCTGCACTCACATTGTTGCTCGTCACAACTTGCAGCCTCCTGAATCCTTGCTCCAGAGTGCAAACTGATTCCTGCTACGTTTTTCCGTTGGCTCTGGCTCTGTGGGTCAGTCTGAGCGGGATAACAGGATTTGGGTGCTGGTGTCTCAGTTCCTGCGCTTTCCCAGGCAGTACGGAGTGACTGATTGTTAGCGCTTTTCAGTAGCTGACCAGTGCCAGATGCACTAAAAGCCATAAGGTCACCAATGAAGTTATTCATCTCCAGCCAAGAGCTGGGAGCAGACTGTGTGGGGGTGGGAAAAAGCATAGCAAAGGTGAACACATAGTCTGGAAGTGCAAAACACTTTAACAAGACACAAACACCACATCAGATTGAGAAATATTACTTCAAAACATGCATGATGCACAAACATGCTTGTTGCTGACTGGACATGGATGTGATTTAGTGATGGGTCGTTCATGAACGATTCATTCTTTTTGAACGAGTCTTTAATGTGACTCAGAAGAATGAGTAGTCTCAGGGAGTGATTCGTTCATTTTCTACTGGGCGCGCATGCGCAAAGCATTGTAAAACCTCCGTAGGTTTTGTACAGGAAACAGAAATTAGTAGTTACCTTTGAGTCTTCTAGTCTGAATAGTTCATTCTTTTGTTACGAGACTCCCATAGACGTTATGCAGTGCATTACACAGGAAACAGAATTGAGCGGTTCATCTCATGAGTCTCCTAGTCCGAGTCGTTAGTTTTTTTGTCACGTGACTCCCATAGATGCTATGATGTGCAATAGATTCAAAAGAACTCGGACTAGAAGATGCATGAGAAGAACTGCTCAATTCTGTTTCCTGTGTAATGCACTGCATAGCGTCTATGGGAGTCACGTGACAAAAGAACAAAGAATTCAAAAATGTAACATTTTATTTTATTTCTGATCAAAAGAACGAAATGAACTAAATGACTCAAAAAAAAGATTCATTAATTTTGCTGAACGACATTTAAAGAACCTAGTCACTAAAATGATCCAAACTTCCCATCACTAATGTGACATTTTCAGGTTGTTATAAAACAAATTACTCACTAAATTTGTTTAGAATTGTTATAAAATCTTAAAAATTTTTATATCACAACGGGAATACTTGTAGAATCACAAGACACATCATATCAGTGCCAAGGTATTGTAATGAAATCATATTCAGTGGTGCTATAATGCGATAATAATGTCATAAGGATGGTGGCATCTGTTGTGTTTTTGAATTATTCATTCATTCAATCAATTTGTATATCGCTTATCCTATACAGGGTCTTGGGGGGCCTCAAGATTATCCCAGGAGACTTTGAGCACGAGGCAGGTTACACACTGGACAGCGGGCCAATCGATCACAGGCCACAAACACACACTATGAGCAATTTGGGAACGCCAATTAGGCTAATCTAAATGTCTTAGGACCGAGGGAGGAAACCGGAGTACCCAAGCATGGGGAGAACATGAAAACTCCACACACAGAACCGAGGTGGGAATCGAACCTTCAACCCTGGATGTGCAAGGCCACGGTACTAGTTCTGTCCATTGTGCTTTGACATGATTGTCGATCGGGACAAAAAAAAAAAAAAAAAAAAAAAAAAAGCACACGCACACAGCAAAGTGACGGAATGTTCTCCAGTTTATTCACGGAATGAACGAGGTAAGTCCTAAGCAAGCATAAAGGAAATACACGGTCCTATCACTGATCCCCCACCATGGAAGGTAAATGGGGAGGGTGGGGGGATGGGTACATCTGACACTATGTCATCAAGCATGGGCCATTTGAATGTTTCTATTTTTCATCTGACAAACCAGAGAAAGTACTGCCATATAAGGAGTGAAAAGAAAATAAAGAAAGAAAGGGTGTGCGAGCATGCTAAAATTAATATAAAATAAGAACAAATATCCAAGAATGTAAATTTATTTTATATTTTCCTGAAGTTGCATTTTCTGTTTCTTTTTCATTCTTGTAGCATTTTCTTATCGTTTTTGCTGTTACTGTTTTCCCCTCTTCTCTCTTCCTTTTTCTCCCCTTTCTCTCTCTCTCTCTCTCTCTCTTATTTTATTATATTTCTGTCCTCTCTCCATTTCTTTTGTTTTTAATATGCTACGTTCTCTGTAATTATCCCTTGTGTTTCTGACTCTTTGTGCTCCTGTTGTGTTTGTTTTGTACTTCCGGTTCAACGTATGAACGCGATAAGTAGCGTTTACACTCTGAAATTACGAAACGTTATTATTATTGTTGTTGTTGTTATTGTACGCAGGATAGTCTTACGAAGAAGCTTAGAGATCTATGTCTTTGGTATTTTAGCTGAAAAAACAGCATGTCTTACTGTAAGCTAATTAAGGGCACAATTAATATATAAATATATCAAACCCAATGCGGTGTAAAATATATTCTTTCATATCCCTATGCATGTGATATTATGAGTGTTTACATACTTATAGAAAGGCGAAAACCACTTAATAACGAGTCTGAATATTTTTACAGTTATTTTACGCCAGCATGCTTGTTTAACACAGAGCGTGTATGTGCGCGTATACTCACAGAGAATCTATCCTTGTCCATTACCCTTCACTGCTGCACTACAGACAAATCAAGTTCAATGTCATGTTTAAGAATGTGTAGCGGCCGTGCAGCTGTTGTTGATACACCGCCATCTTCCTCCACCAGCGGTGGACCACTTCCGGATACTGCTCTGTGTCACGTGACTGACACGTTCGAGTTCTTTCCCCGCAGGACCGTGCGGCTCCGTCAATAGCTCCCCTCCCTACTACCCCTGAGCACTCCGTAGTCCACTGTGCAAACACGCTTCCTGCACACCATGTAGCGCACTCCGTGTCCAGTAGTGTGCTGTTTGGTATTAAGCTTCTAAAGCGCAGTTCTCGAAATAGAAAAGAGCTATATTCAGCTGTGTAGATCAAGTAGTCTAACACACTGGTGCATTCAAACTCACACACTGTATGGTCGAAAGTATTTGTCCAAACCTGTTAACTATTGAACTGAGGTGTTTCAATCAAGCCCTTTATCCCCAGGGAAGGGCAATCTTAATGCTTCAGCATACCAGGACATCATGGACAATGCTATACTTTACTAAACAATATGGCAACAGTTTGGGGGAAGGCCCTTTTCTTTTCCAACATATGATCAGTGCACAAAGCAACGACTATAAAGGCATGGTTTGATGAGTTCAGTGTGGAAGCCCCGACCACAACCCCAACAAGCGCAGAGATTGCCAGCCAGGCCTTCTCATCCAATATCAGTGGCGGCTTGTGCCAGCACGTGTTGGACTCAGATTTTCAGAAAGCGATGCACCTGGGTAGAGGGTTTTGATCTCATGCATTTTCAATAAAGGAAAAAAATTGAATTAACATATTCTATACACTTAAAGGGTTCGACTCGCTGCCAATGCCCAAACCCATCCAGTGGAACCTTAGCTCCAGTTATATATCTTATTTTCCTCCCTAAGTTGTGTCAACTGTATTACAAAGTACATATAACTAATCACACAAAAGACAAATATGATTTATATATTGGATTATACATAAAATATGAAATTACAAGTTAATTATTAATTAAGAGCATGGTGGAATACTCGCCTCATGCTAGGTCAAATGATCACTAAGCTTTGGCCCTGGAAGATACACATCTTCTTATTTTAAAATAAATAACACCAATGTATAATCAACTGGATTAATGCTTTTATGTGTTTCATTCACTACATACTGTACTTTTATATCAAACTTTGATAGAATTGTAGAATGTTCATTATGTTCAGCAGTAAAAATTAAGTCTTTTGTTGGAGTTTCTACAAATGTTGGTTTTATTGCATAATTTATGTTGCATTTTTTGGCATGACATCAGTAAATAAGACAAGAAGCTGTTACAGGTCATAGGCAAGATACCTTCTGTGGTCCTGCACCACAATTAATATTCTCTTTGTCTTTTTTTAGACAGAAGTGCACCTGAGAGCTACTAATGCACAAGGAATGAATCACCACTTTTAAGACAATGTACTTTTTAGTAACTTAGTAATTACAGCATATTTAGTCCATGCTGTCGATCTTTACTCAGGTGAACCTTGAGTTATGCACTGGTGCGGTGTAATGACATCTAGAAAGGAACACTCTTTAGCTTCATGCCTTTGGAAGTGTTGCGCTCCTTGTAGCTGCTTCAAGTTATGATACGGCGCTCCAGCTTTGCATAACTGAGGACCAGAGTTTTATAAAAAAAGGAATTAAGGACTTAAGCACTGTCCGGGTAGACCATGTGGTAAAGCTGATCCTGGGCGATGCCTAAATAGGTGCGTGCAGCTCCTGTTGTTTCTGAGTATACACTCCTAAAAAGAGGGCACAGAAATGCGCTGAAATCATTGACTATTATAATATTTGGTTATGCTGTAAGACTATTGCGTTGATTAGTTGATGGGGTGCGTATTGGGTGGTGCGTTGTGTGAATATTGTAGTGGTTCGCCTACTTAGCTTTCTCTTCCAGCTTGAGCTCCTTGATGCTTTCTACAACTGAACCAGCAACTTGCATGCTGTAATCATAATAGCCCCTCAGTTGGTCAAGTAGATAGGTAACTGGTCCGTTTTGCTCCTCCTCCTCAGGAGCTTGTCTGGGTACACGGAAGCTCTCCGCACCTACAAGAACAAATCACTTTATTTCTTAGCTAATGAAGGCCAAAATTTCTTGTTCCTAAATTAAGTGCTAGACTAAGCTTTATTTTGCGCCTTTCCATAATGTGCGCAGTGTAAATATGGGAATAATAATGTTGCTGTGGATTATTACATACCCAAGGCAAATACTGTGATAAGCACAGAAGCAATGAGCAGCTTATTCATGCTGACTATTGGATCTGAGGAGACAGTAAAAACAGTTCATGATGTCGTTATCAGTTCACTGCAATTTCAGTGTGTTTATAGACAATCTCAGTTAAAATGACAGGAATCTGTTTGAGAAGTGGATGCTAAACGTGGATGGTAGATGAGCTAGGCAAATGAGTAAGACCTGGAGATAGATAGATAGATAGATAGATAGATAGATAGATAGATAGATAGATAGATAGATAGGTGGGTGGGTGGATGGATGAATGGATGGATGGAGAGATAGAGAGATAGAAAGATGGCATGCAATCCCCTCCAAAATTATTGAAACAGCAAGATCAACTGACACAGCAGATCATAATTTCAGTTTTTACCCACTGATATTTACATTTAGACATGCAATGAACAACTTATAACATTGCACCTTTTTGAACACACCCATTTTTCAAGTCATGAAATATTTGACATGTTGAAATTTTTACCATGTATGTATTAGTAAATCTGCAATTACTGCATGCTGATCCTGAACTCAATATGACCAAAAATGCTTTTTTTCGGTATACCAAATTTTTTTTTTCGGTTTTTGTGTGATTCTCAGAATTGAATTAAGAGCATAAGGATGGTTATACTCACTGTTTGTCCTCAGTAGGAAGTGTGTATTGGTGCTTAGCAGGTCATGCACCTTGGCCTATCTTATATATATGAGGACAGATGAGTCAACTAGCCAATGACCGAAGTGCAGCTCTCTCATTTATTAGAATGAGTAAGAGATAGGGGAGGGCGGAAGGAAGGAAGAGAGGGGGGGGACAGGGGGCTATCACTAAGGCTAAGGTATAAACATAATTTCAAATTGCACTTATTGTTAAATTAACTGACTCGAAAGTTGTTCCATGGCAAGTCATTGCACAAATTCAGGCTTCTTCGTTTCGTCATTGGTCATTAATAAAGTAGACAGCAATCTTTGATGGAAGTCATAACCCTAATCTAATTGATTGGCTCAAGTGATATGTTAATGTACCGTAATATTTTTATATTCCATCTTAATAGGCCTTTATAGGTAATAGGTACACATGGTACTTTTTATATTACCCAAGTAGTCTGGCACACGTTTGCAGTCCTAAGTCTACTTCATCTTAGACACGTCAGCCTGTTTATCTCAGGTTTATTTAAGGTTATTGCACTATTGTCTGTGTGTCTATCTATCCTTTAGTTGTCCTCATCACCATGGACTTTGGATTTTCTCGGTATTGATATTGTTAAATAGTTCCAATATCCGTGTTTTTGGTAATCA
Source organism: Clarias laeviceps (assembly GCA_030014305.1). Classification (NCBI taxonomy): domain Eukaryota; kingdom Metazoa; phylum Chordata; class Actinopteri; order Siluriformes; family Clariidae; genus Clarias; species Clarias laeviceps. The sequence continues at coordinate 7,653,325 of JAQMYJ010000033.1, forward strand.
ATACCAAGTCCTGAAACTAAACCACTATATATATATATA
>JAQMYJ010000033.1:7653463-7694886 GCA_030014305.1 Clarias laeviceps
TTTTTTTTTTTTTTTATTTTTTTTTTTTTTTTTATTGTTTGTTTGTTTAATGTAAAATAATATAACCTGTCCACTACATGGGGGTATATATGTTAGTTCCATTAAAAGTAGGATTAGCTGAAACAATTTGTCCTTCCTTGTTAACACACAAGACTACTGTGTTCATGATCACCCTGCAAATTCCTTTATGCATGTCAGTGTTATGTTTTTGGTCACTTCTTGACCATCATTGCAGTTGTTAACCTGGTGAAAAAAGTGTAGCCATTAAAATATCACATTCTTGTTAGTTTCTAAAAAAAGATTTGAACTACTGATTTAACTTCGCAACCCATAAAGCTCAGGATTGTGCAGTATAGAGTGACATATCCTTTTTTCAATCCAAAATAGGCAATGTAATGCCTAAAATTTTTTAGTTCATTTTAACAACAAACATGACTAAGGAAAAATGTCATTTTTTCGGTTGTTTTCTATGTGCAAATTTTTTTTTAATAATATGCTGATTTTGAGAGTTCTACATTTCTTCAACGTCATTCCCATATTCTGGTAAAGGTAAACTTTACCCTAAATAAAAGTAATGATAACTTTTGTTCTATATGATATATCTAAACAAATACACAGTTTGATGTCTGAAGTCTACCTGTTAAGACACACCAGCAAGGCTTCTATATAATCACATACACACACACACACACACACACACACATATATATATATATATATATATATACTGTATACATATATCGTACTGTCACTTATTAGTTAATTAAATGTACCTGTCAATGTGGAACCAGCGTCCACTGAAATTAGTTTGGCCAACACAGATGCCCCTTTCACCCACTAATGATGCCAACTGGTATATTTGCTAAGCTAAGCACAGAACTGAAAACTAAACAAAACTTGCTAAAACAACAAAACCATATGACTGAGCCCACCTGCTGTGAGTGGTGAATATCAAACAATGAACTGGCAGCTTTTTATTTTATTTTGCACACACATAAGTGCACGATAATGTACCTCGATGTTTTATACACACAAAGTGAATACAGTCTCTTCCAAAAGTATTGGAACAATGCCAATTCTTTTGCTATACACTGATGATGTTTGGGGTCAAAAGATGAAATTGATACAATAGATCAGAATGTAATACAGTGATATTTACATGTAGACATGTTGAACAAGTTATACTGTTAATAATGTTATAAATGTTTATGTACTATAATGGTAATATTTATATACTATGATACTATTGTATGCATATGATAATTAAATGCCATAGCGTATACCACAGTGTATGTTGAAACTCTTAATATTACATACAAAGATATGATACTGTCTGTGCTATACCATAGTAGTAGTATGGACTAACATATCTAATATGGTACCTGTTGAACTTTGGTAGTCACTGTGGTACCCAATAAGTACCAGTATTGTTGCACACAACATAGTACAGTAGTACCATGGTACCCATTAAAGTGCCATAGTATCTACACTTATACTGAAAGTTGTACAGTGGTCACTATGGTAATGTCTGAGATACCATGGTAATACTGTGGTATACAGTATTATGGTATGTACTATAATTTACCCTAGTTAACATAAATTCTTAAAGGTGAATTAGCTGACTGAGAGGTGTTTCCCAGCAACAACTGAAAGAAGCTGCAGTGTACAAGCCAGGAAAACTATCTAGGGGACGGTGATGGCTCAGTGTGTTAAGTCACTGAGTTACTGATAGGAAAGTTGTCGGTTTCAGCCCCAGCTCCGCCAGGTTGCCGCTTGAGCAAAGCCTTTAACCCTCTCTGCTCCAAGGTCACAGGGGCATAATGGCTGACTGTGTGCTCTGACCCAAGCCTACTAACAATTAGATGAGATATGCAAAAAATAAAGAATTTCACTGTGAATTAATGTATATGTGACGAATAAAGGTTGAACTTCAATGCATCACAAAAGAAGAATGTAACAGTTTGTTGCTGTCAGAGGGACACCAGATTGTATCAAGCAAAACATATGCTACCAAATATTATATATTATAACTGTTATTTACGTTCATCATCTCTTAAGCACTTTTATCTATTCCAATATTTTTGCTAACCTAAAAATTGGATGGTCTGCCATCAATTCATCTCAATTCAATTCAATTCAATTTTATTTATACTGTATAGCGCTTTTAACATTGGTCATTGTCTCAAAGCAGCTTCACAAAATTAAAACAAAATTATGGAGATGTGTATGAGCGGAAAAAAAAGCTATTCCATAGCTTAGAAGCTAAATATGAAAATGTTCTACCCCCTTTTGTAGACTGTGATATTCTGGGAACTACCAGAAATCCAGAGTTTTGTGATCTTAAGGAGCATGGCGGATTGTAACGTGTCAGAAGAAGCTAGATATGTGGGAGCTAAACCTTTTAGGGCCTTACTAGTTTGTAATCAATTATCAACTAAACAGGTAGTCAGTACAGGGATTATAGTATTGGGGTTATATGATCAAATTTTCTTGATCTGGTAAGAACTCTGGTGGCCGCATTCTGACTAACTGTAGCTTGCTTATTGAGGATACAGGACAACCACCGAGTAATGCATTACAATAGTCCAGTCTGGAGGTCATGAATGCATGAACTAGCTTTTCTGCATCAGTTACAGATAAAATGTTCCTAATATTTCTAAGGTAGAAAAAGGTTTTATTGGAAATATGATTTTCAATGGATAAGTTGTTGTCTTATATTACAGCCAGGTCTTTCACTGTCGAACTGGTAGTAATAGTACAGTGAAACCTCGGATTGCGAGTAACGCAGTTTGCGTGCAAAGATTTTTAATAAATTTTAACTTGAAAAACGAGCAAGTCTTGGTTTACGAGCACTGAGTATCATGTATTACGCATGCGCTTCTTGTTTTGACACTGAGCGCCACGTGATCACAACTGAGCCAATGGTTTTTCTCTCTCTTGCGCTGTGGAATTGTGGGTAATCGTCTCCCCTGCTGGGTCTTAGTGTTTGTCTCTTACTGGTATAATCAACATCTGTGCATGCATGTATTGTTTACTATAACACTGTGACCATGTGTGTGTGTAAAACATATTTTATTTTGTGTTTGAAAGCGCGTGTGTACTGTTTCTTATAACACATGTGTGCGAGTGTGTAAAACAAAAGAAAGTCTCATTAGAAGTTAAAAATCCATTTTCTCCCTCTGTCATTAAGTGTGTGCGTTATGTTCACACACACACACACACTCTCTCTCGCCTTTACTGTGTGTGTGTGTTTGTGTGTGTGTGAAGCACCCCCTCTTTGCTTCACACACACACACACACACATACACACACAAAGACACTAAAGGCGAGAGAGAGAGAGAGAGAGAGTGTGAACCGGCACGGTGTCAAATTACGCGCACATACACAACGCACACACTCCGCAGCGCAAGAGAGAGAAACACACACACACAGCGCCTGCGCGCATAAACGGAAACACTTATCTATCGGGGTTTATTTTTACTTTTTTTAAAGGTAAAGTGCAGGTTAAATTGTTTTATTTTTACTTTATATTTTGTGTTAATTACTTTTATGTATTTATTTTTTTGGGACTGTGGAACAAGTAATTTGAATTCCCATTATTTCCTATGGGAAAATTTGATTTGGTTTATGAGTGTTTTGAAATACGAGCCTGCTTCCGGAACGAATTATGCTCATAATCCGAGGTTACACTGTACATCCTTCTAAGTGCAAGCTGAATTGTGAGAGCTTTTGTGTCTGACGATCATTTTGTGTATTAGTAATGGCCTAAGATTCTTATCTGAATTTAGTAAGAGAAAATTATCGGTCATCCAATCTTTTATATCTTGGACACTCTCAGTTAATCTGGACAACTTGGACATTTAATCTGGTTTTAACGAGATGTATAACACATACATCATGCTGGGTATCATAAGCATAGCAATGGAAACTAATCCCAGGCCTTTTCTAATATTTTTTATATAAACGGAAGGTTTGAAATCAGTCTGTAATTTGTTATTTCATTAGGGTCTAATTTAAGAAAAGTCTTAATAACTGCCACCTTGAGCAATTTAGGGATGTGACCTAAATATCGTGAGGAATTAATAATGTTTAGAAGCGTTTCTCCAGCTATATTACTTCTTTTAGAAATCTAGTTGGGATTGGATCTAACAAACACGTGGTTGATTTAGCCGTGTGCCAAACTCTTAATTGTTTAACACAATGTAAATATCAAAAAAAGAAGTTGAAATTCTGAGATACAGTCTCATCTTCTTGTCTTGAGTGTATGAGTGTCCTATATGACATGTCAAAGCCAGATTTAGTGAGAAACTTCGCCTCCCAGAACCACGTCACTGCCAGATACGGCTGCCACAGACTGCAGTCGCCAGCAGAACATTTTACCTCCACATTTACAATAAATCAGCGGTTTAATCTCACACATCTACTGGCAATCACACACACACACCCTATGAAAACTCTTTTTTTTTGAAGCAACAGGCCTCATGCAGCAACATTCTCTTAAATTTTGCTGAAATTTCCTCCTAATTTTCTGTAAACAAAAAAAAAAAAAGAGAAGTCGACGTCAGATGCACCAAATGGTCTGAATCATCCTGATCTGCTCTTTCCTTTGTTAGGTGAATGATGAGTCCCATTTGATCGGGGGGGTCAGAGCTCAGTGGTTAAGGCTATTGGACTATGGTTCAGAAGGTCCCAGGTTCAAATCCCATGACTGCCAAGTTGTCCCTGTTGGGCCCTTGAGCAAGGTCCTTAACCCTCACCTGCTCAGATGTATAATGAAATTCAAATGTAAGTTGCTCTGGATAAGGGCATCTGCTAAATGAAAATCTTACATTGGAGGCACATAGAACTAGCATAAATAATGCTCCCTGAATACCATATAAGGACAGGTGCCGAAAGTTGCACTGGGTTTAAATGAGGGACAAGAATTGGAGATATAATAATGAGGAACATGATGAAGAATATTTATTGTTCTAATATAATCGTTCTAATGCAATTTTGGTGTGTGTGTGTGTGTGTGTGTGTTTCCAGACAGTCTTGACATAATCTATTTTCTTCATGTTTGATTTATACATCAATATATAAAATTTCATTGCAGAATGTGCTAAAGAGATAGCCAGCATGTTGAACATATTCAACTTTGAAATATTGAAGATTATATTTTCATTAATCTTCAAAACATTTGTAATGTCATACTCAGTCATACACCATTTTTGTTTTTATTCATTTATTTATTTATTTTATTAATGCTGCACAGACATTTTTTTCTGCATGTACAGGAGAGTATCATAATATACAGTTATGTACAGTACAAGCCTATGATCTACACCTGCACAGCGGCTTTGCAAGAAACATGACTACCTAACCCATTGTTATTGCTTCTGCTGTAACAATATCCCTGTTAAGGCTGTGACAGATTGCACATCTATCAGATTTTTTTTTTTTATTGAGAACCGAATAGGTAAAGCTAAAGCGTCTCAAGCAGCACAGCACAGAGATGCAGGAAAAGTAGCTGGAGGTCACGTCCTTTGATTTTAATTCTATTCAGCAGGCACAAATGAGTCCAGGACGGGTTTGGCGTTGTTGATGACAGTGTCCAGGTAAGTGCCGATGTAGGGACGCAGGTATTCGCTGTATGCGCCAAGAGCTTTCAGGCGTGCCTTTTCAATACCAGGCTGCATCTCCACGAACACAGCGCTAAATTTACCATACACACAAACACACACACACACAAACACAAAACAGGTTGGGTGCAAGTTGGGTTTAAGTGGGTGCAAGATTCAACGCATATGACAATGATTCAATTATTCCCGATTGATTTAATTTGCACCAGTAACATTTCTGAACAAACACACTGAAAAAATGTAAAACTAATTCGATAATGATTTAAACCATTAGAATGTACAGAAATAGCCAGCAGAATTTTTTAGCCAGCAGAATTTTGAAAATGCATTTAAGAGATGCAACAATATCCTACTTTAGACACTAGCACAGTGCTCATGTCTTATCTTGGTGTTTCTTACAGAACATTATGCAGTGCTGGTATGGCTTAAAGGCATTGTCTCAGATACTCACTGGGCCAACTTAGAAATAGCTTGCAGCCTCTCATTCTCTTTTGCAGCATCTCTGATCTCCTTAATCTTCCCCCCTGTGATCGTCCCCTCGAGCAGTTTCTCAAAGAATGTATGGAGAAACGCATAGGCATTAGCTGCCCTTTTGAGAAATGTGGTCCTTAAATCATCATACTTTTTCACAAGCTCCTCAGGGGGGTCTGGCACCTCGCACAGGCACAGCGACACTAAGGGGGAGAAAAGACAGGATCATTTCTAACTGATCAGGCATCACCACGTTATGTACATGGATGAATGAGTGTAAATATAACGCATTTTGAAATGTACGTTTCAGACGTTTTAGAAATGTAGCTAAAAACAAGATCCTTGTTGATTTCTTACCCTGGAGTGCAAGAATGAGAGCTAAGGCCAACTTCATCTGAAAAAGCAAAACAAAACAAAGAAACAGACATAAGGAGATATTTAAGACCTTCATGCCAAGTTGCAAAGGGAACATGTACCCCATAAACCAATAACTTGCCAAATGCATGTTCTCTCAAATTTTCCAACTGATTAAATTTTGCTTTGTTTTAGTCTTAAAACAAATTAAAATAATATATATTAACTAATCACGATTACATGATTACACAAAAGCCACTTGGGTACTCGGATGCAGGAGATGCAAACCTAAAACTGCACGCTGTGTAATATTAATCATAACAATATGGTACGATACGATATAGCAGTATGAATGTGTTTAAAAGTGCATTACCCTGTGGTAGTACGGATCCTGACGAGATGAAACTCAAAGAGCAGCAAGACTGAAGATGACTGCACCACCTGAGTCTGCACACATGGCCTGCCTTTAAACCCTATATCAGCCTGACTCTCTGACCAAACAAACGTCATCACACACACACACACACACACACACACACACACACTGGTTATTCAAATTAGGTTTTTTCTTCCTATCTTGCTGTCTCACTCGTTCACAATCACTCGTTCACTTCTCAAACACAAACACCCACACTGTTCTAGATTCATGCACCCTCACAATCATTTGTCCACCCAAAGTCCACGATCAGTTTGCAGGCGTTCATGTCTTTGCAGTCACTCACCTATGACCTCAATCTCCTCTATGCTTTTTGCACAGGAATTATTTCTTAACTTTGCTTCCTATTCGGCTTTTAATATTGTGTTTCTTTTTCAGTAAGTTAGAACAGATTGTAAGTGCTTATGTGTGACATCATCATCATTCTTGTTATTATTAATTATTAGTAGAAAATGCTTGCATGATTATATGCAAGGTGGGGTGTAACATAATGATTCCCTGTTGATGCTGTGTTTTATATCTTTAGGCCAAGTGCTAGTTTATTCCTGTTGTTACTGCTCTGCATGAAATGTGCATGTAGGCTTGTACTTTACTAAAAAGCCTATTATTAAATGTAAATGTCTTTCCTTTGTCCTTGTGCACGGCAAGGTAAAAACTGCAGTAGGATTTTTTTGTGTAAAATGTTTCTAAACTTTTTTTCTTTTTTTTTGCTGAATCTGCATGCAAGCTTCAGATTAGAAAGACCTGAACTTTGCAGAGCGATGTTCCACAACTTGCACATTTTGCAAAATCAATAATCATGCCCTTTTCGTCGCGTTTTGTGTACATAATGAAAATCGGATGGCTGTACAAAGGTGGAAAGATTTCCATGTATCAGTGAGGCTCTGGGTCAATATCCGTGAACTTCCCCCTTTGAAACATTGCGTGTCTGTATCCTGTCTGTACAATCTGTAACCCATGATCCTGAACTTATATAGAATATTTCTGATACCCCCCCACGCAATTTATTTCATTTTCATTTTTATCACACTATCACTCCACTCAAATGTGATATTGTTCTACAACCTTGTTGTCTGTTCTATAAACAAATCCATTCACAATATATGCAGTACACAATACATGCTCACACTCATAGATAAGCTATAGATAGTGTTAGGAGGTTATATAATGAATAGGTCACAACCTAAACTCAGTGATCTATAGAAGTAGGACAAAAAAAAATGCCAGGCAAGCAATATGCTGTTAGGATAATGGTTTTATTTGCCATCATACTGCATGAAAGGTGAACAAACATAATACAGATTTATATTTAATTGAAATAAAAGATGTCATTTTAAGATAGTTACATGACAAAGTTACTTAGCTATTCTATATGCTTGCAGGTTGTTTGTGCCTATATTTCAAACCACTGATTATAAGTATCAGGTATATTGCTGTGTTGCACGTTAACTGTCGGCCCCATCGCCAGACACTTTAGTTTTGAGTTTGTCCCAAAAAGATTGTGCTTTCTCTTTAGCCCACTCAATATAGGGGTCAGTCTTGGGCTTCACCTGGTCCTCATAGTACATTCCAAAAAAATCAACTACTGTAGTGCCAGCATCCACAACTTTAGTCTTCATTTCCCTGAAAACACACACACACACACACACATACACATTTTCATATCTGCATTCAATCTGCAAATTTCCATGCTTGTATTTCTTGTATAGGAGATCATTTCATACTTGTATGCCTCAATGATCCTCCGTAGAGCTCCTTCGGATTCAGTTTCGTCTTCCGCCTTGGTCCAGCACACTGTGATAATAAATTATAATAAAATATTATAACAAATAAACTCGCAGTCAAGTTGAAAACTCTTCATGATTTGTCTAATTTACTAAGCTTTTATTCGATATATTAGAGTTATAGTGGTAAACTTTTCAACACACTTTTCAATTAAATCATCAATTGTATGTTAACACCGCCATCTTTCAGCCTGGATTTTTTTGGGCTGAACAAATCACAAACCTTGTAGTACTATGACCACAGCAAGCAGCACAAACTTCGACATCTTGGACACAAGGTGGACACAAATTTATGTTAATATTATGTTACATGATATAAAACATTAGCAAATTCAAATAGCAAAAAAAAAAAATTCAACTAAATACCGTAGCAAGTTGAGATAGAAGACAACCTCGCTGGTCTCAAAGAAGTACCTGGATGGACTGCTCACTAAGCAGATCTGGCGGAGTTTATATGAATGTTTTTTATGGTGAAATACTTTATGACTTTTTCAGGTGTCCTTCAGTTACAAGCCATCGGGTGGTGTAATCACGCTGCTTTGAATTAACATTCAGAGAAATGGATTACTTATTGTTTAAAATATCTTGTTTACCATGATAGTGGTTCAATCCAACATGTTATTACCTGTATGGCCTCATGTTACTGTCCAACTGGATAAAGATTATTCAGTAGTTATTGATGTATGAGTGCATCTTGAGGGTATCACTGGTGAGGGGATGTCTTCCTCCCCACCAGTTGTGCAGGACATTAGTATTAATACTAAAATTATTAAAGTTTCTAGTAGCAAATGACTTTTAAAAGTGTTGCTTAAATTAAAGCATTCCTGGAGGGCCAGAGTCAATTTGGTTATTCTTCTGTTCAAACGCAGCTTAATTATCTAATCTATTCAGTGGGTGTGTTTAGGTGTTGGTAAATTAGAATTGTGCTGGACACTGGCCCTCCAGGACTGGAGTCGAAGATCCCTGCTGTATACACTCACACATCTGTGAGGGCAATTTATCATAGCCCATTTAACCGTTTTGGCATGGGAGTGGTAGGAGGAAATCAGGATACCCATGTGTGCCCCAACCAAGAGGCAACTTCGATTCTGAAAAATAAGTCCAACGCGTGAAGTGTCAAAACATGCAGTTTCTCAAATGACCACTAGGAGCTGATCCAAAAGTGATTCAAATCAAATTCAAATTTTATTTGTCACATACAAAGCCATACACAGTGTGATATGAAGTGAAATGCTTGTACGACTGCCAGTGACGTAAAGTTATACAGAAAAAAGAATATAGATTATTCAAGAGAAAAATTATACATAAAATATGGATAAATAAGAGAATTATTATAAAAAATATATAAAAAATGTATAATATAATATGTATAGTAATAAAATAGAATTGAACAGAATGGAAAATGGTAGTGTACCAGATGTTAAATGTATCAAGGATAAGTTACAACTAATTTGCAGTTAGTCCTCATTTGTATAATAAAAGCAATGTTCAGTCACAAGCAGAACAATGTGTAAAGTTCCAGAGGTGTGCAACATGTAGGCCAAGTGCAAATTTGCATAAATGTGCAAATATGTGTTAATTCGTGAATAGACCGCCATGTTAAAATGTCCAATTTTACAACAAAGTTTTGGTCTACTTAGCTAACTTTCCCACTCATGACAACCAGACTGGTTTATGTAACTCATCAATAAAAATGTATTTAAGCCATACATTTATACACAATTAGGGGCATGACTGACCTGAATGAGAGCCACATGGGACAACATGCAGGGTATGGAAATGTAAAGTAACGTTAGCCAATAAAGGGTGGGTGAAAAGTAACTAGGCATTAAAATTGGCAATAAAGTCCATATTTCTAATGCAAAAGTACATGTACTTTACAAAAAAAAAAAAAACAGGGAACCTAAGACTACAGTATATAGGGATAGAGAACTGAAAGAAATTTCAGGAAAGAAAAAGCTACACCATTTTAGACTATTGAAATATATACTGTTTTATTTCTAATTTTCAAATGTACTTCAAAAAAAGAGTCATTTTGATAATATAGATGATGATGATGATGATGAAACTGACATATAAGCAGAGCAGAATAAGTTTGAAACAAGCAAAATAGAGGTGCAGGTATTTAACGGTAGGCCTTCTGCATGGCTAAAGTTTGGTTTATTTAAAACCAAGCTATTTAAGCTTAGTTTAAAATGTTATTCTTAGCCATGAGTCATGCAGCTTTTTTAACCTGTGTAAAGGGGCTCATTTATGCTTGAGCCAAAACAACTATATGAGTTGAGAGCATGGAAGGGTTATCATGTGACTTTTAGTCACAACATGAATCGAAATTTTGGGTAAGTATTTAATTAATTATTTTATACTGTTTGCTATTTAATTTTTTTTATTATTGAATTTCAATTGTGCCAGTGGCCATGCGAATAATAAGCTATTATTTCTTTTACTATTTGACAATATGACAGACAGTGAGGAAAGATGTAAACATTAAAAGACATTCTAAGGTTCATCCATCATTGCCATGCACCAAATATATAATTTTAATGAACTTTCTATCCACCTTTTATCTATAGGAAGACTACAGTAGTGACATTTACTGACAAGGAAATCAGATGCATACACATATGAATTAGATTAGTAAGTAGTACTGGTTACTGGGACCTTGACCCTTATAACAGAAAGTAAGCAAACATGTGTTCTTTGCATCAGCTTTACTGGAATAAAAGTAAAAAATAAAAAAAAATAAAAAATTGTGCAATTAGATCTCTGTCCTCAAAATACCTTTGAGCAGTGGTATTGATTAAACTGGACATGATTGAGGATTATTAACAGAGATCAAATAGCAACTTTAACCTTAAAAATCAAATGGCCTGATGAGGATCATCTTCTGATCCTGTTCTATTAAAGGGTATATATGAATATGCTCTCATAGATTTATACAAAATGCCTCTGGCATTTATACCTCACATCCTCTGGCTCATTTAAATTTATGCTTATCAGTTTTTTCTGTCTTTTTTTATTTTTTTTCTGTTATTTTATATTACAATTTATAAATTATGTAATGTATATGTCCTATGACATATAATCATCTAAATACTATAGAAAATAAAATGAAAACACTCACAAAGTACAAGCATGAATCAAAAACTGGATTGTTTATTTTTTATTGTTTGGACATTTTCCAGGACTTATTGGAACATTTTCAGAATTTGAAAAGCATTAGTATGGCTTTTGAAAAGGACAAGATATTGCACTGATCATCACTGAGCCGATCATGACATTGTAGAGGTGGTAACTGGTTGTGTCCATTAGGCACAACGAGGCATGGAGACTCAGACGTCACATTGGCGGGGACTACAGAGTTTACTCTGGCTTGTTAAAGGTGTCATCCAACTTCTGCTTAATGTTCTGAACCTGCTCAGTAAACCAGTCCCTGTGGATAGAAAAATTGCAATAAGTCAGACGTTACCAAGTTAATGTTAAACAAGACTGGTTGGTTCAAAACATAGAAGATGGCAATGATTGGTTAAAGGAGAACCACTCGCTCATGTGTGTTATTTAATCTTACGAAGACTTGGAGAAAAAGTCGCTAGTCTCCAGTTGCCTCCAGGCGTTTGTGACCTTCTCGCCAACGGTTTCTCCAACCTCCTTAATTTTTTCTTGGAACTTAGCAAAATGCTGCTCAATTGTGGGCTCCTCTGCAGCCTCTGTGTAAAAAAAATAATAAAACTTTTAAAAACCACCTGGAAATGCAGCAAAAACAATAAAAACATCATGTATAAAATTTTGGTTTGTACCAGAGTGTGCAATCAGCACAAGCATCAATGCTGCAATAGCCAGGTACAGTCTCATGTTGGCTTTTTTCCTGCAATTAAAAAAAAAAAAGATCTATTATACAAAATGGCATATAATAGACAGCATTCTATTTTTGCTTCTACTAGGATTCAACATCAAACAGCTAATAGTAAAAGACTCCCTAGGCTGCCAGTGATGCTTCTTATCAAGCAATAATTATTTAGTTTGAAGTTCAAATAAATAAGATACAGTAGATCTAAGAGTGTGTATATAGTGTAATAGTATACAACCATAAATAAGTAATTTGATGACCTACTGTTATGTGAAACTGAATAAGTGTCAACCTGATACCTAGATAGCCAAAATAATAATAATAATAATAATAATAATAATAATAATAATAATAAAAAAAACTATACATTTTTAATTGATTAAATACTTAATTGTATGGTTAAACACTGTTAGAATGAAATAGTATTAACATTAAAAAATATCCTTAATTATACACTATAGAACTTACAATTGACAATCAGTCAAGTCAAAGCTATCACTTAGCCAAACTATTTTTTTCTGTCTTTCATTCTGTCTGTTTGTATGAAATTGGTTAAAGCTTGAAGGTCATTGTACCTGTATTGTCCTCTTCCAGAAGTTTAGATAGAAGCAGCCTATTAAGTAAACAGCAGTGGCAGCAGAGGCATCAGAGGCTCTATATAACCCCCTCAGCCATGCTGACGTCATTGCCGGCTGTCAACGCTGACCTATCAAGGCTTTTTGTGACATTTGTTGAGTTCTGTTTAGCCCTATCAACTCTGATTTTTATTTGTAGCAGATTTCTGTTCTGCATGGGGTGAAGACTGTTTTTGTGAAGTGTGTAAAGTTATGCAAGAGCCCACAGTGCATGTTTTTTTAGCCCGTTGGATTAAATGGGATGTGCATTTATTCTAACTAGTTATCAAAATATGTAACTGGAACATGTAGTATCATTAACCTTTGAGACTTATATCTCATCAACATAGAGTACAACAAGCTGTTTTCATGAAATTGTATTAGTGTATGGAATGGTGCGAAGTCGACTTGTTACAAAAAAAGGCACCCAAAAATATGTGCTATACTAGATAGAAAAAAAAAATAGCTTTAGATATTTATGGTTGCTTAGTCATTTTTAACTAGGAATATACACTACATCATAAGAAATCGTACATGGTAATCATATTGAAGTTTAATTTAATCTACATTTGTTACATAATTGTGCACTCAGGGCAAATAATTATGTAATAACTCATAAATACTCCAAATTATGATGATAAATCTTTATCTTCCAAATATCAAGATACAGAGCAAACTTTATCAGCTGGTCATGTTTAATTGTTGTTTATCTGCATGAACTAACATACACCAGAGTTAAAGCAGAACTCTGATTAGAAGACAGAAGATTAGAAGCATAAAGTCTTATTTTGTCCCTGACCTGATCTTTAGCAGCACCGCTCAATTTTCTTGCTGATGTGTAGTACTGTGCAAATGTCTTAAACCATTCCTCATTTCGTCATATTGAATTGAATTGAATGTTTTACTGAGCAAAAGTTTACAGGCTGCAAATAACTTAAAAATATAATTTAAAAAATTGGTTGGTTATGTAACAACCTCAGCAGCGACCTCATTTCCCCTCTTATCTATTCCAACCATTCAGCAATCTGCATCACCAACCATATTAATCACCAACCTGATCATCTGTCATCATCTGCATGTGTTTCTCACTGGTCCATACCTTAAATTAGATGCTTTTTTTATGCTTGAATGATTTATAAGTCACTGTGTGGCTTAATAAACCAAGGGACAAAGATTGGACAGAAAATGAGATTCAAACATTTGCCAAAATTGAGAGCAAAAAAAAAAATTTATTTCATGAAGCCTGGAGAACTATTCCTCAAAACTGCATTTTAAAAAATACAAGAACGTCTGACTCTTTGGAAGCAAAATATAAAGAAATGAGAGGTGACTCCAGACTTTGATTTGAACATGATTAAAACATATATTTCAAAATTCTGTTTAAATTATATATTATCTTACATATAATAATAATAATAATAATAATAATAATAATAATAATAATAATAATAATACATTAACTTTTATGTGAATTATATTTGTTCAAATCTTATTTCCCTTTACAAAAAATTTTACTGATAATCAGATGGTCTATGTGTTTGTGCAGCCAAGTATGTGTTGAGGACTGATAGCATATCAATTTCTCTAGGTCCTATGTGACAAACAAATATTATGGGATGTTGAAGGAGACCATTATGAAGCAGAACAATATATGGAATACAGGAATGTATGACTGTATGGGGTGAAAAAGTAGACTGATTAATGATTATATGTGACGAATCACTTGCTGTACTCTTGATACTCTGACTCCAAGGTAAGATGCAGTTGATAAGTTAAGTAAGAGTGTCTACCCGGGCTTGTGAGCAATTGCACAAGTGTTTGGTAGTTGGACTCATTTTAAGTAATTAAATTTCTCACCAAATAATGTGGTAGGGTGTTTATATTGTATTAACTGTCAGTAAGTTGTAAGATGTCATCAATGTGTCCATTCTTACAACATCTCTAAATGATTACATCAGATTGTTTATCTAGTGCACTGTTGTTGTGCATGTGGCAGTCAAAAGTCCACTCTTAAGAAATGTGTTTTTGGACATGGTGCTTTCTTTTCTGCAGAAGACAATTTGATACTTTCTTTTCTTTTTTAATATTTAGTTACTTTTACGACTGTTGGTAAACTATTCTCCTAAATGCTTTTATTAGATTCTTAATTTTAGAAACAAGAATAAATAGAATATGAGGTTCTTGATTTTGGAACTTAAAAAATTTAAATACAGTACTGTGCAAAAGTCTTGAGCTACCCCTAATTTCACGGATTCAATAGAATTAATTCATATACATTAAATTAAAGACAGTGGAACGAATTTTTTACTGCAACAAGCTGCAAAGTGCCTAAAGATGCAATTTAAAAAATGGTTGTTTATGTAACCATCTGAGCAGCATAATCATTTCCTCTCCTGTCTACATTAAGCACTCAGTCTTCAACACCACCAGTAAACTAATCACTGGCCTGATTCCTCATTAATGGTACATGAATGCATCTTGGTGTTTATTACTGAACTGCTGTGTATTACTGTGTGAGTGAGTCATCCAGTTTTACAGCATGTGTTTATTGTTTTGATTAAAGTAGAAGGTTTCTTTGTATTTTGCTTCCAAAGAGCCAAACTTTCTTATACTTTTAATAATGTCTTGAGGAACAGTTCTCCAAACTTTGTGAAGACCTTTATTTTGGCAAGTTTTTGGCTCTCATGTTCAGTCCAGTCCCTGTACTTGACAAGTTATAGGGAAGGGAATGTTTTTTTGTTTGTTAAGCCACTATCAATCATTTTATACATCTAACTTTAGGCATGAACCAGTAAGAAACGGATGAGGAGGGATGATTAGGCCGGAGATTAGTATACTGATGATGCTGAATGCTGAGTGATTGAAACAAATGAGAGGCGAAATGAGGTAGCTGATGAAATAACATAAACAACCGATTTCTAAATTGTATCTTTAGGCACTTTGCAGCCTTTTACATCTTACTTTTAAATTATTTATATCCATTTCTATTATTTAATAATTTTTATTTTATTTAATGTGAATAAATGAGGAGTGGCTCAAGACTTTTGCACAGTGCTTATATTAAATATTGCCTACACCAACAAAGCTGACCAGAATCAACACAAAATGACACAAGAACATGACCTATGAGCTCTTAACCAGTTCCCCAATTATGTTTTTTTCTGTGCAGTTAATTCTTTTTCCTTTTTGCCTATTATTAAGATGTTCAGGTCGATGACCCTGATTTCATCATGGTTGTTGTTTAGTCTACTTTAGATGCTAAAAAAGGGTTTTTGGTGAAGTCTAGACTCAGAGAAAAGGAAGTGAAGCTCTGGGCACATAAGGACATTGAGATGCTGATTGAGGAATCATGCAGAGAGGCAGTGAACTGCAGTTACCTCTGAATTGTGAATATGAAAAGCTGAGGCCAGGGGGGAATGAACTGCACAGTTTTGTTATGTGAAGGACTTCTTGAAGTACAGCCATTTGGGGCATCAGCTGGGCCATTCATAGGAGATTGGATTTTGTGTAACTCATGAATGTGTATGGCCAAGCTGAGAGAGGGGGTGAGAGAGAGAGAGAGAGAGAGAGAGAGAGAGAGGTGTGTGTGAGAGAGAGAGAGAGAGAGAGAGAGAGAGAGATTGTGTGATATCATTTAAGGTCTTTTGTTATATGAAGCATGAAGATTGCAGGTCAGGACATGCAGCGAAAAGTAAAGAAAGATTTCTTTCTTCCCTCTGTGCAATAAATGAATTAATAAATGAATAAAATTTCAAGAAAAAAAATCTCAGTGCTGTTTTTATATCTATTCTGGATTGCCATGGATATAAAATAAATATAGTTTAAACTAAGACTTGCTTTTGAGTCTCAGAAAGAGAAAATCTTTACAGCATTTCATCAAGTTATTGTAGTTCGTTCCTCCCCATCTCAGTCTTTCATAAGAGCACAGAATCACAAAATGTTCACAGTTTGCTGTTTATCCCGCCGGCAAATCATCTAACCCCTGCAGCTTCCCAGGAAAAAGGAATTCAAATCTTTGGGCCAGTTTTTAGGGGGAAATGCTGGCATTAATCAGAGCAAAGGATTTTGAGGAACAGGATTCACAGCATGACCACCTCCTCTTGTTCTTAATCCCATCTGATTCATCACTGAATTTTATTATTATTATTATTATTATTATTAATATTATTATTATTATTATCGATTCTGACTGCTTATTTTCTCTGGATCCCTGAAGTTGTTCTTTCACATTCTTTCCACCTCACATAGTTATAAGGCATTTTGCATTACAATTGAGATGAACATATCCTTTTAAATGTTGTGATATAAGTGTCATTTTTTATATAAAATTAATTCAAAAAATCCAGCCAAGGAGAGAGAGGCATCTACTGGCATAAAGTCACACTGCATGTGTGTGTGCGTATGTGTGTGAGAGTGAGTGTGTGTGTGTGTTTGTCAGAGATAGAAAGGATTACAGTGTACAAAAGCTGGTCTGATTCACATAAATAAAGGGACAGCATGTTCCTTTATCCCAACAGACATGCAGGCAGCCCACTGGAATGTGTGAGCAGCTCTGAACACGTCCCCAGCCAGCAATAAGAATAGGAGAAAATTATTCTGGGGAGGGATGTGGCTAGGGTTTAACATATCCTGTTAATGGCCATCCGGTACTAAGCTCTCACATGTGATATTCCTAAAGTAAATTTCTAAGGAGATGTTTTTGTGGTTTGTTCAGCAAATGACTTATGAACAGGTGATGAATTAAGACTAAGACAACATGAAAAGTTGTTTTTTCTACTTTGTTAAGGTGAAGAGCTCGCTTCTAAAAATGTCTCCTTTTATCTTGGTAAAATAATTTTCTTTATACTGTCTTGATTAGAGAGAATGAGGTTTTAAAGAAAAATATTTTCAAGGATGGTATAAAGAAAAGCTTTATGTGTGCTTAAATTGGCAAGTACAAAGTGGTGCCACGGTGATGTAGTGGTTACCACTGTGGCTGTGCACCGCTGGGGTCGAGGGTTCGATTCTCATCTCTGTCTGTGTGCATGGAGTTTGCATGTTGCTTCCTCAGGTTTCGGTTTCCTCTGGGTACTCTGGTTTCCTCCCACAGTCCAAAGATATGCAGATTAGGCACTGGTGTTCCCAAATTGCCTGTATAGTGTGTGTATATATATGGGTGTGTGGCCCCTGCAATAGATTGACACGTTGTCCAAGGTGTACCCTGCCTTGTGCCCAAAGTCCTCTGGGATAAACTCCAGGCCCCACTCATGGCCCTTTACAGGATAAGCAGTAAAGAAAATGAATGAATAAATATGAGTACGAAATTTGGGGTGTAATGAATAGTATTAGTCATCAGAATATCTGAATGTGTGAAAAGACATGATTTATTGTAATATCATTAACTATATGCGTATCTTTGACTAAATGACTACTCATTATTAATTAAAAGCCAGAGAGAAGAAATATTTCATACAAAGGTGCATTAAAAGCGAGCATGATTTTGTAATATTATCCCTATACTTCATAGTGTGGGAAGAGTTGTGCAGGGGATAAGAACAACTTGGTTATTGCCCATACACGTTGGATTATGTAAGCCTGGAAAAAGACAGGGTGGCGTGACAAAGACAGATTTAAGGCTGTGGGGGTGTTCAGAATAAAAAATATATATAATGCAATAATAGGTATAGAAAAAAAAGCTGATCATTTAATCTCTGACTATGAGGTGTATATCCTTCAACCTTCTCCATTACTTGTCCTTCACTGAAGGCAAAATGAAGCATAATTACACACATAATTCTGGCCCAGTACAGTCCAACCTTCGTATGCCAACCTGCATGTGTAAGCTTGTTCCAGATATAGCGTTTTAACTAGAAAAACAACAAAATAATTGATTCATCTCTGCCTCAACTTTTGACATTTGCATTCAGTTATTCATTTGCAACTTTTTCTTCCTTTAAAACATAAATGGACCAAAACGTACATCTTAACGTACGTCAAGTTTTGCTAGCTGGAATTTCCCCCATTCCTCCATTATGCAAGTCTTCAGTTGTGCAATTGTGTAAGGGTCGTTGTTGCCATATTTTCACTTCCTAATGCACCACACATTCTCAATTTGAACAGGCAGGCCAGTCAAGCACCCATACTCTGTGGTTAGGACCAATGAATATGTAAACCGAGCAGATGTGGTTTGGCTTTGTCCTGCTGGAAAATATGATGTCTCATAAAAAAAGCTGATAGATGGCAGAATATGCTGTTCCAAATAAAACATCTTGTTGTCCTCACAGATATGCAATTTATCCTGGCACATACAATACCATGACTGATGCTGGCCTTGACCCTTTTGATATGACAGCAGTTGCTTCCAAAAATTATTTGAAATATTGACTTGTCTAACTACAAACCTGTTTTCAGTGTGCCACTGTCACCACCATCTCAGATGAGAGAAGTCTTTGACGCCTCTGTACAGTATTGCTGTATGGCTTCCATGAGACTTAAGTTGCATTTGTAAAATCCAACTAAAAATGGTGTTAATGGACAAAGGTTAACCAATGTGTTCTTGAGCCCACATTATAAAGAAGAATGACAAAGACAGTGATGTCTGAGGAATCGGAGATCACACCTATTCAGAAGTTTTTTATCCTTAATGTCCTTAATGCTTTGAGATTTGACCAGTTTCCTTGAATTTCTTGATGATATTGTGTGCTTACAGTGAAACATTGAAAGTTTTTTGTTTTTAGTTGATGGATAATTTGTTGGTGAATCTGTTGGCAAATCGTCCAAAGCTTCGCCCCATCCTTGCTCTAGAAGGACTAGAACCTTCTTTGAATCTCCTTGTATACTGTAGCATAAT
Organism: Clarias laeviceps; assembly: GCA_030014305.1. NCBI lineage: Eukaryota > Metazoa > Chordata > Actinopteri > Siluriformes > Clariidae > Clarias > Clarias laeviceps. Next base: position 7,673,420 of record JAQMYJ010000033.1, read on the forward strand.
TGGTTCACTTGTTTAACAGCACTTGTTTTTCAACAACTTGTAATTAGTCTTAAATTGACCCTGTCCCAATTGTCATTGATTAGTTCATTGTCATTGATTAGTTAATCAGTTCACATAATCATGTGGTTGTGAGCAGGGGTGCAACAGAAAGAAAACACCGAAGACCAATGTTTTTTCCATTATTTGTTTTTATTGCAAACATGTTCAAAAATAGCAGACAGTATGATTGAAACGGGTGGACAATATTTCATAAGGTTTGGTTGTACTATGAAGAAATTGTGTAAATCTGCGGTGTTCATAAAATGTCTATATGCTATCTAATAGATTTCAGAAACATGACTAACCAAGGTAATTAAACTACTGCATTTAAAAAGTGTTTTAAAGAGTGGATTAATACTGAGAAAGCCCACATGGTGATTAACAAACAGTGTCCCATGTTTCAGTAAAAAGCCAAGTCCAGTTCTTTCCCTTTCTTGTTTTCCTGTCAAAAAGTGAAAACTATAAAGCATCAGTAACAAACATTTAGACTAATTTTGCTTTTACTCTTTAAGTTGCAGTTTGGTACAAAATGTTATAATTGGTAGTTTTACAGTGGGACAGGGAGAGCAGCCGAGGCCTCTCTGATCTTTTCCATGACAGTCTGGAGCTGTTCACGGATCTTCTCACTGTGGGGATTCAGGAGCGTGGCGAGCTCCTCAAAGCGGCCAGCGAGGGAAGTGCGAAGCTGGTCGGCGGTCTGCTCCAGCTGCTGCCTCAGCACTTTGGCCTGTTCCTCCAGCTGCTGGCTCATGTCCTGAGTCTGGCCCTGGAGAATCTCAGTGAGGGTGGCCAACTTCTGGCTAACATCCTCCTGGACCTGCTTTGCATAAGGCTCGAAGTGGGTCCTTGCGGTGTCAGCATTCTGCATGGCACGGGATTGAAGCTCACCCAGGTAAGTGGACAGAGTGCTGAAAGAGATGCACAACAAAAATGTTAAGTCTTTCAGCTATCCATTTAGATTGGACTTAGGCTGCTTTTAACGTGTCTTGAAAGTAATTTAGGGCCAGTTACCATGACTTACTAGACATTTAAATCAACAATAAACATATGATTGTCCATCAAGCGCTAGCTACTATAAATATTCCATTCACTATAATTGTAATTCTGCCTGCTAAAAGAACTTCAAGCTCCTGATTCACACTCACTTGCGGATCTCCTCGGTGTCCTTGCCCAGGCGTTTCTTGAGCTTACGAGTGTAAGTGTTGACACGGTTCTTGACATCATCTGCATTCTGCTCCATCATGGTTTTCAGCTCCTGTAGGTACTGGGTGGAGCGCTCCTTGGCATCGATCATGTCAGTCTGCAGCTTACTGGTCAGCAGATCCAGATCTTGCTTCAGCTGACCAGAGGCATCTGTAGCATAGGGGGCCAGTTTGGTCTCAATGTCCCCCCTGTACATGTTCAGCTCAGCCATGGTTTTAGTGATGAGGGTACTAAAGTTGGTCGGAGGAAGAGAACCATGATAAAGGAGATCAGAGACAATGGAATAGTTGCGGAGAACATTGCAGAAATGATGTAGGAGCTCTTATTTTAACTTGTTACTGATGCTTTTACAAATTGGGATATGCAGAATTCTCATAATGAGAATTATGAGAATAAAGAATAGTGGGGTACAATACTTCTATACATTCATGGTTCTTAGTGTTAACTTACTCAAGTTCGCTGCCTAGCTTTATGTTCTCCACCATACTATCAGCATGGGTGTTGAGCTCTGAGATGAACTGCCAAAAGCGATCCACTGACTCTTCCCATCTGTCCAGAGGCTGATCAGCCTGAGGCAGAACGCGAGCATGGCATCCTAAAAAACAAAGAAGCATTTTGTCAGTCCTGATTCATGTAATACCAAAAAATTTTTAAGTTAGTAAACTTTCATCAATTTACTTAGTGCTTTACAATATAAAGTACAGTGCATATTTGTGTTGCATGCATTACAAAATAGATAAAGATAATAGCTAAACTAAGGATTCTAAATATTTATTTCTACTTACCAGCAATCAGAGCCAGAGCAAGTACCACTGCAGCAGCCCTCATGTTGACAGTCAGACAAGAACACCTGGAGATAGGATGAAAAATATTTGACTGAGAAAATGTGGTCAATTTGGTAAAATTATAATTGGTGAGGTGATCACCGTCAAAACATTCATTAACTTTTAAAACAAACAAACACAAAATATCAGGCGCATAAATTGTAATATTATAACATGCATATCTACTTTTCTTATCTATATATTAGTTATATAGAGCATTAAAAGATACTATAAGCTGATGCATAACAAATTAAAAACAAAAGTAAACATGAATGTAATTATTAAGAGCATTGTCCAGTTGTTGTTCTTCTTGCTGCTCACCTGAGTAAGTCTGCGTTGCTCTGTGTTGTGAGCGGGGAAGGTGCGCGCGCTTTTATACCCTGCAGGCTGCGCTCACAACAGCGCGGATCACGAGATTCTCTCTTCCCTTTGTTCGGGTCTGGATCCAGTCAGAATCACGCACCCCGGTGAAAACACGTTGCGCAATTTCTTTGTCTTTTTTTCCCTTCAGAATCTCTTTGCGCACGTCATGAGATTTTTTATGTTCTTGCATGTTTTTTTTTTAATACAACCTATTCAACAATCGCTAAAGCATAATTTTTTTTTTATTTTATTTTGGTATCTAATACTCTCACATTAAGTGCACACTCATAACACACCGACATCTCTGTTTGTTATACATCTTTCTTTTTTTTCTTTTTCTTTTTTTACTTTTTTAAAAGTAGGGTTTTACTTTTTTTTAATGCCATTTTTAAACACTCAAAGGTGTAATAACATATTAAACAACTGCTAAAGCATCAAAAAAAGAAACAGAACAAACAAAAAAAAGCTTATTATCAATCTCTTTTTTTTTGCCTTTTTGTTTTTGTATCTAATAATCTCATATTCGGCGCATATTTCATACTGTAACAAACCGACATCTCTGTTTTTTTATTTTTTTTTACCTTTTTTATAACTTACATGTTTTTACTTTTTTATCATAATTTTTTGATTGTTCTTTTAATCACTCAGAGTGCATGATCATCGTTCTTCTTGTGCAAAGTGTCAATTGGTCTGGCTCCTTCTGATAGCTCTTTTGGCTCCAGATTGCTGCCACCTTTATCCAAATCATTACCATATTTATCGCCCAATTGCTCCTCTCACAGGAAAACAATGCCTTCTTGTGTAGCCTAGTTTACACGTGAAAGCCAGATTAACGTTATCAAATGCCAACATCACTTTACCTTGTTATCTCCACTCTGTAATAGGCTCCAAAGTTCTGCATACAAGCCTGGAAAGTTTGCAAATGTTTTTTGTGTCTCTGTTCAGCCCAAACAATATGGGTCATCAGCTTCCAATGATGATTAAATGAGTTTTCCAGTCGGGACAAATAGTCACAATTAGAATTACAAATAGGCTATTTTATAAATTATCTACATTTATCTTTATCAGCACAAGCTAGGCAAATAAAATAAAATAAATTTTCAGATTTGGAATAAATTATTTTTTCATTTCATTTTAATTAACTATATGAAAAAAAATAACCGACAAACGATCATTAGGGTACATATTTCTATAATAATAATAATAATAATAATAATAATAGCATTTAGTAGGTTATATATTTTGTCATTTTCCATTTTGTCCTTTCCATCTTCCAATATCGGGAACATTTAAAAGTAATGATACTTTGGGTAATACAAAAATATATCTTAAAATATATCCTAACATCCAAACAAACACATTTCACTATCTGAATCCTCCCTCATTAATACACACAAGGCAGGACTTCAATACAAGGAAATGTTTAAAAATAAAAAGAATAAGAAAGAAGTAAGTAACTCTTGGGCCTTAACCCTTAACTGCTCAGATGTATAATGAGATAAAGGAAATGTTGCTCTGAATACGTGCATCTGCCAAATCAGTCCCTGACCAATGTTGTTTTTGAACGATGGATTTCATTTGTCTATCTATCTATCCTTCTATTTTAGGCCTACTAACAACACAATCAAACCAAATATTTAATTATTTGCTTGGCACGTCAAATGATTTTGAATCTGGGTTCATGATTCCAAATGCAGCTGATAAGTTAACCTTTGTGTAGTGAGCTGTCCTGCTTTGTAGGTCATATGTAGATAGGGCTCTTCCAAATCATCAGGGCCACTATTTATCTGTTTTGTGATCCTGGAAACATATAAGCCCTGTCTTGTTTATTGTTCCATATCTCGGGATTCACATCTATTCCACATGTACAATGGCTGTGCAATAATTTGCTAGATTCTGGATTAAAGTTGGGTGTTGTCTTGGATAAACATCCTGAAGTATTTTGATGCCAGTCTTTAGTATTATTGAGTGTCACTTGTATGCTACTTGTGAGGTCATATGTATATCTGAAAGATTGATTAAATGTTCTATGAACCCTGCAGCATGATGTTCTTGTCTCAGCTTGTCTCTCTCTCCACCTGCAGCCTATCCCTTTGGCAGTCTCATTATTTCTTAAAAAACAAAACCTTGCTTTGTTAGCTGAGGTCAAAGTAGATAACATCATGCCACAATTTCTATTCCACTACAAAATGTCCTTCCCAGAGGAGCAAACTGATTGAACTGATTGTAAGGATTCTACAGATTGTAGTACCTGCATCAAAATGTTTAACTGATAAACAAAATGCTTTTCTTTTAAAGAAGCCAACAAAAATTACATGTGAATTTTCAGAACTTAAAGGGTGTACATGTGTGAGAATTTGTAGAGTTCATAACGCTAGTAAGATTTTAAAAGAATTCTCATTATGATCTACCTTTGTGGAAAATATTTTCTTTCTCTCTGCATGACCTGAGTTACTTCACAATGTCACCATATCCCTGAAAAGCACACCTATAAAAATGCCTGGGCAAAGACCTTAAAGAAAAGTTAAGTGCTCTGAAGCAGGTTTAAACAAGTTGCATTGCAAATATTTATCCACTGCCTTCATGCACTCCAGATATGCAAAAAGTACTAAAAAACTATATAAACATAATTATTAGTCTATAATGTTTAAGCATATCATAATAAATAAATAAATAAATAAAATACAAAAAAAAAAATCAAGGCCAAGTTGACGTCATGTCTAGCTGAGGTGAAAAGATGTTGCCCTTTTTACTGCTTTGTAACTTCCCATTACAGAAGCACATGTTTCCTTAGAAATGTGAAAAAGGGATGCAGTTAAAACACGAAATAGGGATATTATAAGATATTAGTCATTATAGTGTCATTATAGGTCATATAGAAACGTTTAACACATCACATGGCATCTCTGTTAATAGAATAACAAGCAGTTGCTTTCTGTCTGGATGTGCAATGCTACACATGTGCATTTACATCCAATACATACATACATACATCTGTATATATCTATATGCTTAGATCTATACTAGCTTTAGATTAATGTACATGAACGTGCATTCTTATGTGCATTTTCTTATTTTCTCAAGTTTATGTTAAGGAATATTACTCTATACAGTGCCATTAAAAAGTATTTCCTGTTTTATTTTATTTTATTTTATATACCTTCTTGTTGGCCATTTTGGACAACTTTACCCAATAATAAATGAAATCATTATTTAAAAACTGTATTTTGTATTTGCTTGGGTTATCTTTGTGTAATATTAAAATTCATTTGATGATCTGAATCATTTAAGTGTGACAAATATGCACAAAAAAAAAGGTTCTTACAGTTATGGGATGGATGGCTCTTATGGTTTAGTTGTTATAAGTTATAATAATTCCAGAACGATGATTTCCACATCGCTGTGGTTCTCTGAGAAACACAACCCCACCCACCTCAAGTGTAAAAACTGAGTTACTGCTGTCTAGCAGTCGATGAACAAAAATTTGTGTTTCAGAAATAGGCAAATAAATCCAGCTCATAGGACACTGGACCACTGCATTTTCGGAACCACGCATTGTGTTCCTCAGATGGTTCTACACTACCGCTCAAAAGTTTGTGATCACTTTCTAACTCCATGGTCATTCCTGATTTTCATTTCTTTCTTCATTGTAAAGCAGGTGTCTAAAATATGCAATAATATTCTGTAAACAGTTGATATTGAGATGTATCTGCTACTGATGTATCTGCTTTTTCATTCAGATGTATCTTCTGTATACACATGAAAGCATCAATTCAATAGGCAAAGGCAACTTTTTCTTAGCCTGCCAAATCTCTCCATTCATTTGGGGCACAGCGTTGGTCAGGAAGGAAGTTGCCAGGGTGACATGATATGTAATAGAGAAAACCAAATGCTTGCTGTGTATCTCGCTCTGGGGATCTACGATCGAAATTCTGTGGCCTAGTTCCTTGCGATTGAACTGTGGTTGAAAAAAGCAGTGGTACAGTAGAAAAAGTGTATAGCAGTTGGTAACGGGACTGCATGCTTTTCAACTGTTTTATGCTTTCTATACACTTTGTGGAAGCAGTGTGTAGTATACATGAAAGGAGAAAGTGTGGTGAATCTCTCACTATGATTTGAGTACTCCAGATGGCTAAAAGGGAAAATCTCTAGGTGTGACAGACAAACAGACAGACAGACAGTGAGCCTTGTTGCAGAAACCCTATGATCAACGCTTGAAAGTACAAGTTACTTCACCAAATGTGGGTATATGAGATAAACCTGAAATGTCAACAATAAAGATAAGTAAGGATTTCTGAAAGGAAAGTCCTGAAAGGGCTGTAGGAACTTTAACAAATAATATATTGGATGTTTTTGTACAATTGAAATCAGTGTCCTGGGATGATTTTGCACCCGATCCTGGGTGTACCCACCATACCCCCTAGGGCAGGGTTAGCTCTGTGGTGAAGGTGTTAAACTATGGTCTAGTACAGAGGTGGGCAATTATTTTTCCCCAGGGGCCAAATGAGAAGCAGAAAATATTGTAGAGGGCCGGGCCAAACGTTTAAAATCTACTATGGTTATTAATTTTATTTCTACGTTGAAATAAGTAAATGGCATTGTTTACAGAAGCTGGTAAGAGTATGTGTTATTATTAGATAATGAGAGAGTGAGGTTGTTTTACAAAAAACTGAATTTATTCAGTGAAATTATGCAAAACAATGGTAAGTGTGCAACATTTGTAACTCTTTTTCAGTCACATTAACACCACAATGCTTTCTGTTTTTAACTTTCTTAACTTTCTATTAAGATACCACAATGTCTTTGTATGCCAATAAAACTGTAACATAACTCACGACATTCTTGTCCAACTGCCAAACAGTGCAGAAAAAAATCTAAGTAAACATGTTTCAGTGTTTTTTTCTTTTTCAGTGAGGGACATCTAACCTCTGTTGAGCTTTAACAAGTGCATCAAAGTCAGGCTGAATGTTTTAGGTGAAGATGTGAAGCACATCTGTCATTTATGCACAATTTTGATAGTAGGTTTTATTTTCATAATTCCAGGCAACCTTTCGTGGGCCAGTCCCAAATGCGGCCCGCGGGCCTTAAAATGCCCGGGTCTGGTCTAGTAGGTCCCTGGTTCAAACCCTACTACCACAAGTAGCCCATGTTGGACCCTAGGCTCAAAGTTGCTGTTTTATAGACCTCTGAGTGTGGGGAGTTTGACCACTTGATCTATTTACCCTCTTTATTGTGTCACAGACATTTCTGACACAATAGAAATAGTTTTCCTTAACTCATAACTGCTCAGATGTATAATTAGATAAAAATAAAAGGTACTCTGGATAAGAGGGGTCTGCCAAATGTCTCCAGGCCCTTACAACTCTACACAGGATGAATTGTATAGAAAACGAATGCATTGTATTTGGAAGCTTACTCACATTAGGGTCATGTTGTGTATGTTGTTACAGCTATAGCATGTTTTTTAGCATTAAATTTTGATACTGAGTAATGGGTTTGCATAAAACGGGTTTTCTTTATTAACTATGGGACCCAGACCAAACACTTGACCATTGGACGTATGGCTACAGGCGAAGGTTTTAAATCTTGGGTTGCACAGGTTAGAAGCAAAAACAGTTGCAAATTTCTTATATTTTCCATTACTGTCAGACTGTCCAGGGCTAGTATCATAGTCACAAGAAGGTTTGCTTGTTTACATTTACGGCATTTGACAGACAACCTTATCCAGATTGACTTACATTCTTATCTAATTATACACCAGAGCAGTTGAGGGTTAAGAGCCTTGCTCAAGGGCTCAACAGTGGCAACTTGGTGGTGGTGAGTTAGTAGACCAACTACTTAACCACTGAACATTCTAAATGACCACTATTATCTAAATATGTATGGTTTATGATTTTAAAAAATTGTGTTTAAGGAAATCCCAGTTGGAAGAATTTAATTTTAATTTAATGAGAAGGGCAGTTAATGTTGAGTGATCGTTCATTTTTTTTTTTTTTTGCTCATTCGTCTTTGACCAGTCAAAGTCTTGCCTTGGTTTATGCAGCCAGCAAACAATCATTGTAGCTCACTGATTAGGTCATCATAACAGACTTGAACTAAAAAAAGTTAAATTGCTAAAGGGGGAATATTTCATGCAATATAATAACAACATTTGAAAAAGCTGCACATAGTCAGTTCTTGTCGTTTGGTACCATATTGATCTCAACAGTATGTTCATCTGTGATATATTGTATATTGTGATAGAACAAGCAAATTATGCTAAATATCCAAACTAGATGAAACAATAAAGTGTGAACTATCACACAGTATGTAAAAAAAAAAACATTTAGGAGCCTGTATGAACTCTTGTAACCCCAGCTTCTGTTGTGTTTTGCTCTTATTTGGTTGGCTATGATTCAGCACCTAGTTGCAACAGATGTGGGTGCTTTCTTCTTTGTTTCCTTCTGCATAATACACAGTTTTCACATCAGCAAAGCAAATCAGGTCAAAGGGCTCTCAGCTGTTTTGCGTTAGCAAGAACAGACATCTGAATCTTAGTGGTCATCTTCCCGGCAGCAGCTGAGAATTATTTTCCAGAAGTAGATCTATCTCTCGGAGATACAGTATATATCTGTGATCATTGTTATGGCCTTGTTATTCATGGTGAAGTGGCAAGAGCAGTAACAGCAATGATACTTTTACTGAACCAGTTTCAAGGTATTTTTGTAAAATTGCAAACAGAAACGTGTTGCCATCTTAAAGTTAAGATTTTTACGATTACCTAGGTGGGGAACACCAAGGACAGGCCAGGGTACACAAGCGTACACATTCACTCACACACTACGGACAATAATTGGAGTGCCAATTGCATGACTTTGGACTGGGAGGAAACTGGTGTTCCCTGAGGAAACCCATCAAGCATGAGCAAAACATGCAAACTACACAGAAACACACACACAAGGCAGGACACTCAACACCGGAGATATGAGATGACAACACGAACCACTACACCACTGTGCCACCTGTATTGATTTCTCATAATAGGTCATCTCGAGCTAGCATCTGAACACTAGGTCTTTCATGCATAAAATCACTTTACCATTATACAATAATGACTGCTGAATAGAACAGTGTAAAAAAACAGTGTGTGTGATGTGTTTTTCAAAATCAGTGATCTTGTCAGTATTTTCCCTTCTGTGTTGGGACATGTGCTTCTGGTTGTTTTGCCTGATTTACAGACAATTTGATTATGAAGTTATTGTCATCTGTGATGCCTTTCCCATTTGACAGGTAGGGCTGCTTAATGTCTGGGGGTGGTGGGCGTGTAAGCGGCTCTTGGCACAGAAAAGGGGAAAGGCAGGTACACAAAACAGACCTGTGGGGACAACTCCTGACATGCAGTGTACGGCAGCTGTTTAAGTGTATATTTTTGTTTATGACTGTTCTGATAGTGGTTTAGAGATCCTGATCTAAACTAAATCTTATCACATATTTTTGTATCACCGCATCTAGAGCACTGGTTTATATACAGTATATATAAAGAATTTATACATGAGTAAAATTAAGTATTAAGAATGCATTGACAAAAGAAGAGCAAAATAGTACAAGGAAAAAGCCCTGATTTTAAATGCATAACACCATGAGCTCATCACGGGTGCAAGAGATGACACTGTGTGTGTGTGTGTTCACAAAGCAATGGCAATCATCTATCATTTTTCTGAAAACCATTAATTTCTCCTGCAGAATGCATGGGTACTTTTTGGACACCATGTACAATAATTTTTCTCACTCAGTTTTACAGTACATTTCTAAGATCATAACGAAAAAAAAAAAAAAACTTTACATTTTTAAATAACTTGTACAGCTTCCTCATTATGTCCTGTTCTGTTGTGCGCTTTGTCATGTTCATGCAAATGATAATGTACAAAAATCCAGACATGATTAATTGCTCTCAGAGGGATCTTGACTTTCACCAATAAAAATATTAAAACTTTTAGATCAACTAGTGATCAATCAGTATTCTCTAAAATAGCTGGCTAGTATACAGTAGGTGCAGCATATGAGGACATCAAAGCAGATGCCTGCAGAGGCTAGATAAGACATCCCAAACGATTCTTTAAGTGGTGCATTTCAGTGGAAGGTATCTGTTGTGATGTGACTAAGAATCTGTGGCCTGACAGAGAGGAATGTTAGGAGGTGTAGAAAGACTGTTTTGGAAACGTTAAGGATAATTCAAATGTTTCAAAGCAAGTGAGAAAAAGAATATTTAATGATTTAATTATGACTTGTCTTCATTTTTTAAATTTAAATAAAATTTTTAATTTAATTTAATTGTCTTTATCCTGTATACAGGGTCGCAGTGGGGTGTGGAGCACCCTAGACGGGGTGCCAATCCATCTCAGGGCACATATATATACACACACTACGAGTAATTTAGGATCGCCAATTAGTCTAACCTGAATGTCTTTGGACTGTGGGTAACTCGAGTACCAAGAGGAAACCCACCAAGCACAGGGAGAACATGCAAACTCCAGGGGCACCAGAGGGGGGAATCGAACCGGACCTCAGAAGTGCAAGGCGACAGTGCTGATGACTAAGAAATACATTTTTATTTCATTTAATTTCTTTATTTTTCAATTGATTGATTGATTGATTGCATATTTTCTCCCTAATTTTCAAGGTCAGAACTTACCAACAGGTAAAAGACTATAGCCTTCTATCTCCAAAGCACATGAAACCAGCTGATTGCATCTTTTTAGACTGCTGCATAACACCCTGATTGATTAGTAGGAGTGAGAGAATATGCCACCCCTCAGGCTTCTGGCCACAGACAACTGTCTTCATCAGCTTTCAAATTTGCGATCTATGGATGACAGGTTAAACTTTTCTTTTGTGCCAATCAAGAGCACAGATGAATTTTTCAACAAATTATTAACCCTGGATTCAAATAAACAAAATAATTGCAGGACATGAACATTTTGACAAAGGACATCTAAGTCTCTAAGAATACTAGGGATTCCACATGTGCAACTAAAGAATATAAAGAAGCTTGAAATATGCATGGTGACATGCAGGGTAGAAGATATAATAAAAGTGTTTGTGTATATACATGTATGCATATGTGTGTATGTGTATATGTAGATATATGTATGTATATATAGATATATATAGATGTGTATATATGTATGTATATTGTGTATGTATATATATATATATATATATATATATATATATATATATATACTTGTACTCACTTTTTTTAATATAGGCCTATTATTATTTATTATTATTATATATTATTATATATATATATTATATATATAGATTGCAATGACACTTGTACTGAACAATTTGGTGACCAAACAAGAGGAGTCATTCTTGTACTTGCACAATCTACAGGATGATTTATCTGGACACTAAACACTTAACAAGCTAGATGACAATTGCTCTAAAAACCATATTAAATACACATAAATCTATTTATTTATAGCTCCTTCTTACCATCAAAAATGATTTAAGGTCTATTTTCTCTAGCAGAATGTGTGTGTAATTGTTTTATGAGTCAATAATTTAATTACAAAATTACTTATACAACACTAGAAGTTTAATTGTACATTTAATTTAATATTGTATATGACATATTGCTAAATCAATGTTTTTAAATGAAATCATTCTTTTAAAGGTAAAGAGAGTGTAATGAATCTCTCTAAATTACGGCCAATAAAGTAATAAGACATTGGAGCTTTGCTAGTTAAAAGGCCTTTGACACTTGAACTGTGTCAGTTTCCAACCCCCTGCAGGATGCAAGGGAAGTCTCCCCACCACCCACCATCATAAAACCACTTCTACGGGCTTGTTCCACTCTGATTTATAGTCTTGTGGCTACAGCACTGTGGCATTTGCTTATTTAAATATCATGTTCAAGTTTTATTTCCAATTAGATTAATATAATGCTGACATCATTATGCATTAAAGGTACATGCATGTTGCACAATGACTTTGTATGCTTGTTACACAATTACAAGATAGTTATTAAAATATATTTGTCAATTTATATGTCAACCTTAATTGGTTTCTTAAATTTCTTATTCAAAAGTTTTATCAGATTAACTGTTGAAGAGACTATATTTATTATAATGTTCTGTAGTATGTCCTGCTAACACTACAATGCTACTTGTTTAATTATCTATACAATATATTATAATATTAGAGCATTATTAGAGCATTATTAGAGCATTTTAGAGCATAAGAAAAAACATATTATAATATGATAACATATTATCATATGTTATATGATAACATATTATCATATAATATGTGTGTAATTCTACCAACCTTAAATTATTTAACTTTAATAATTTGTCATCCAAATATTCATCCAAAAAGTTCTTTTATTGAAATGGAATTGTTATTTAATATTTTTTGTCTTAATTTTCATGATGATGGTAATGAGTGATGTGTTGTTTATATGTCCCACAGTATTCAGCTAACACATCTGCACATTACACTATAGGGTGTATTGATTACTTTCTGAAATGCATTGCTTTCTAGAGTATATTCTTATGTATATGTTCTTCACTATTCTTTCCTAGCTTGCATTATAACCTGACCATAGCCTTACTAATCTATCACACCAGATCACTCAATCACATGTTCACTCTTGTATTTGGTATGTATTTATTTGTTATGTATGTGTCAGACAGAAATCTTTATTTTAATGTGTGGATTACATGTTTGTACAGCTGCCAAAGGTGCTGAAATGCGAGCCTGAATACGTGCTTCAGAGTGACACCTTGTGGTCAGTTTTTACTTACTGCATGTTTGTGCATGGATGTAAGTTGAACTCTTTACTATTCTTAATTATACTATATTATACTTATTATACTATATGCAATATTACAATTATAATGTAATTATATAGGTGTACTACAGTAAATAAAGGAGCAAGAAAGAGTTGCACTTTCAGAAAGAATGGAAACATGATTAATTCTACAAAGCTAAGAGCCATTACCTTCCCAAAGAACCCTTAAGTGGTTCCTTTATTCTAAGAGATTATATACAACTAAGAACAAATTAAATATCTAGTTGTGAGGGCACTTCAGACCCCCGACCCTAACCTGTCTGGTCTGGTCTGATGGGAAACATTGTCTTCAAAGCTAAGACAAGTGTGTAAAGACAGAGCCAACACTAAGACACATCCTGACCGAATCATCTATGCAAGCTTGTCTGTTTGAGCAGGTCTCCATACAAACAACAATGAGCCTGTTTGTCCTTGCTGGGATCAGTAAACATCCTCAACGCAAACAGCAGTGAGGGAGAGAAAAAAGTCACACCACCAGGCCAGCTGCTTTCTCACTCCATGTGCTCTTTGAAGTCTGTAGGAGAGAGCTGATAATGGAGAGTCTAAATTCTTAATCCTTTTAATTGGAGCGTGGGTCACTCAAGCTTTATCTTGTTCTCTGTGGCCAAAGACAAAACATCCGATTTATGACCAGATCTTTCAGAGGTATGATACCTTGATCTTTTTTGGAGCTTGTAGTGTCAAAAAATGTTAAACTCCATTAATCCATTAAGGTGAATGAATAAATGAATGAATGAACGAATGAATGAATGGAAATGGTGACAATGTTCTCTTGTCACAGTCTTAAATACTCCTGTATATACAATAATTAAACTTATAAACTCAACTGAAGTAAAGGGTTTTTGACTTTCTGATTAATTGAATTAATAAATGCAGAAAATATGTTCAAATGCAAAAGCAGATGAGTTGCTGCTGGTCAAAAACTTGGTTTTGTATGTAACTTCCTTATTGGCTATTAAAAAGGTAGACAATTATTTACTAGGTAATTGTTATTAGCTATTTTGGGGTATTTTTAAAAAGTTGGAACAAAGTAAAGTATGAATACTAAAATAGCTCACATGGAATTTGAGCAGTAATTTAAAAAAGGCTAAACAAATAAAAGCTATTTGATTATGGATTCATAGTAATATTCTTGTTGAAGATGTGCATAAGCTTGTTTAAGAACACTACAAACCAGCAGAATAGCATAATTGCACAGATGCTATAAATCTTTGAACCTGTCAGGAACAGATGAACAATATTCTATCAAAAGATATTAGCATCATCGGTGATTTGATGAAGGTGGTGCAGAGTGCTGTCTAACATATCTAATTGTTCTGTACACTGTAATGTTTATCATTTTTCTGTTCTTTTAGAGGTTAAAAAAAAAAATCTGGAATCAATTATATACTTAATATTATAGTACGGCCCTGGCTGCAGGTGCAGTGAATGCAGCCGTGTTGCAGCTCTGTTGCTAGGAGGCGCAGAGGAGGCGCATTAACTCAGTGGGTCATTACAACTTCCTTTTGAGTACAGTACCCCCTCCTCCACAAGCCAGACAGCCAGGCATCTGTTTCAGCCCATCAGGCCCTGTCTGGCCTCCACATGCATGCCCTAAATCATTTCTAGTGAATCACACAGACACAACCTTCTCCCTATAGGCTTTATTTGTATTTTAAGTGTTGCATCAGAGCTGTGTAATCAATGTGTCACTTATTCCTCTACATATGGTACTCGTGGTGAAAATAACATGATTTGCCTTCATTCATTGCCTTCGTTTCTGTATTAGATTAGACTTTGATTCCCGGGCTTATTCTGATAGCTATAAAAGTACCCGCCCATGCACGTGGATTCAATCTGCAGACAATTTAATCTTTATTTTGTATACCTAATTGAACAAACAAAATCAGTGTATCATGAATTCGTAATAGTGCTGCAACACAGTCTAATCAGGCTAACCTAAAAAGTGATACTCTCTAAAAAGCACAGCAAATTGTTTAATCTCCCAACAACTTTTCCTCCCATGTAGCTATTCTTCTCTAAGCCATCTCCACCTCTTCATGCTTGTTTGTACCTGCCATGTCACTCTGCTTGTCCACTCAGCATGCCACTGTGTAACATCTTATCTGTTTCTTGAAGATCAAAGGCTTGCGCTGATTTTTATCAGTTACTATCTCTCCCCTCATTCTCCAATCTAACTCTTTCTTAGTACTGGACTGACCTGGTCTGCACATGTTATGTCTGTTGGCACACAGGTTTTTCTTTTTTTCTATCTAGAAAAAAAGATTCATTCTACTTGGCCTGACGAGACAGATTCTGCCTTAGGACAAGTGGAAGAGGTCAGACTGCCCCTTGTCTTTACAACTAAATAGCTGACCTCGTTAAGGTTAACTGGCAAGGTTAACTCAGTGCAGTAAATCTGAGACCTGCTTCACTTTTATAGAGAACTCTGATATGAAATATGAGTCAGTTAAAATGATTTCTCACATTTTTGGTGATTCATTTTTGTCTGTTTGTTGCTTAAAATGATTCTGATCAATGGTTTCATGATTTAGGCGCAAATTGACAGACCATGTGCATGTTTGAACAGCCGGACAGTGAGGGAGGCAAATTTCCAAAATCACGACCTTGTCCTGACCTGACTGAAGGAAGTGGTCATGCAGCTCAGGACAAAGCACTGAAGGAGAGAGTCTGATGGGGCTGGACAGTCGGCCTGGAACAATGGAGGCCGCGCATTCAGCCAAAGAGCAAAACAAAGGATGGGACAGCCTGCTTCTTCCCACTCACACCTCACCTCAGTGCTGGCATTTCACACTGCCTTGTGAACAGCCATTCAATCAAACTACTGTTTAAGCTAACCCTTGGCCAACACAGAAATCTATATGTCCTAGTTGGTTTGTGTTTAAAAAACCTGTCACTTTCTGTTTTACACTAACACAAACATGTACTTCAAATATCTGGAGTCTGTAGTATGGTAAACGATGTACTTTGAATGGAGGCGATGTTAAGATCACTTTAAAATGACATCAAAAGACCCAGAGGACACTTGAATAAGTAAGAACATAGATGCTACCAAACTTCATCCTATAGTTATGGTGTATGGTTAGTTCTGCCACAGACGTAGGAAGGTGTGAGGGACTGATTGCTCTCTGTAGGGAGTTCAAGGCACCGAGTTAAGCGCCCTCTGGCTAGAGCCAAGAGGGAGAACTCACAAGATTCCCCTTTAGTCTTTCAATGGACTGCTCCACCCCTTTACCTGTCCTAGCTCTGGTGCAAGGTGTGGGTCCGCATATCAAACACTCGCCATGTCTTTGATGTTCAGAAAAACATAAACACTGATCTGACCTGAGTCGTAACAGCTTATTTGTTCTCTTTAGTCATTCATGGGCTTCTTGTTGAATGGAAAGGCTTCAAAGGGACTTCTAAGTGGGCTTGGCTTACAGTAGCCATGCTGGCTCTGAGAGGACTGACCTGCTAGGTTGAGGGTTGGAGGAAGGCCATCTGGCTTCCTGCTCCTAAGATTTGATATTGATTTATTGGTTGTACATGTAAAGATAGGAAGAAACCAGCTGGCATGGGCTCTCTCCTTTTAAATGCTTTTCTCAACCATTTTCTGTTGGCTTCTGTTTTCTGTTGCTTTTTATCAAAGACTCAAAGTTCAATTAAGAATACATTTAAGTAACTTACTCATAACTGCAAACATATAGGCAAAATATATGATAGACCAATAATGCATAATGCAGTGTGATTGTTGTGATAAAAAAAAAAACTTTATTGAAAAAGATGTACAAAATTGCTTATAGGCCTAAGACATTTATAATATTATCACGTGTTATAAAAGGTTAAAAATATGATATCATATTCATAATTCTATTGTTTTGGATCAACCAGTCATGAATGTACAAAACAATGCCGTAACCCCATTAAATAATATAATAAATAATAAATAAATAATAAAGACAAACTATACAAAATCTTTGTGTGTGTGTATGTGTGTGTCCACATATGTTTGTCTACACCTAAATCATAGGCTTCGTTATGGTCATGATATAGGCCAATGCAACTATCTGTTTTCTCACTATTCAAAAGGTATTAATGTGGCTCTTCTCTCAGTTTACTCATCACTTCTTATTATTTTTCTCTACTTTCATCCCCACATCAAGGCAGTGACTGTGATTCTGATAATGAGGTGAGAACTTTATTGCTCTCAGCCTCCTGGCCTGGCACCAGCTTGTGAGAGCTGGACCTGGTTCAGTACTGCTGCTAGGATTGGCAAACAGCTCCCCCTGTTGATTATTTATATTTACAATACCTACACCCTTGTCTCACTGGGAACATTTTGGTTTAGGATGGCTAGTCAGGGGATGCCCAACTTCAGATTCCAACTTCACACATCAAGCTATGAGGCTTGTGCAGGAAACATGGGCTAAGTGGAGTGACTTGCCCTTCCTTGAGCACTCCATTTCAAAGTGTGGGATCAAGGACAGACATGCGCATGCCATGTGCTGAATGACAATGGCTGCTCCCTCCGCCTGTGGCTCCTGGAAGAGAGAGAAACATCCAGGACAAAGGGACTCTGGAAGTTCCCGAGGTTAATGAATCCAAGATACGCAGCCAGTGAGAGGGTTGGCAAACAGGGAGGACACTATGCAATTCAGGAGGAAGTCGGGGCCCTATCCCCTACAATGAATGCCACAGGGAGAAAGAGAGAGAGAGAGAGAATGTAAAAGAGAGTGAGAAAGTGCAAAGGAGATCAAGAGAGAGAGGAACAGGGCGGAGATTTATCTGGTGTGGTGGAGACCTTGCGGCAACACATAACATGGGAGCCACGTTCGTTGAATGGCTCAGCCCTTAATGGATACGAGACAGCACATACTCACACTTCACACTAATTCCTTTACATCCGCACCAGCTCATTATCTTGAATTAAGGGCCATCTGAATATGACAGTAAGATCAAAGGAATCTGCAGTGACATGTTTAAAGGATGTGCTGCAACTTTAATGAGAAATTTCTTAAGAGGCTCTTCTTATTTGCACTCTGAATTTCTTAGAGACCTCATGACGCCACAAAAAAAGTCACTTTCACCTTTAACCTACTCACAATTATATAATATATTTTAGCTTTTTTTATTTGCAGACAGAGAAATATTTCATGCTCTTTTCTTGCCTTTGTATTTTTTAGTTTTTGCATTTCTTACAATTTAATAATCAAGATTTAGGGACTAGAATATAAGTACTGATGTAGAACATCCCCGCACCTTTCTTTGTCATACCAACCCCCTTGGCACAAGACCACTGAGTATGTTCTCTTTTGAAGAAGCTGTCATTTCCTTCTCGTGACTCTGTTATTTCAGTAGTGAAGGAGCCAAGTGGCTCTTCACAGGGAGCTGAGGTTGTCAGCTCAGCAGGGGAGGGAGGTGCACCCCACAATGGGACACAGTACAAAAACAAACACCGGCCCCAACAGGAAAGGAGCGACAAGATCCTGCTGAGATACAGTGAGCATCCATGCCCTTATGTAATGTGTAAAAATGTAATGTGCCATATCACTAAAAATTTATAATATTTCCAGATTCATTTATGTAATTTGGCTGTTACAAAGAACTGATGTAAAGTATTTAATCACATGTAATCAAACCAATTGTCTTTCTCAGTAACGGTGAACGTTTGACAGTAGCAATAGAACCATCCATATACATACATACATTTCAAACTTTTGCACAGAGAAAAAAAACTACACTAGTTTAGCCTATGTAAAGGCAATCTTAATGACAAGCCTTCCTTTTTCTTACTGTAGTGGCATTGATATTTCTGTTCCAGTTCCATTATATGTGCGCACAGGCACCATATATCTTTTATTCTTCATTTATATTTAGTTGAGTTTTTTTAATAAATTTAGCTTTGAAAACAACGTGCAATATATTGGCCAATTCATATGTGAAAATGATTCCTCATGCTCCTAGAACCACTCACTCACAGTTTGAATCCTGGAATATGCCTGTGCCATGAGAAGAAAAGAAATCAGTTGATAGTATAACCTGCTCATTTAGTACATTTAGGTCATCAGCTGACTTCATTCGTCAAATAAAGTTGCTGAGCCTAGACCTGACCATCTGAAGTAATCCCAGACTATAACACTGCCTCCTGAGGCTTGTACAGTCGACACAATGGGTGCACCGCTTCATATGCTTCCCTTCTTACCCTGATATGCCCATCACTCTGGACTAGGATAAATCTTCACCCATCAGATCACATTTCTTTTTTAGTTGCACCAAAATCCAATCTATATGCTCCCTAAGCAAATTGAAACCTTTTCCCCCCAATTAGCTTTACTAAAAAGTTATTTTTTTATGGTCAAACAGCTGATTGATCACAATCCCTTGAGTTCTTGTTACAGTCTTCATGTAGAAATGCTCTTAGTTTTAGATTTAGTCTATATTTAGTCTAGTCTTAGATTTATACAGTTGATTTTTTATTTTTTTTTACAATGCAACAACATCAAGAGTTAGAGTTTCATCTAAAATTATTCATATTTTCCATCACATTACTTCTGCAAACAGTTCAGCACTATTTTTCCAGGTTTTAATAATGGACAGTCCTTAACACATCTGCAGTAATTTCTGTGCTTGATGCAGACCAATAATCTGAAACTGCAGAACCTTCTGAAACTGCAATTTTTTGGCCATTGTACACTATACTGTACGTTTACCAGTATAATCAGTAATATTTTTACGAATGTTTTATTATTATTTATTTGCTATACTGAATAAAAAGACTGGTATAAGTGTGAAAATAAAGAAGCAAGCAGCTATTTGACCTATTGACCTACATCAAAGCAAAGCCCACACTCAGAAAGCTTTTTAAGGTTCCATGCATTATCCCATTAGTTCACATTACTGAGTATACACTGCCCTCTGCTGGTTGTTATTAACCTAACCTAGTTTAACGATACTGATCTTGAAACTAATTTAAACATACCTTATATTTAAAGAAATTAGCTAAGACGATTAAATGAAACTATAGCTTTATTATTACAATTGATTAAACAACTCACATTTCTTACACCATACATTACAAAAAACATTATTAAATAATTAGATTTTCTCTCAAAATTGTATAAAGATTAGATGCCCCTAAAATCTGAATATGATTAAAATGCTTGACACCTTTTCATCTTTTAAAATTATTCCATCAACAGGAACCATATTTTTATTATTATTATTAATCTATTTGTTGTTTATCTCCACAAACAAAACCAAAACAAATAATCGATAATAAAAATGTAATTCATTATAAAAAGTACACACACACATACATTTTTGGTAGCAACGTTAAAATTAAGAATATTACAATGAGATTTCCAGCTTTGCAGCAGGGACAGATCTGAGTGGTTTCAGATGTGTCTCTATCAGTTTTTAAATGGGATGTGGAAGTCTTGAATTTGACTCTGCCATTCCAAAACACAAGCTTCATTAGTTTCAAGACATTACTAGATGGTCATTGGCTCCTTCTTTGACTCATTTACTGAGCCAACATAGTCACAATGACCTATAACTTTGCCAACAAAGTGGGGACATTATGTTGCCCAACCTCTGGCAATCTACAGGAACATAGACACTCAGTCAGGAAATTTGGAAATACCAATTAGTCGACAAAACATGTTGAGGCAAGATTTGAACCCCCAACCATGGAGGTACAAGGTGACAATCATAACTAATATAATAAATAATGAGAATTATAACTTACCACTCATTCATTTAACCCTAAATGCAGTTGTCTGGCTTGTTAAAATTGTTTAAAGAAATCCTCAACAATTTGTTTATAATGTCCTGATCTGCATTTTTTGTTGTGAGACGGGCCAAAGTCAGAAATGTATATTATGGAGACACCCAATTAAATTACAATTGAAATGAAAACAAGGGCATATGTTTAACCCCTCCAAACCACCAGAAGGATTGTAAAACATCTGAATAGTGAATTGCATGGCTGTGAAAAGAATTTTCCAGCCAAATTACAGTACATAGTAATGTATGACAGTTTGCCACTGCTAATGTTATAATAACTGATAATATACTGGTCCTTCTCAGAAAATTAGCATATTGTGATAAAGTTCATTATTTTCTGTAATGTACTGATAAACGTTAGACTTTCATATATTTTAGATTCATTACACACAACTGAAGTAGTTCAAGCCTTTTATTGTTTTAAATATTGATGA
>JAQMYJ010000033.1:7724516-7746580 GCA_030014305.1 Clarias laeviceps
AGACGCTCCTTCAGAACTTCAGCCTCCTTGGTGATTTTGGCCATGATCTCCTGGGCCAGAGGGTTCATTTGGTTCTGAAGAGCGACAGCATACTGACTGGCCACATTAGCACCATCTGTAATTCTAGTGCTATAGAGAGAAAAAAGAGAAATATATAAGCAAACAAGACTTGACACACAATTAAGTCAGTAAACAAATGTTTTAAACTTACTTGACTTCCTGTCCCAGTTGAGATTCTCTAATCATTTTCAGTGTGTCCTCAGCAGTGTGTGTTGCCTTGGCGACATAGTCCCAGAAAGCATCAGTCAACTGCTCCAGCTGTGGTTTGGGCTCATCAGCATAGAACAAGTTGGCTTGGCAACCTGAGAGAACATGCGTACATATAAATGACTGTAGGGGCTGTTTGGGGCTTTTCTTTGAAAGTTTATGATAAGCGTTTTGTTTACAGCTAGTAAAAATGCCACTGACAACAAGTCAGACATTTCATAAAAATCATAATGCATTTACCTGCAAATGCCACAATGGCAAGAACCAGGAAAACCTTCATCTTTGTTTTCTTTAGCTAAAAACACAAATAAAGATATATTGTCAGTAGAGGAATTAAATACAATCAACAATTGGATATATATTTTTTATTTAATTAGTGTTCTTCAACTCACCGCTTTGTGGCTTTTCCCTGCAGAAGGTTTTCTCTGTCCAGTATGCTTCTGAATGTAGGAAGGACTGTTGTTATATAGGCAGGTGAATAGAGGATAGTACAACCCAAAGTCCAACAATAAGTGTCTTGTTGTCAGTGCCACTCCTCTGTTTCATTGGTGTTATAAATAGGCAGATGTGATATGACCTTGTATTTTGGACCTACAACCTGGGACAGAGCATTTTCCTAAAATCTGAAAGATCTGAAAGCAACTTCACCTTTCTAATATAATTCATTTTCCAATGACTATATTACCCTTGTTTACCAGAGTAATTCACTGTGTACTGGTAGGAGCTTTTAGAACATAATGAGATATCATCAATTTATGAGTAAAGGTTTGCAATTAAATGGAGATTTGTACTGGTAGGACATTAAAATAGTATTGTAGTAAAGAATTTGTACTTCTATAGGTAAAACAACCATAGGTTGTTTGAGAATCTAAGCTTTTACCTCAGGAGCTGACTGAGTATGTGTTCACAAATGCAAACCAGCTAATGTCACCAATTGAAGTAACTCATAGTACCAGGACAAAACTAATGTAATGATTAGGAGAATACGCCAAACTCTACACAGGCAGTAAGCCAATGTTGACATTAAACATAAGACTTGAAGCTGTTAAGTGATAATACTACTTGCCAGACCACTGTGCTGCCTGAAAATAGTAAAAAGAATATGAAGTGGTCATAATTACAGTACAGCTCAAGCATATTCTGGTTGTCTAATTTCATAGCAAAGGCCCATCTAGGAACCTCTGTAGTCCAACTAGGGACCATGGAGGCCAGTGGTCACCACTGTATTTATTCTCATTTTTGCAACTGTCACTGTGTCAGGACCTCTGGTCAACCCACACCCACACACTACAGACAATTTGGGGCCACCAAATAGCCTAATCTGCATATATTTGTACTGTGGGAGGAAATCAGAATATCCATAGGATAACCGTTAGGTGGGTTGGGTGGACTTTTGAATTCAGAATTGACTTAATTCATTGTGGCATAGATTCAACAAGACATTTTGGTCCATATTGACATGATAGCATCACTCAGTTGTTGTAGATCATGTCGGCTGCACATTATAATGCAAAACGTCCATTCCACCACATCCCAAAGGTCCTCGATTTTAGCTTTGAGCCATGGCATGTTATAATGTGGTCTTAAAATAATGGACATGGTCAGCAACAGTTCTCAGGTAGACAGTGGCATTTAAAAAGAAAGTAGCTTTTCCTCGACATTCTGATGGTCAGTTTAAATTTGGACTTGAACTTGAATTTTACCATGACCATGTCTACATGCCTAAATTCGTTGACTTGCTGCCATATGATTATGATTAAATGCACTTTGAATGAAGCGAGTAAGAAATAGAGTTGATGCAATTACATGTTTCATGTTAATGGTTTATTTCCAATATGTTTGTATGAGTGTAAAATGTGCATTTTTAAACCTCATTGTTTCACTTTCCTCCATAACCCAAAATGAGGATGAGGACTTGTACTTAGTGTAAAACCACTTTGAGGTCACAGCAATAAATATCAACTAGAAATACTAACATACTTGTCATACCATTGTAAGGTTTTGGGTAATATAATTACATTAAATAATATACAGGATATCCTATCCCACATGACCCAGCATTGCCTGTTATATAAGAGCAGACTGAGACTAAAGCTTTCGTTTTTATTTATCAAGTCATTAGTCATTACTGCTCTCATACAATATTTCTAATTGTATGGGCATTTGGTCACTCATTGATAGTCTATCTGTGCACATGTGTCTGATCAGCACTGGAAAGTTCACTCCTCCCCACCCAACTTTAATCACAAAGCCAGCGTGGAGGTACAGAGTCCACTGACAACACACAATGTGCATATGGTTTTTCTTAATGAATCTGAATCATTTTGAAACAAACAAGTAGTCAATATAAACTGTGTGTAAAAAAAATTTTTTTTTTTTTTAAAGTCAGACAATATATAGTGTAACTTATCACACCTACTGTGCGTTCCATTCCATGATAAGGAAGCTGGGAATGTTATTCTAGTCTTTATAAACCAATGTTTCTTGTAAATACTTGGACCTGGTATTAAAATTTATCTAAGCAGTGTTTAAAAATATTAAAACATATTAGTACTTAGCATAAGAAAATTATTATATAATTATTATATAAATATTATAATGAGTATTTTAACAACTAGGTATAGGAAACTGGTAGTTTCTTTCTCACTTACTCACTCATCGTCTATACCGCTTTATCCTGTATTCAGGGTTCCGGAATCCCAGGGGACTGAAGGCATGAGGCGGGTATACCCTGGACAGGGTGCCAATACATTGCAGGGCTCACACACATACACACACTCAAACATGCACACACTCATTCACACACTACGGGCAATTTGGGAACGACAATTAGCCTGATCGGTCTTTGGTTTTTAAGAAGAAACCGGGTTACTCGAAGGAAACCCACCAAGCACGGGGAGAACATGCAAATGCTCCATGTGTAAAAACAAATCTTCTAAGAGATGTCAATATCAATCTGGATTTGGTTCCTGTGCAGGGTGCACAGAGTGAGTAGTGTTGGCAAATGGTTCTGTAGCACTAGGAGGTTGTCTAAAGATTTGGGGAGCAGTGTAGTGCAGTGGAGACCCCCGGTAGTAGCAAAGAGTAGATTGTAGGCGCAAGGATGTGTGATGCTGAAAAAGGGGATTGCACCATGAAATTCAAAAGTCTGTCCATCATCTGCAGCAACATCTCATTGGACTCTTGATTGTTACTCCCTCTGCATCTGTAGACGGCACTCCTCCATATACAACCTGAGCTTTCATCCACGCATTAACAGTCTCCCTCTCTTGGTTTTGCCTGATGTGCTCTGCTCTGCTTGCATAAACTCAGTAAACTGACTCTTTTGCAAGTCCCCTGGAGTACCTGGAATAAATCCACCAACATGGGGAGAACATGCATATTCCATGCACACAGACCCAGAGGTGGAAAATGAAGCTCGACCCTGGAGCTGAAAGGTGAAAGTGCCAACCATACATAGACAGAAGGTTTAAACATAAGGCTAAAAATGTAAATTTCATGCAAAAAAAAAAATCTGTTTATTTATATAGGTTAGGTTCAATAGGTTTCAGGGTTTAAAGGATAAAAGTAATTCATCCTAATATTAGGGGCCTTGTTTCTAAAACTTCTGAAAGCCTGGGTTACTCTTTACATCCAGGATAATTACCAGCTCCATAACATGGCTACATAGAGAAATCTCTGAGAATCAACTTCTCATTGATAGTGTTGATCACTGATCAGCTCCCTCCAGTGCTCACTGTCCAAAGTTGAGAATGGAATAAGCTTCCCAAAGAAGATGAGCTTCTCTCCAAATCAGTCAGCACTTCACGCTCATTCTCTTCATACAGCCTTTGACAGGGAGGTGCCTCTTCAATGTTGTCCTCTCCATCCGTTATTTGTTCCCTCATTCTTCTTCTCTCCCAGTAAACCTAATTGTTGTAACGAACAATGATGTTGGGATGGTGCACCAATCTAGGGAACAAGCTCCCCAAATGGGAGGAGCTTCACGCAAAATTAGTGAAGTCAAAAACCTCGTCATACTCATCTTCTTCCTCCAAACACAGTCTTCTTCTGGAAGGGGCCTCTTCCTCTTCCCCTTGTCGTCAATATCCTCTTCGATGGTCATCTCGTCCCTCCTTCTTCTCCCCTCCATGTGAGCTTCATCTACAGCAACAAAACATCTACTCTCATGAATGTGGTCATCATCATATACCTCATTCTCCATGGTGTCATAGTGGAGATCCATCAGGTGGCAGACCAGGCAGAGCATCCAGTAACAAGGGAGATGAAGAGATAGTGAGATTTTGTAAAAAGGAATCTCTCGTTGTAGATTTATACCGTATTTACACTAGATATATTATTGGAAGCTGCATATAAATCCTCAGGAGTTATGTCACAGCTACATGCACAGGTGTTCAATAGGGCTGCTACAATATCATGGCTTCACCTGTTATTCATGCTGTATGATAGAGTTATCTCACACTTAATCTTTACAAAACACAGATTAAAATAGAATTAGATCTGTCACCGTTCTCTTTTAACCCGATCGATTCCTTACTTCAGTTGGTCTCATCCCTTCTTTGTCCATTTCCGCCTCCCCAAAACGGCTGCAATCCCCTCTGTCTGACCTCGCCCAAAATCACACAACCCCTAACTTTATAGGATAATTCACAAAGGCTCTGAACGCCATGACATTGTTGATTCAAATTAAACTAAACTGCTTTTGGCTAAATAACACTGCACACTGCCACAGTAATGAGATTTGAATGTATGTGTGTATGTCTCTATCTCTCTCAGTTAGCCACATTGTCCTCTCTCTAATTCAGTTCATAACAACAAATATATCAAATACAGGCATTAAAACACATTTTAAGAGAAACCTTAAAAACAGGACCAATTACAGATGTTGCTATTTTTGTTCCTTTTTCCTAGATATACATAGCAATGTGCAATAGACTTTTTTTTACAAAAATCAATTGCAATAAATATATTTTTTAAATGTCCTGCTTGGTGGTTTCTATCCTGATTTAATATCATGATATTATCAAACCATGTTATTAATAGACTTGGTTACACTTAAACCAGACAACAGACAGTAGCTTGTGGTCAAAGTTTGGTTCTCTAAAAATGATAAAATGATACATTTGTCCTGGTTTGATTAGTGTCCACTCTGGCATTCTCAACATCAGACCAAAAGACACAACAACATGAGCACGCGATAGTACAGCAATGCTATTGTTGTTTTCTGGAGAGTTTGCTGTATTGCAGCCAGGTGACACTCACTCACTTACTCATTGTCTATACCACTGTATCCTGTATTCAGGGTTGCTGGGGGCCTGGAGCCCATCCCACGAGGCGGGGTCCACCATGGACAGGTGCCAATATTTCAAATTAATATTGTGACCGCAGAGTAAAACTCTGAGAAACGAATGCTCACAGAGTAAACTCGGCTTTATATACAGTAGCAGCGTGTCAGAGCTTCAGGACGCAATTAGAAAATAAACATGATGCAGGGACTACCGTCACCATGGCGATCTGACGTCACTTACCATAGTGGCACGCGCTGTTTCTTCATATTACCTTACACTGAATTATTAACATAAAACATCTTATCTTGGTTTATATTTGTATTTATATTTTTTATTTTATAAAGTATATTTTACAATTATATATTTCATTTACTGTATATAGCTACATATAAAGAAATAAAGAAAAAAAAAAAAAAGCCCTAACAACTGCAGACAAAATCTACACTCTCAAACTCCATTTCAGATTCTTACTCGCGATAAAAGGCACCCGAGCGCCCTCTATTGACCATCCGGCACTGATACAGGTCTACCGTAAAGTTAAATAATAAAGGTAAGCGATAAATTATTATTTATACCACTTTATCCTGTATTCAGGGTTGTGGGGACCTGGAGTCTATCCCAGGAGGCTTAGGGCACAAGGCAGGGTAGATCCTGGACAGGGTGCCAATCCATCGCAGGGCACACACACACACACTCTCATTCACACACTACAGGCAATTTGGGAACGCCAATTAGCCTAACCTGCATATCTTTGGCCTGTGGGAGGAAACAGGAGTACCCGGAGGAAACCCACCAAGCACAATGAGAACATGCAAACTCCATGCACACAGACACGGGAATCGAGCCTGGCCGTACCGTACGCAATAAAATATCAACATACCTGTCTGTACATACCATACAAGCTGCTGTAGGTCAGGACTTTATCTCAGATAAGCCTCTTTAAATATATTTACCTAATTTTATACACTTTTATTCGACTGGGTGTTTGTAATCTTGTCATGTCCCACATGCTGCTCTGCTAACTTCAGTGAGGGCAATATGTGGTTAAATTACACAAAATTAAATAAAAAAAATACTTTTTACTAAGTAAAAATATTTTTAATAGTAAAAATATTATTTTTACCAAATAAAAAAATTCTTTTTTTATTATTATTTGTATTTATTGTCCTCAACAAATTCTTTAATAAAAACATGTATTTTTATGAATACACACGGATTTCCTACAAACAAAATTTTGCTGTAGTGCTAAATTTATTTATGGACAAGAGGAGGAAAAAACAACGTGCTTGGGTGCTTTTGATCTTTCAAGCCTGAAGAAAACACAGAGAATTTTACCAGCTGATCCAGGAAGACAGAAAGAGTGAAGCTGATTGGTTGTTGGTTCTTGTCACATGACCTGCTGGGCACTTGTCACAACCGGATGTGAGACTCAAATGCCCAACCCTGGAGGTGTGAGATGACAGTGCTACCCATCACTGTACCACCAGCAAGTAGTATGTTCACATTTAAAAACATTCAGTACATTTAACTGCCAATAGCTGTGCTTCCCTTTCCTTGCTCTACAGTAAACCTACAATTCACAGTTCAGTATTCTTCATGTTGTTAGCACTGTCGCCTTGCACCCCCAGAGTCCGGGTTCGATTCACCCGGCCAGGCTCGATTCCCGTCTCTGAGTTTGCATGTCCTCCAAGTGCTTGTTGCTTTCCTCCCACGGTCCAAAGATATGCAGATTAGGCTAATTGTCGTTCCCAAATTGCCCGTAGTGTGTATGTATGTGTGTCCAGGGTGTACCCTGCCTCGTGCCCTAAGCCTCCTGGGACAGGCTCCAGGTCCCTGTGACCCTGAATACAGGATAAAGTGGTATATAGAAGATGAGTGAGTAAGTGAGTGAGTGAGTGAGAGAATTTTGCAATATGACCAAGATTTGGGATTTATATTTTATAAATCTGAACTTTTACTGTTAGTTTAACTGTTTTTATTAAATTTATAGTTGTGTTTGAAGACTGAAAAGGTATCTTTCGTACAGTAAGAAGACAACCACAATTTCTGCACCATGAAAAATAAGTTAAAGAAGTCCAAAATAGGGGACGGACATTTTTATTTAAAATAGATTTATATCTAGACACAACTGTAAAAAAAAATATTAAAACACATACATTTTTCCCCTTCTTCTTTCCAACCATCCTGCGAAGACATCGGCAGTGAGATGAGAATGGCCAGTGGTGGAGATTTAATAGGACTCTAAATCATAAAAATGAGTCAAAAGTACAGAGCAGCACTGCTGAACAAACTTGAGGAATTATAGTCCTTGTAAACTGGTGAGCACTTGGTTGCAATACTAACCATATGAACAGTTCCAGTTTAATGCCTCCTCATATGATCAGTTCCCCAGTTCAATGGCTCCGAGCCAGGCTGCCCCCACGTGGGCTGAGGAACAACAGGAATCTCTCGTCTCAGCTCCTGAAGCTTCTCTATACGGTTTCTCTCTGATTCGATGTCTTCTTGCTCTTCCAGCGACGTACGGATGACTGATTTAAGTTGAGGGAGGCCGAGGCCAGTCAGAGCTGAAACAGGAACCGTGTGTTTAAAATGAAGGAAGGTCTTGGGTATCGTGTCTTCAGGGAGGAGGTGTGTCAGCTCTGTTGGATTAACAAGAGAACAGTAGATTGAGAAAAATGCACTATTTTACAATATTACACAATTATACCACTGTATGAATCTATGAAAAGTAATTTTCTCAGTGGTATGTAACTAAAATTAAGCAATATCACAGAAAAGGGAGTGCTGCTGAAATAATATCTCACACTGCACTCTCGCATCCACGATGGCATCACAGGCGTACTGATATTCAGCACAGCCTCGAGTGTTATATTGCATTTAAACCACAGTTTTACAACAAATTATGATTTGTTTGTTCATTTAACCAGTTATTTTTCTCCACCAGCACATGGAGGACAGTCCTATAAATCTTGTAATTTTGTATAAAGTTACTCTTTATATTTGATATCTTGTATAAAGTTATTCTTTGTATTTATATTTCTATCCTGTTTTAGAACAACACCTAACTTCCAGGATTTCAGGATTGAATCCCAAATAGGGTTAAATGGGAAGCTAGTGTGCCATGTTGGGTATATAATTTCTTGTACACCACAAAAGTAGTGCCCTGGATCATTGGTTGGGGAGGGATATGGGATTCAGCCTTGTGTTAGAAGCTAGTTAGTGTTGAAGCTCATGTTAGCCATGAACAGAACGACACGGACGGTTCAGAGACAATATCAACAACTTGAGAGCAATTACTAAGGAGAAAAAGTGTCGTTTAGGTCGTTTATTATCAGAAGTGCTTTCGTGACTTGTTTTGGATGTGGGTTTTGGCAGGCAGCTGCTCTCCCCTCTTTTCAGTACAGTTATACATCTTGTATAGTTATAAATAATGTAGTTATTAGTGATGGGAAGTTTGAATCATTTTAGTGACTCGGTTCTTTGAATCTCGTTCATCAAAACGAATCTTTTTTTGAGTCATTTAGTTCATTTTGTTCTTTTGATCAGAAATAAAATAAAATGTTACACTTTCAATAAAAAGACCCCAATACTTCTACATACACAAAGTTTGGCTATAGTTCCAGTAATGAAAATATTACAATGCAGCTAAGGACATATTATAATAAACAGAATGAGTAGCTCATCTCTCATATCTTCCAGTCTGAGTCGTTCGTTCTTTTGAATCTATTGCACCGCATAGCGTCTATGGGAGTCACGTGACAAAGGAACGAACGACTCGGAGTAGAAGAGTCATTAAGAAAGAACCGCTCAATTCTGTTTCCTGTACATAACCTATGGAGGTTTTGCGGTGATTTGCGCGTGAGCGCCCAGTAGAAAATGAATAAGTCACTCTCCGAGATGACTCGTTCTTCTGAGTCACGTTAAAGATTCGTTCAAGAAGAACAAATCGTTCATGAACGACCCATCACTAGTAGTTATATATCACTAGATAAAATATAGTTAAATGTTCAAGTCCTGTTACACTCTATTATAACCACTCATGGAATGGCTCTCGTCCAATCAGATTACACTGTCAGAACTAACTATCTAACCATCTAAAACCATCAATCATGCAAACTATTTGATTCTTAAACATCCTCAATACCACAGGAGAACATTGAACCTAGTCCCTGTTTCTACAATTCTGAATTACTTGGGTGAAGCTGTAACAGCACTCACCTTCCTGATTCTCGAGCTGGGTCTCAAGCTCTCTGAACTTCTCCTCGGCCTCAGGCAGGTCCATTTTATTAACCACCAGGATGGCTGGCTTGGACAGCAACTCCTCCTTATACAACTCCAGTTCCTGATCAAAACCCAGGCTGAGATTAGAGCATGAAACTGACGTGATCATATGTGATCTTGATTAGATATCATTCAACAAAAGTTTAAATATTAAATGATGTGACATTTAAAAAAAAAAAAAAAAAAAAAGATTATAAATGAAAACACACAAATTTAAATTTTCTGCACACAGGTAAAGCCTACATAATTATCTAGTGAAATAAGTGACTTTAAACATTATTCTATAAAGGATATAGTGACAAATGTGATCATTAATTGTGGATCAAATGAAGAAAGATGCAACTGCACTATAAATCAATCCATGTTATTTTTTTTTATAAATAGCATGTTATTCTCTCTTGAACGTCACATTATCATTATTACTGCATTTTCATTATGCTGTACCTTAGTAAGCAGCTGCACGGCTTCAAATGCAGATCTAAATGGTGTTTTACTGGCCAGCTGAAACCCACATACATCAACCTGAGACATCAGAGACAAAAAAATTTATATAAAGTATATGGGCTTTAAATCAACATTGAAGTCACTGAACAAGACTTTTTTTGAATAGTGTTATATATTGCAACGTACCACAAACATGAGCTGTTTCGTTCTTTCCACATGTTTTAGGAACTTGTGGCCCATGCCTCGGTTCATGTGAGCACCCTCAATCAAGCCGGGCAAATCTGCCACTGACACCTGTAACAAAACAATAACAAAGGCTGATCATACAAGAGCACAAACAACCTGAAATCCGGGCATTTTTTTTATTTAAATAAAATGAAAACTAAAAGACTTTTAAATCACATGTGCCAATATTTTCCTCACAATCGAACATAGAGAACATAAATGTTTAACTGGAGATTTTTTACACTAAACAAAAAAGTTGAGACGGGGGCATTTTTACCATGGTGTTTCAAACAGTCTGAAGATGTCTGGGCATTAAGGTTATGAGTTTCTGGAGTTTTGGTGTTGGAATTTGGGCCCATTTTTCCTGATACAGGTTTATAATTAATGAAGAGTCCGTGGTCGTCTTTAACATATTTTCCGTTTAATGCCAAATGTTCTCTATAGGTGAAAGATCTGGACTGCAGGCGGGCCAATTCAGCACCCGGACTCTTCTACTACAAAGCCATGCTAATGTAATAGCTGCAGTATGTGGTTTTGCATTGTCCTGCTGAAATACACAAGACCTTTTCTGAAATATACATCGTCTGAAACCTTCATATAACTTTCAGCATTCATAGTGCCTTCCAAAACATGCAAGCTGGCCAAACCGTATGCACTTATGCACTCCAATACCCTCAGAGATGTTGGCTTTTGAACTGAATGCTGATAACACGCTGGAAGGTCTCTTTCCTCTTTAGCCTAGAGGACACGGCGTCCATGATTTCCAACAAGAAATTGAACAAGAATCAAATTTTGATTCGTCTGACCATAGAACACTTCTCCTTTTTGAAACAGTCTATTTTAAATGAGTCTTGGCTCGCAGGACACAATGGTGCATCTGGACCATGTTCACATATGGTTTCCTTTTTGCATGATAGAGCAGAGATTTAGTTGGCATCTGCAAATGGCGCGGCGGATTGTGTTTACCGACAGTGGTTTATGGAAGTATTCCTGGGCCCATTTAATAATGTCAATGACACAATCATGCCGATGAGTGATACAGTGTCATCTGAGGGCCTTGTCCCATACCTACAGAGATTTCTCCAGTTTCTCTGAATCTTTTGATGTTATGCACTGTAGATGATAAGATTTGCCAAGCCATTGCAGTTTGATGTTGAGGAACATTATTTTTTTAAAGAATTCCACAATCTTTTTACGCATTCTTTCGCAGATTGATGAGCCTTTGCTGATCTTCTGAGAGACTCTGCCTCTCTAAGACATCCCTTTTATAGCTAATCATGTTACAGACCTGATGTCAATTAACTTGGCTGAATCTTTTCAAAATTTCTTGCTTTTTCAGCCCTTCAGCCTGTAGCCCCGTCCCAACTTTTTTGAGACCTGTAGCAGGCATCAAATTTGTAATGAGCTTATTTATTAGATAAAAACTGTAAAATTTCTCAGTTTATGTTATGTTCTCCATGTTCTATTGTGAAAAAAAATATTGGGTTTTAGTTTTCATTTTATTAAAATGTAAAAAAAAAAAAACGTCCCAAGTTTTCCAGAATTCGAGTTGTATGTTCAGGAACCACATTAAGTAGGGGTATTCAAGTCAAACCGGGACATGTGATGAAATCTCTTTTGAATGACGGAATAAAACGGACTGACATTTAGAGAAGACCTAGAGCATGTTAGAGCACTGCACTAATTTCTGAACATTCAGCAAGTGGAACACCAGATCCTTAAAAAAAAAAAAAAACAACAACGATGAATGACTTGTCGTCAACTTGTGTAAGAGATGCATCTTCCTGTGGAAATTGTACACCGACACCATTTGCACATTACAGGATCTCGGCTGGGAGGTACTGCCACATCCCCATACAGACCTCGCTTCAAGCCATTTCCACACATTTTGGCCATTAAAGGAGTTCCTGGAAGGCCAGTGTTTCAGAGATAAAGTAGATCAAGCCTCTGGTGTACTGAGAAAAGTTTCTAACTTGATGGTATCCAAGCACTAGTGAAATGCTGGAATAAGTGCATTAGTGTATCAGAGGATTATATAGAGGAATAAATGAAGTTTTTACTCTCATAACTACGTTCTGGTATTCTGCACAATTAAAAGTTCAGTTTGACTTGAACATCCCTCGTATTATCCGTTGCATAATGCATGTACAAGGGGCTTAATATACAGTATAGGGAGAGGCATAGAGGACCTTGTGGCGCCCCATACTAAACTGTACATACTGCATGCTAGCAAAATGCTAACGGTGCCAAGTAAGATCTAAACCAATTTTTACACTGTGGTTGATCAATCATAATAGTTAATCAAATTGCTATTAACGATACCCCCATCTTTGGGGTAGATATACAGTAAATAAATATTTAGCAGTTTTTTGAGTTTATGTACTCAAGAAGCTGTTTACCTGCTTATGGTCCTCATACATCACCTTCCCTATCTCAGGTCTCAGAGTTGTGACTGTAAGAAAATATACAAGTGAAAGTGTTAGAATGCTAATTAAAAAAACAGACTAAAACTATGTAAAAACAATAACTTTTATAATAACGCATATTATAATGTTTAATACATAAAGAGTGGAAGCTTATCTGTATGCAGTGAAATAAAAGCTAATGTGTGCCATTACACTTAGACGTCAAGATGGATAACTAAGCTTCTATAGGATGTCTAAAAACTCAAAAAATTTGCCATTAACTATTTGTAACACCACGGTATATATTTTTTTTCTTGAACTTTGTTTAACACATAAAAAAAATACGCTCAACATATTCCCATTGATTCCTTCTTCTTGCACAACCTACAGAACAGAAATTACTTTAAAAGCAACAAACCTTATTTACTGGCCATGACTTGGTGATTCCTCAGTCATGACATTAATAATCAGCTTAACTAAAGGGCTAATGATAGATATCAGTTTTATTTAAATTCAATCAAATTAAACTACTATTCCACCAGGTACACTACACTATATGCTTCCCTTCACACAACCACCATACATCAATGAAAGAACCACATAAACCTTAATTAAACTAACTAAAATTCATCAACCATCAATTAGCATCAAATTACAATCAATTAGTTCTGTTATCAAATAACGTTAAAGCATACCACTTGACACGCAAACAATAGAAATAAATTAATATTAGTTTATTTGGTTATCAGTACTCACACGGGTAGCTGGCAATCTGAGGTGTGGCGTGTGACAGGGCTGTCAGTAAAGAGGATTTACCTGCATTAGGAAACCTTTAAAATCAACAATAAATCATAAAATTATTTAGTACAAAGTGAACTTTTTAGCAGATTGAGTGAGTTCACAAATAAAACACAAACGAATGTTGAATATAAACAATATACAGTAAATATATAAAATATGCCAGTCAAAAGTTTGGACACACCTTCTAATTCCATGGCCTTTCCTGATTTTTATTTCTTCTACTTTATAAAACAATTCTAAAGGCACACATCTCATTTGAACAGTTGATTTTGAGATGGATCTGTTAAGTACAGCTCTGTAAAGCCTTCATAACGGCTCTAATCCGAGGTGCTGTTTGTTAATTGGTGATTTCTGAGGCTGGTAACTCTAAATGAACTTCTCTGCAGCAGAGGTAAGTTTTGGTCTTGCTTTCCTGGGAAGGTCTTCATGAGAGCCAGTGTCATCATGTGCTTGATGGATTTTGCAAATGCACTTGACAACACTGTTCTTACAAGAACTGTTTCAGAGCAGCTGTCCTTTATGTCTTAAAAAAACAACTGATTGTTCTTCTTGTTGTTACTTAATTACCTACTGCCAATGGTTTATTTCATTGTTTTGAAAAAAAATTCAGTATTCTAAAATGAGGAAAATAAATCCAAACTTGTGTCTAAACTTTTGAATGGTACTGTGTGAAATGGGGTTTTTGCATTGCATACTTGATGTCGGAAAAATATCACTGTAATTTCACAACTTGCCTGACACAACTAAACTAACTGTCGTAGCCAAAAGGTGAGGAAAGTAAACCATGGAGGAGGTGGACAATCCTGAGAATTACTTTATATTTCCACTTCTGAGTTCTGGGGTTGTACAATCCTTCATTCAAAGCACCAAGTAGTGCCCTTGATCAGAGGTTAGATTTGAGATTCAGCCTTGCGTGAGAAGCAAGTTAGCTTTGTAGCTCACTTTAGCCATGAACAGACCAACAAGGATGTCTCAGAGGCAATTTAAAATGACTTAGAAGCAATTACTAAAGCAGAAAAAGTTTTGTTTAAGATGACATAACTTTATCAGATGTGTTTTCTTGCTGAAAGTGCTTCTGTGACTGGTTCTGAATGTGGGTTTTGGCAGTAAGATGCTCCCTCCTCAGACCGTACTGACCTACTTTCACCAATGCATTGACCGACAGTTAGTGTAATTAACGATTGTTAGAACATCTATGATGCTTGAAGAATGAATCCCATCCAATCAGACTACTTGGTTGGAACTAACTGTTGTATATTGTGATGTATATGTGGCATGCAGTTTCTCTCACCCTACAAGACCCAGGTCTGCAATGAGACGAAGATCCAGACGGATGTGTCTGGTCTGTCCTTTATTGGGTAAAAATTCAGACTGAAGAGATCCACCAAGACCACCTCTGGCCACTAGAACCTTTTCTCCTTCATGGTTCAATTCTCCTATAAAACAAGCAGGCCCAAATGGTCAATCACCTCAAATTTAAAAGCAGGGGGATGACTAAACCCTTTTCTCAGAAAACGCTGGTTTTAGAGTACCCCTGCTCGACAAACTTATTCTGCACTCCACAAACAGCTTTTAGTAATATGCACTACTATTACAAATAATACTAATAATACTTGCCAAAACCCAACTACAAACATGGCCCAGGATGCTCTATCCGCCCAACTATAAATATAGCCCAGGATCATTTCCCCCTTTTTCCCCCCCAGGGAAATAAACCCTTTGTCTAAGCCTGTGTAATGTTACCTAAAACCCTTCCATCATCTGTAGTCACGCAGATTCCAACAGGAGCAGAGATGTCCACATCTTCCCCTTTTCCTCCTTTCAGCGCACGGATACTGGAAAAAAACAGGACACAAATGCACAACTTGTATATCATCACCACAACACTGTTTGTTCATTTAACTGAGATAACCAAGACTGAATAATAACATTTAACAATAAAATATAAATTATACCACAACTTAAATGTAATTGATTTAATCAAGACAAATCGTACATCATTATCATTCCCTTGTCATCACTATGGTACCAAATAATGTACAATGTTTTTGTGATTGCCCTGCATTATCGTAGCAGGGGATTATTTAGAGAAATAAAGATAGTTTTTACTCTTTGACTTGAATGCCCCTCATGTATAACAATATAGTGTATTTCTAGGGAACACATGCAAGTATGCATTACAGTGAAACTAACATGCTGAACAGAAACAGGCGCACATACTGTACACCCAAAAAAAACTACTTTTTGTTTTACTTCGTGCTTACTGAAAAATCACCAACATTATGTAAACTATTACACAGTAAGTCGTACACCAATGATGATAACATAATATGGGACATGTGACTTGACATACACACCTGCTGTTGTTGCCCACACCAGCAACGAAGCGTTTATGTGGAAACCTGTCTTTGATACGTTTCAGAGTGAAGTCTTTTTTAGCCACCACCCACACGTCTCCTCCGTTTCCACCTTGTCCTCCCATTCGGGGTAAGCCCATGCCACCGCTACCACCTCTTACATACAGCCGCAGGTTATCCACAAAGTTCCCGTACTGTAATCAGAGTGAGAAATAAACAAGGTCATGGGGTTTACTGTAGCATCTGTTTTAATTAATGCTTAAAAATGTATGCTTTTGTTCCCAGCACTGCGGATTCCAGCAGTGGACTTATTGGCTTCGATACAATTACAGTACAAATAATAGAATCTGATAGGACCTGTAAACAATACAGACAAATGAAGCCATTTCAGGACATTACGATTCAAGAGAAACTCATTAAAATATATTCTTCTGTAAACATTTGTGCTGCCACTCAATTTCTTTGAAAATGTGACGACCATTCTAAATATCCATATCACAACAGTTACTGGATACTATGACCCATGAATACTATGACCCACATAGAAATACAATAAATAGCAAAAAGGTTTGTGTGGACCTGGCTATAACATTCATATTTGCTTTTTGAAAATGCCATTTCATATTTAGTGCCCTTACACTGTTATAATTTCATATTTAGTGCCATGAATACTATGATACACTATGATACACTGTTGTTTCTAAAAAAGGAAAGGATAGTGTTGAACTGTCAACTTTGTGAAGTGAATGGAGTCACGAATGGAGATCACTCGGTGCACAAACACACTTGGTGAACTTGCAAGATTTAAAAAAATAATAATAAAAAAAAAAATCAACAATAAAACCCATAGCTATGTTTAATAGTGAAAGTAAGAGCATTTCCATACACACATAGTGATGAGAACTCACAGAATTGGTTATATGTGTTATATGCAATATGTTTGGACATTATTGATATGACAAAATATGCATCATATATTTTACAAACATATAGAACTTCAAAGTTTCCTCTCCCCTTCAATATGCAGTAGATAGGTAGATGTTTTGTTTTTGGATGAGCAGATAATTGTACAATAGTTACTAACCTTTCTCCAACACACTCTGCTGATCCAAACCATTTTGAAGAAACTTCTCGATTATTCTTTATAGCAAATTACCAATACATCTAATAGTTATAGCAAACTCCGAAGCAATCACACACACGGTTTATTTTCTACGTTATGAACGCTCGACCTACAGCCATGTGTGTGACGAAGGAGACGCGTTCTACAAACCGGAAGTAAAAATGTCCTGCTTTCCTCTGATTGGTTCCTGAGCTCTTCTCATTGGCTAAAATTTGCGTCCATTACATCTGGCTCATCCTCTTGCAGCGTGTTGCCAAACATGCTGTTTTCCCGCGAAACGAGTCAAGTCAAGTCAGTTTTATTGTCATTTTCCAGTTCAGTACACAGTGAAACGAAACAACGTTCCTCCAGGACCAAGTTCTACATACATACAGCATAAAAGAACAAAACTAGCTTAGAACTATACAAAAGACATATACGTAAATTGCATTTGTGCAAATGTGCAAACAGCAACACAATGCAATACACCGTGACTGTAGCGCTCACCAGAGGTGAACTGAGGTAGTGCACATAAATTGCCCCCGAGATAGACCGCGGTGAGGTTGGTTGGACGTTGGACGTTGGATATTCGAGCTCCGGCGACCAGATTTGTAGCGGCGATCGTTAAATCCTCTAGGAGGAGTATATCAAATTCCAAAATAACTGACTTCCTGTAGAGTAGAGCATTTTAGAGTAGATTTTGAGGCAATAGGTCACATGACCTGGAAGGTATTGAAATAAAATGCAGAATTATTAGATATTAATTATTAATTAATATGCGAAGTTATAATATTGAATAAAAAAGGCTGTGCCCTCTGCAGGACAGGTGATATTTTAGAAAATTGATTTTGAGGCAATAGGTATTGAAGTAAAGGTATTGAAGTAAAATATAGAATTATTAAATATTAATTATTAATAAATATGCAAAGTGATAATATTGAATAAAAAAAGGTTGTGCCCTCTGCAGGACAAGTGGACACACATTTTAGAATATATTTTGAAGCAATAATTCATATTTATTTTAAATATCAATGTTTATAATATTAATTTTATCCGAATTTCAGTCGAACAGTAATTTGCAGACGATCCCTAACTCGCGCATTCGGTGACGTACTTTCGCGGGGCTCTGTTAGCGAATCTCCGCTACAAATCGGAGTCTGGCGCCCGGAGCTCGAATATCCAACGTCCAACGTCAAACCAACTTCACCGCGGTCCGAGACCGCAAATGCAGTAAACATTTCGTGTTATAATAGCAGCAAAGAAAAAGTTCGTGTGCAACTTTTTCTGGCTCAGAAAAAGTTTTGTCTGGATCAGGGGTAGCTCATTAGATAAGGCATTGGCCTACTGATTAGAAGGTCCTGAGTTCAAACCCCAGCACCACCAAGTTGCCACTGTTGGGTCCTTGAACAAGGCCCTTAATCCTCAATTGTGTAGATGTAAAAAATTAAATTAAATGTAAGTTGCTCTGGGTAAGGGTGCCTGCACTGCCTGCCAAATGCTTAAATATATATTTTGCTTTGCAAATATTGTGCAAGGCAAAATATTAA
Organism: Clarias laeviceps; assembly: GCA_030014305.1. NCBI lineage: Eukaryota > Metazoa > Chordata > Actinopteri > Siluriformes > Clariidae > Clarias > Clarias laeviceps. Next base: position 7,743,234 of record JAQMYJ010000033.1, read on the forward strand.
AATTGCTATACGTAGTGTTCATCTGAGTGTGCATGTGTGTTTATCAGTCCAGTCCCATGAAAGTTTTTTTTTATGCTGGAGGCTGGATATTTAACATGCACATGGCATACTGGCATACTACATTTTCTTATTTATGAAAAGTAATATTTACTAGGCCAGAAGAAACCCAGTATAACAGTCGAAAGTAATTGCAACCACTTATTAGAGAAACTTAAGTAACATGCAAATCTCACACCGATTAATTCAGATTATTATTCATAATTTATGTTATGACTTGACAGTGGTTAACACTGTCGCCTTGCACCTCCAGGACCTCCGTGGTTGATTTCTGCCGCTGGTCTGTGTGTGTGGAATTTGCATGTGCTTGGATGGTTTCCTAGATTAGGCTAATTGGCGTTCCCAAATTGGGGCACCCTGTACCCCACCTTGTGTCCAACGTCTCCTGTGAAAGGCTTCAGGCCCCCGCGACCCTGTATGGATATAGCCGTATAGATGATGAGTTACAGTAAATAAGTTATATATTGACTTTTCAAGGCAGAAAAGAAATCCTGCCCCAGGTTTTCCGAATTCATCTTAGAAATGCACAGGGAGTCCCAAAAGCCTCCATACATAATAATAATAATAATAATAATATAAAAATATATCAATAATTGAAACTATGCAGGAAAAAATGTTGGAAGACACAGCTAAGTGACACCCTTGCATCATGGTTCATGTGGGCATTTTCGATGGAACAAAAGCCTCTCTGCTCTGTTCCCTCATTCATTATCTCTTGAGTAGATATTACACGGAGGGGACAGAAGTGCACGCGCTAGTCAGTCCAGTGACGCTCGAATCGTCTGCACGTGCGCCTTCAGCGTCTTTCAGAAGTGCGGCGACTCGTTCACAAAGCACGTTGATTCTCACTTCTGTTGTGTTCTTGCGTGAAAATTGGAGATCACAATAAGATTAATGCAGAGATCGATTTAAAGCAATTTATTGAGCAGGAGACCTGTTCACTGCGACGCTTTGATCTTAAGGATCTACCGGAGTAAAAAGGTAGGCTACTCTCATTTATTCTCTCACTGCTTTGGTTGTTTGAAGTTCTAGATTCCGATAATTAACGTTTTGATGTTTTATATATAGTTTGTAACAAAAATCAGATACATAATCTCCGAGTAGAACAGTCAAACAAATGATCAAACAAGTAACAAGTTTTGATGTTTTGTTTGTTTTAGATTAAGCCTTTAAAAAAATAAAAATAAAAATAAAGCTATGAAGACGTTGACACTGGACCGACTCGCGGGATTCAGCCTCAGGTGTGTGTGCGCGCTCGCACTCGCCGCAGTCTCCTGTTGCATGGTCTCGGCTCCGAGGGCGATGCTGAGCGCCGAGTCGCTGGTCGGAGTCGGGAGCGCGGTGCCGCCGGACGGCCTGGCCGAAATCAACACCGAGTGCTGGGACGCGGCGTCGCTCGCGCTGATCGAGGCGCAGAAGATGCGCGCGCTCGACGGCGTGGCGGCGCTCTGGAACTTTATGACGCGCCTAAACACGTCCCCGCAGCCGCGGCACAACGAGCTGTTCATGAAGCTCGCGCAGGCCTTCTGGGAGCGCTACGTGGAATGCGTGCTGTCGCGTGCGCACGGCTTGGGCAGGAGAAGGGCAGGTGTTTTAGGAAGAGACCGTCAGCTTTTATTCTGATCCCCATGTTTGTGTTCCATGTACCTAAAACTGTTTGTTTTGTTTTTTGTTTGTTGGTTGGTTTTTGGATTTTTTTTACTCAACAATCCTGGCTGCTAACATAAAACTGTGAATCGTGTGGATTTATGAATTAATTTATTTTGAAATGAATAAATCTATTATTTACACTACTTGTGAAACAATGTTTAAAAATTGTATTTCTCTCAAAGAGCATGCACTAAACTTTCTTTCATTTCAAAGCACATTATTGAGGCATTTCCACTTTTACTCTGCTTCCATGGTGAAATGTGATTAGGATGTAAATAATCATGGATAATATTAATATTAAACTGCCAGACCTAAGCACTGATGAAGCAAATTACACACGTCCACATACATGAGTATTTAAGCTGCATTAGTCAGTTTTATAGACCTGCAGGCAAGTGAGAGATCCTGCTGGGGCTCAGCATACCCAAAACAATAACAGCAATCACATCCCAATCAACAAATCAATGTCCAGTAAATACATATTTGTCAGAAACCATAATCAGTCCAATCACGACAAAACACGGCAGCAAACCTGGACACTCTCATCTTGATAGGAGTAAATGTCAAGTAAATAGTCTACAGTGTATTAATCAGGCAAACTAACTCCTGTTTGATTATTATGTTGGGATTTTGTTGGTTACAATTCCATAACCACTGTAGTATTAACAGTCACAGACCTTGGTAAACCTCTTTATACATTTCATATAGTACTGATCTGAATAAGACTGCTGTGAACTTTAAAATTATTTCTATAGTCTTATAATCTATAATCTAAAGAATTGTTACAAAGCAATTAAAAATATTTATAATTAAACATATAAATAAATTAATTAATTAATCAATTCATAAAATTATGTTTAATTTAGTTTGTACGAGGTGCAGTAATCAAATTCCGAAGAACAAATAATAATAATAATAATAATAATAATAATAATAATAATTCATTGGTTCTTTTCATATGTAAGGTCACAGGGAGCCTGGAAACCAACGTAGGAAACCCCGGGGACACAAATAGGGTGCCAAGTTATATGTATGATTTGTAAAATAACTGTTTCGAATGCACAGATTTATTAGGTGAAGTACAACAACAACAAAAACGAAAATAATAATAATAATAATAATAATAAAGCTGTAGGATCCACTTGACGGCTGCACCTCATAATTTTGAACACAAGATGGAGCAATTGTGATGCCTGTGCGCTTTTGCGCTGTGCAGTAAACCACATTTTCAGTACGTTCGGATTTATAAAAATAAATTATATAGGCTACTGTATTCTGTATGTTGAATAATTTACACGACAAGAACAAATGGACCAAGAAACCAGAAATAAACTTTTAACAATATAAGCTGTTAATATAAAAAAAAATTTAAATAATAATAATTCATTTGTGAAAATTCCTGATGCTCCTAAGGATTCTTTCACAACTGGATAAGTCAGTGAAGAAAAATTCCATTGATTTGATACCTGGTCATTAAAGGTGTTCAACTGACTTAATTTTATTGCCATATAATAATACTGATCCTGAACCTGACATTCTTACACTGACATGTAAAGTAAATCTGGACTCATGCGACCAAAAACCTTTCCAAAACTCATATTCCAAAACACTTGTAAATCAAAGTGTAAATAAGAAATAAT